>CALYLW010001136.1:25000-187838 GCA_944989445.1 Ampullaceana balthica
TCTCCTTTAGTATCTGTAGCTATAGTCTCCTTTAGTAACTGTAGCTATAGTCTCCTTTAGTAACTGTAGCGTTTCCCTTAGCGTTAGGCCACAGTGAGTGAGTCAGTCATACATAATTGAGCGTAAATATATATATATGATGATTGTAAAGTCGCCTGAATTTGAATCAACCAATTTACCTGATTTCAGCGTATGTTTGACACCCTCCCCCCCTCCCCCCCCCCAACTTTGTTGAAGAAAAACACGTCGCGTTATTGGTTGTGTTAGGTTTTGACTTTGTCACAGGAACCTTTATATATGTGTATGATAGAGATAGTTTGTGTGTGTGTGAATGTGCGGAAGCATACCTGAGTGCGTGTGAATGAATTAAGGTCGTCAGCACCGAACAAGTCCAATTTTGCTTCCATTAAGTACGAGTCTGACATGTGCTTCTACCCAGAAAGCTCTTGGTCTATTTCTGTCTTTTTCTTCTGTTTTTAAAAAAAAATTCTTATAACGTTTTGATTGTATATGATTACATCATTACATATACCCGATGATGTTCGAGGTAACCGCGCTGTTTGACGACTGCGTCATTTACCCTCCAATCAGATTGCTTCTCATGTCACGTGACCTTTGAGGATACGTGTTAAATTTTGTGACATTTTCATCGTAGCTAAACACAATTACGGACGCTGTTGCATTAAATTAGCGCTGACCTCCGTCCGTCATCGAGGTTGTCCGCGTCCCCAAGCATAGCAACAACATCTCATCAGCGGTTACCTCATTCGGTTGCCCTCCAGATGGGCACCCGTCCAAGAAGCCCCTATAATTTCACAGATAGGTGCTACTCCGCTTGACATCCCACACGAGCTCTCGTACTTGGATGGCGAGGGGGGCGACTCGATCCCAGGTCCAACATAAACAAATCCTCGCGCCTAAATTAGAGGGAGCTGCTGACGTAGTTATCTCACAGGCGGCTCAATGATTACCCCCCTTACGACACTTGGTTTTCAACACCCTCGTAAATTTGCATGCGCCCCGGCTCACAGATGCCGCGGTCTAATTTGACCGTTCTTCTCTTGGCCTACTGGTTCCTGCATGTCCGATTAGATTTAATAACACGATAACCAAAAACTGTAACATTGGTATGTTGGGGGACAACGGGTCGCAACACTGTGACACGGTCACTGTGTTAATATGTCGTGTAAGTGAGAGTTTGACATCGGCTTGGAGGCTAGCCTAATGCACGTGTGCGTGCCCAGCCGACAAACCTGCTTGTTTTATAGGAATAAACATAACAGCGGAAATAATGGGCTATAATACAACTCACATGCACACTTACACACATGCACTCATAAACATAAACACACACACATACTCATATTCACACACACACACACACACACACATACACACTCAGACACGCACACTCTCATACACACACACTCACGCACATCACTCACACAAACACTCGCACACATGCACACACATTTACATACACACTCACACACACACAATCATATTCACACACACACATACACACTCGGACACGCACACTCTCATACACACACACACATCACTCACACAAACACTCGCACACCTACACGCACACATTCACATACACACACTCACACATACTGATACTGGCACACTCACTCACACTCAAAGAAAATGATGATTATTTTAAAATGCCTTATCTTTTCCCCCAATGTTTAAATCCGCAAGTCTTTGTCTTTGTGTGTCTTAGAGTTTGTGTACCACAATAATAGTAATACTTGTTTTGTTTTACCCGAGATCGTGTTTATATTAATATTTACGGTAATTCACACATCAGCCACTGAATCTCAACGTTTTCTTCTCTCCTATAATTTTGTTCAAACCTCAGTCCTCGGGTCTGCCCACCCCTCCGCACCATCCGCCTCACGACCAAAGGTTGTAGGTAGGAATGTAGCGCCCCATCTCCTGACAGTTCTAACACCACTGACCACGTCTGGACAATGTCTCACATGCCCGTGTTACTCCCCTGGCGCTGATTTGGTCCCAAAATGTATGACGTCACAGTCTCCTCCACCAGAATTTCTAACATAACCCCCCCCCCAACATCCCTAACTTTTTAAGCTCTTTTCCAGCTTTTTTCGACTTTGAACAATTTCTAGCCAAAGCATCTCCCCTGTTGCCGAAGTCGCCGGGTATCATGATGTTTGACTGTTTGCATCAGATGTCAACACTTCATGTGTGAAGAGAATGTGACGGGGGCATCATTTCGCGTTGATGTACCAGCTTACTTTTAACAGAATAACTTAAGAGTCTAAGAAATGGTCGATGAAGTGCATATTATTGTTATTCTTTTCTTCAGTTTTCTGAGCCTGGTGATGACCTGGTGAAGAAATTAGTAAAAAAAAATATTTTAAAAAAAAATTAATTAAAAAATTTAAAAATTTATTTTTAAAAATCGTTTAACACGAAATTGAGGGAACTGAAGTATTTTTTCGTGCTAATAGAATTTCGTGTTAAAGAGTATTAGAAGATACACACTAGTTATTTGGGACCTATGGTTATTTCGTGTTAACCGATATTTCTTCTTAAGCGTTTTCGCGTTAAATATATTTGACTGTATTTGTTTTTGGGTTAGGCTTGTTTTTATTAGTTAAGGGTTTCCTCAACCAAAGTGGTCCTAAATTCTACGACATGGGACATGCCGCACGTTAAATCAACATCTTTTGTGTGGAACGTTTCAGGACGGAGACTCGTTCAAAGTTAAGAGTTTTTTAACAAATTGTCAACTAATTGAAATATTGATATTGGAAAAGAACGATATGCTATAATAAGAAAAACCCGTATAAAAAACCAAGTTTTTGACTATAAATCCTTTATGTACGAGAAGTAACTAAAAGAATGTTCATTATAATACGCAGCGCCAGACCATCCAGAAATACAAATTTGAAGTTGTGTCGTAAAACATGTTTAATATAATGCGCACCGATCAGGAATATGTTTATAAAAAGTGTTGTCAATAAAATACGCACCTTGTTGCGCGACAGAAAGGTTGTTCAATATAATACGCACCGCGACACTCTATCTCAAAAAATAGCATGATACATAGGAATAAATAAAATAATCTAAAAAAGCAATAATTTAATTACGGTACATGCGATCGATCTGAAATTTTGATACATTGTTTTTATCATCGGTACAAAACTGTCTGCAAAATTTCAGCTCGCTATCTTGCGAGCAAGTGGGTTAAAAATCGATCAAAAGTTTTGGCGACAAGGTCGGTCGGTCGGTCGGTCGGTCGGTCGTTCGGTCGGTCGGTCGGTCGCAGACACCAAGAGTTTATATAAAGGATTTAAAAAGAAACTTGTTTTCCAATTCCCTTATTTGGCCCAAATGTATTTATTTTTGTATTGTTTTTGTTTGTTTGTTTTTGTTTTGTTTTGTTTCTAACAAGATTAACATGTTAAACGTGTCGATCAATTAAGAGCAGGCTATTTGATTGCTGTCTAAAGTCTATTGAACTCTACACACCATTGCCAGTCGAAAGTCTATTAAACTCTACACCACGTTGCCAGTCTAAAATCTATTGAACTCTACACCACGTTGCCAGTCTAAAGTCTATTGAACTCTACACCACGTTGCCAGTCTAAAGTCTATTGAACTCTACACCACGTTGCCAGTCTAAAGTCTATTGAACTCTACACCACGTTGTGGACAACACTTCCCATCAGTAGAAGTGACGTCATAGTCGTGGGAACCCTGCCTGATCTCCGCGCAATAAAACTGGAGATCAAACGAAATGTTACCGTCCCGGGGGTTCCACTGGAAGTCTATCCGTCTCCATACATGCCCCCTCCCTTGAAGGATCTCCCCCACCCCCCACCCCACACACTTTTCACAAGACGCTCCTTGGGTCACACCCTCCATCCTATTCTTGGACGTCCCCGGCGGCGATGGTCGCGCGGTCCACCGCTGCTCGTGTCCAGGCCCCGCTGTGTTTGAGAGCCATTGTTGTGAAAACTAAATTCAATTTGTACACACACCGACAAGTCAATTTTATTGGTGGCATTGTGTTGTGTTGTGTTGTATTGTGTTGTGTTGTGTTGTATTGTGTTGTGTTGTGTTGTAAATCTCTTTCGCGGTGGAGTGTGTGTGGGGGGGGAGGGGGGACAAAATAGTACATGTTACATTATTTGGTTTTTGGGGGATATTTGACAGTAAAACTGGTTCTTATCTGAATACCTCTCCAACTGCCACACACACATACACACACGTGAGGACGGTATAACTGTATTTGTGGTTATAAGATGTACAATGTAAGCGGCGGATTTAGGACGGTAAGCACCAATCTGCTGTGACACATTTTACACTAACAGTATTATTTCCCTTTTTTGCTTAATTTATTTTTAGGATGTGGGGAGAGAGGGGGTGGTTAGGGGAGAGAGGGGGTAAAGGGAAAGCGAGGGGGGGGGGTGAAATAAATAGGATGAGACAGGACCAGATCGAGATTTCAATATTTCCTTAAACCAAGTGACCACAAGTTGTTTTTTTTTGTTGTTTTTTTTAAAATCAGAATGAGTTTTTGCCATATCCAAACGTTTGGTCAGTGCAGGACGGTTGTTGACCCACGGGTTTTGGTCATTCGTTTTAATCACATTTTAATTTGCTAGACTCAGCTCCAAACTATATAGCTTTACAGGCCTTAATACTCAGCAGTGATTTGTGACGCCCATTTTTTGTTTGTTTGTTTGGTTATTGTTGTTGTTGCTATATTGCTAATGCTTCCCTAGCCGTGGTATCATAGTATAGGAGACTCTGAACATTAACACCAGTTGTGTAAAGTGAAGTGGAGAAATGGGATATCTTAAAATGGCAGAAATATTTTCTGTGTTATAAAATGATTTTCAGACTATCAAAAGCCAGGGGTCAAGTTATTGTCCAATCTGCAACTCCTGGTGCATGTGCTGAATCGCTTGGTAGGACATAGACAACTCAACAAATTCGATCTTCATCTGGAACAGAGGTCCAGCTCTGATTTTTAACGCAATTTCCCATGGGAAAAATTGCGTTTATATATTTGAAATGTCTGTAACGCTTGATCCTGCAACTCCTCCTGAACCATACCAGATCTAGTGTTCGGGTCTTTTGCAAATATGTTAAGGAGGTCTCAAGGATGTGCAAGGGCCAGAAAAAAAAGTACCGAAAAGGTTTACTGGATTTTCTGTAAAATCTATTTTTTAAAAACCGAAAAATATCAGTATTTTGTCAATTTCTCGCCAGCCATAACAGCTATCGGGGAAAACAATCGCCAAACGATATCTAATAATATTTAAAACAATGTAGGAGAATGAATTTTTGAAAAATCATCTTTCATTCGACTCCCGTAATTTTAGCAGCAATTTGTAGATAGCAATTGTTTTGTTTACTTTCATAAATATTGATTTGAAATTACTTTTAATGTAATCTAGAATGATAGTTAATAGGGTTTTCCCGCATTGTGAATGTTAATGTTAGATTGTTGCGTGGTGAGCATTATATGACGTCATTTTTTAAAAACATTTTTTTTTGGGGTATCAGAACTACTGATTTGAAATGACTTTTAATGAAATCTAGAAAGATTTCCCTTGAATAAAAAAACTTGGAAATTGTTTTTGGAAATTGCGTTTAAACACTCATTCGAGTTTGTATTACTTGTTTTAAAATGTGTCTTAAATGTTGTAGAAAAAAAAAGATTTCATAACGTCCATTGCTAAAAAAAATTTTTTTCGCTATGTGGTTACTCGGATGTGACGTTAAAGACATTAGCTGGGGTGGACATGGTAAAGAAAGCGATACGATGAGACAGTGACGCTTGGCGATTACATATAGCATTGCCGCGGGTAAGCCGTGATACTTAAAGAAAGCGCCCCTCGGTTTATGGCCGGACTAGGATGGACATGACGAGAACAAATATTTACACAATAAAATCTCGGACACAATCATGAATGGAGAAAACAATCCCCCCCCCTCCCAAAAAAAATATCCTCATGCTACCTTTGAGACGGTCCAAATCAACGGCCATCTTTGTACTAGCAATAAACCGGTCACAGTCCAAACTCATTTCTTTTGCACATCTTTTCAAATGGCTGGCCATTGGAGGGTCAACCGCCTCTGGACTGTGTCCGCGATTTACCGAAGGCCATAAAATTTAACAGTGGCCGTTGTAAAGGGCCCGACACAATGTTGTAATTATGAGTGTCGATAATGCTTGCGGGTACAGCTCATAAAGTAAAACAAACTTAGAAGACGACCGCGCATCGGTATCGTCATTACTTGTTTTATTTATTTATATATATATCCGTGGAGCACGGGGGATGTTTTATCTTTAAAAGAGGGGTCGTAAACCACTGAAGGTCCGGATTGTGCCCTCGGGCCGAAGGAAGCGTCATTTTTGCTTTTACGTCCCTTTAATTTACATATGAACTCTTTAACATCTTTACTTCACTCCGGGGTCTGAAGGCGATTTAGTGGCGTGGTCAATGTGTGTGTGTGTGTGGGGGGGGGGTTGGGACTGAAGTTCACAGACAGTAGTCAGGGCACCGATGCTCTCTTGGGCCCGCGGACCTTGTGCTCAGTCAGGCAGTGCCTCATTGTTTTAATATGAGCCTGGTGACCAGTGCGGGTCAGTTGCTGAGCGCTGGTCCTATCATCTCCACGAATCATAACCGGGAGCCGGATGGATGGCATAAAAGTGCACATTAAAAGAGTGTGGCTACCGGGGAGAGCTGCTCATTTCGAGCTCTGCGAGAGGGCCAAAATCGTTATACCCCTCCAGAGACTCCCGAGCCAGACGGTCTGGCTTCCGGTTGACCAGCGTGACGTCACGGTCTGGGGATATTGTTTTGTTTTGAGGCTGCGGCCAACGTCTAGTGACTTCGTCACACAATTAAAGTCGTCTCACTTTACGTTAAACAATATTTATTGGCAAGCTTTTACAAAAATAAAAGATTATTTCTTTTTTCACAGACACAAATTTGGAAAGATCATTGCTCATAGCTTTTCGAAATGTAATCGAGAACATTACAAGTGTTGTTTTTTGTTTGTTTGTTTGTTTGTTTGTTTGTTTGTTTGTTTCTTTATTTCTAAAAGTAGATAAGTAAGAGATCTCGTTATGAAGCCGACACAGCTAATTTATTACCACTACTTTGTTTCAATGTCTGACTGGCTACTAATGTTTAGAAAAGAAAGATATGTCAAAGGATTAAGTACAGTCATTCATAAGTGGGGGGAAAAAGTAATATGTAGAGCTGAACAATGCCTGGGATGGTGTGGACATAATAATGGAGTATGTAATGGTATGTCCATGAGCCAATAAACCTGAGATGGAATGGCCATGCTGAAGGAAGGCTGGGGGGTATGGCCATAATGATGAAGGAAGCATATGATGGTATGGCCATAATGATGAAGGAAGCATATGATGGTACGGCCGTAATGATGAAGGAAGAATATGATGGTATGGCCATAATGATGAAGGAAGCATATGATGGTATGGCCATAATGATGAAGGAAGCATATGATGGTATGGCCATAATGATGAAGGAAGTATATGATGGTATGGCCATAATGATGAAGGAAGCATATGATGGTATGGCCATAATGATGAAGGAAGCATATGATGGTATGGCCATAATGATGAAGGAAGCATATGATGGTATGGCCATAATGATGAAGGAAGCATATGATGGTATGGCCATAATGATGAAGGAAGCATATGATGGTATTCAATATACTGAACAACGCCTGAGATGGTGCGGACATTATAAGGTATTGTTATGATGGTATCCAATATACTGGAAATACGACTGGGATAGTATGGCCATGATAATGGAGTATGTAATGGTATGTCCACGAAGCAATAAACCTGATATGGAATGGCCATGCTGAAGGAAGACTATGATGGTACGGCCATGATTTTGACTTACATATGTATTAAAACAAAAGGCAAGCATTGGTTTTGAAGGCTGCAAGAGTAAGCATAGAGTATGTTCCGGTTCGTCTTTGATATAAGTCGCGGCTTTGCATTATGGCAGTCGTTCCAAGAGTGTTTCATTTTTCCCAATCTTATCTTTTCGTTTTGACGTTTCAACAAATTGATCAAATCTGTCAGTGAGATTGACTTACAGTCTACTCTACTCTCTACAGAATCTTCCAGCAATTTTACCCAGGGCTTACCTCCCCCACAAACACCCATTCAAAATAACAACACGTTTCATCTACAAAAAATTTGATTTGTCATTTTCTCAACGCATGTTTAAAACTATCTGGTTTAAGAGGACCCTGTCAACATAACTTTGCAAAATACATAAAGGTTTCATTGGTCCCAATTTATTGAGAACCGCTGGGACAGTTATATTAACAATCTATTTTGGTGTCAACACTACGGGTTTTATCCACGCACTATGTGGTGGCCTCTTTATATTTATCCCTCTGCCCTTCAAAATGTCTCTCCCACCCCCACAATTAGGAGCACCAAATGTCCTCAACAAGAGTACACAATGTCCTCCACAAGGAGTACCGAAAGTCCCCACTAAGAGTACCAAATTTCCCACACCAGGAGTACCCAATGTCCCCCTCTAGGAGTACTCAATGTCCCCCACTACGAGTACCCAATGTCCCACACCAGGAGTAGCCGATGTCCCCCTCTAGGAGTACCCAATGTCCCACACCAGGAATACCCAATGTCCCACACCAGGAGTACCCGATGTCCCCCTCTAGGAGTACCCAATGTCCCACACCAGGAGTAACCGTTGTCCCTCACTACGAATACCCAATGTCCCACACCAGGAGTACCCGATGTCCCCCTCTAGGAATACCCAATGTCCCACACCAGGAGTACCCGATGTCCCCCTCTAGGAGTACTCAATGTCCCCCACTACGAGTACCAAATGTCCTCCACAAGTAGTACCCAATGTCCTCCACAAGTAGTACCCAATGTCCCCCACTAGGAGTACCCGATGTCCCCCACTACGAGTATCCAATGTATCGCACTAGGAGTACCCAATGTCCTCCACAAGTAGTACCCATTGGCCTCCCACAAGGAATGCTCAATGTCCCCCACTACGAGTACCAAATGTCCTCCACAAGGAGTATCCAATGTCCCCCACTAGGAGTACCCGATGTCCCCCACTAGGAGTACCCAATGTCCCCCACTACGAGTACCAAATGTCCTCCACAAGGTTTACCAAATATCCTCCACAAGGAGTACCCAATGCCCTTCCACTTGAAGTAACCTCAGTGTGTGATGTCACTGTAATTTTCTCTACCAATCCATGACTTATTGCAAGGACTCATCATTTGAAAACACCCAGCACAATTTCGAATCTGATAACAAAGTCCCTTTCTCTTTCAGACGTACGCTTTTACCCTCCAGTCTTAGGACCCTTTCTTCTAATGTTGGCTGCTCATCGATGCGGTCACACCCCTGCTAGCTATCAGTCCACCTTATATGGAAACGTGTGACTTCAAACACAACTCACAGATCGCAGCACAATGGTCAACCCTATGTCTTAAGTATTATCTAAACTTATCTAAAGTCGGTCACCGCCCCCGATTTGTTGATTCCATCCTGTGTTATCTACCTGCCGCCCCCAGAGACTTCTCTGGGCGCTCCTCTGTTTGCGTTCTTCAATATTCTATTGTGACAAAAAATGTGTTGATCTGATAAACCGTGGTGAGAAACTGACGGAAAATCAAACCGTCTCGGTGGGGTGCGTCATGGTCTGGATAACTTACGCCGACCACCACTGTGTGAGGGGAGGGGTAAGGGATACTATATCGGTGGGAGGCCTGAGGTGGTCCAGTAACGAGATCAAAGTGAGACGGAAGTCCTGGCATTGTTTCAGAAAAGGGATAATCTACAACATTTGGGTTGGCGCTTTTGTAACTACGCGCCATACCGATTTGATAAATCTTATCTATACAGACGCTCCTTCTATGCAGAAGATAGTTGCGTCCACAGACCATGACAGATGATCTGTTGGCAAGTGATGCAGCATTCACAGGCCACGGCTTTGTGGGTTCCACGCATTACCCAGCCGCCTAACTACATGTAGTGTTAGGTACCCATTCGGAGCGGGGTGACTCAGGGACGCCCTAGGACCCGGGAACAAACCCTTGCCTTCACACGGATTCGAACCCGTGACCATCGGTACGACAGTCCAGTGCGCTGCCACTCGACCACCGCGTCATGCAAACAGGGTATGTATGAGCCTGACAAGACGTCACAAAACAATTAACGTTTCTGCAAAGAGCCTTCTGCGACGAAAAAATAGACAAAATCAAATAAAACTAATAAAATGAAATTTAAACTTAGCTGCGGTGAAATCCAGAACCAAAAAGAGCTATGCTAATTTGTCACGTGTGCCCAAAGTGGCACGCGTGCCACAAGTTCTTCATCCTTTGACGATGGATTATCCTTCGCTAAAAAGCCGTGTATTCCCATTACATAACCCCGACAGCGAATGATAATTTCTCATTGTTTAAAACAATATATTCTTTAAAATATACGACTTTCTTTTGATGATGTCCGTCTGGGGTTTATAAAACAACACTCCTTGAATGTTTTTAGCATGTTATGATAACTTAAAACACCTTACGCCCAAACAAGGTCACACGACGAGATGTTGGTATCACAAGACGTCCAGACAGATCCCACAGTCTCAAGTAGCCGCACGACCCATCCCCTATGACTTTTTAAATGAAAATTATAATCTCTCCGACAAAAGGCTACATTCAAGTTGTTTTTGTGGAGTACCGCCCTCGACAGTCGGCTCGCCAGACAAGACCGCCGCGTGGACAGTTCAAAAAGTCCTTCTACCGGCCACCATGAGATGACCACCTGGGCATGCGGTATCTGTCCGTCTCAATCATCGGTGGTGTCCGTTTGTGTCACATGCGCTCGTCTGCCGCGGCGTTCCGGGTGTTGGCGGCACATCTGGGAGTGCTGTAAACACGATGATACTTTGACCGGACATGATTGACCATGATAGACTTAACGTTGATGGAGAGGGAGGGACAGACAGTTTGGGCCCAAAATGACCCCACGTCTTCATTTAATTTTGACCCAAACATAAATTTGAAATTGACATCAATTACCACCGATATTTCAGAGCTGTCTGAATCTGAAAACTAATATTTACGACTCTGATTTCGGATATAAAATGGATTTCTGCTGCTGCGAAAGAAGTTTACTAGGCAAATTTTTGAATATTAATAGCTGGTGTATTTTGAGAAGCTGAAATGAAGGGGGAAGGGAGTGGCCATGGAATACATTTAAAATGAATCTTAACTTAGTCAATTTCTCAAACTGCACCCCCCCCCCTTTTTTTCACGCATACATAAAAACACTCATTTCTTAGACAATTATAAGGTGCGGAAATAATTTTAATTTATTTTTTGGAGTGGAGCGGTTTTAAAAATGTGGAATAAAATATTATTCCAGTCAAGTGACTGCTGTTAAAACTCCGATTAAGTTTTTACAGTCATGATGAATCACCAGGTCAATGTCACTGTAAGCAGTCACCAGTATCAGCTAGCTTTCTGACATTCTCCACAAGGTCCATGAAAAAATAGGATTGAAAATTCGGCACCGAATGTTGTGAAATGTAATCATTGAACGTTATCAAATATTTTGTTGCTGACTTTACCATCTCACCAGTTAATAGAGCTTACAAATAAGACAGTACACAAAAGAAGTTTTGAACAAATTGCGGCTTTGGCGGAGTGTACATTATTTGGCTGAGTGTACGACATTATTTGGCCGAGTGTACGACATTATTTGGCCGATTGTACGACATTATTTGGCCGATTGTACAACATTATTTGGCCGATTGTACGACATTATTTGGCCGATTGTACAACATTATTTGGCCGAGTGTACGACATTATTTGGCCGAGTGTACAACATTATTTGGCCGAGTGTACGACATTATTTGGCCGATTGTACGACATTATTTGGCCGAGTGTACAACATTATTTGGCCGAGTGTACAACATGATTTGGCCGAGTGTACAACTTTATTTGGCCGAGTGTACAACATTATTTGGCCGAGTGTACGACATTATTTGGCCGAGTGTACAACATTATTTGGCCGAGTGTACAACATTATTTGGACGAGTGTACAACATTATTTGGCCGATTGTACAACATTATTTGGCCGATTGTACAACATTATTTGGACGAGTGTACAACATGATTTAGCCGAGTGTACAACTTTATTTCTAAAAGAACAAGAAAAAACAGTTAATGAACCTCACACCCCCCCACCCATTCTATATCTTCCCATTTTCAACGATATATCAACCGAATCTTAATTAAGGAAATACACAGAAACGAAAAGAACTCGTTTTCAAACAGGTCAATAAACGGTACTGCCTGGATGGTACTGTATGGGCAGTACTGTATGGACGCCCATACCATTTCATATCGCCAGAACTGTGAATTACGTCATTTTTACAATAGCTTCTTTTCCTGACCCGTAAACAAAAAAAAATGTAATAAAATAAAAAATGATTACTTTTCAGTATCTAGCATTTCTAGCTACCTGCCACTGATATGATCATATATTATAACTTCTCTGTCTGTTAAAGAAAAAGACACCCACATAAAATGTGAAACTTATGAGGGTTGAAGTTCCACTTTTGAATAGCATGTTAATGATACTTTTCAGATTTTTTTCATGGCCCAAATTGTCAATAGATTTTCATCTCGAGTATTCTGTACACCTAAACAAAGTCATTGTTGTTATTTACCCCCCCCCCATATTTATATTGATAACATCCCAAAGCCAAAGAATATAAATTGTATGCGTATTTGCATTTGAACAATGGCAATGGGTCTCAAATTGTTATCGAACGACAACAAGGTATATACGTCTTGTAATGGATTTATTTGAAAACGTAGATAATTATAATGCAGTGTCATTCATCAGTGTTAGTTATATTTGAGTGTTTTTCAATGATCTCAAAATTTGTATTATGGTTCCAACGAGTAATTTAATGAGATCTGGCTGCCTTGCCCATCCTCCGGCTAGCAAGTCCGTACATCCGGTCGTCTCACTCATCCTGTGTCCCCCATCTCAACCTACTTATCCTAAGATATTGGTCTTGGATTACCTCCCTGAATGCAGCTCGTCGCGCGCCAGATTAAGCCACGCGCCTCAACTTATCGGTTTCCGGAGGTAAACATTCCAACCTGCCATTCTCTCGGTGGGGGCCCCCCGTCAATCATACTCGACCCTAATCATCGTCTGCCCTCCCCGAGCCCCGCCCACCGGTCACGTGGCGGCGAATCGCCATGTCCCTTTTATTGGACGACGGGTGAGTTGGGCGGGGTTTAATATGATAATGAGCCCGCGTGGCCGAGCTGGACAATGGAAAGTATCAATGAATGAATGAATGGGTTCGAAACGTTGCGTGAAGTCATCGAAAACAAGACGGAATTCATTGCGCAGTTGCCCGCCCGTTTGCGTTCTCGCTTGTATATAAGGCTGCAGTGGTTGCCACAACGCTATCAAACATTTGATATCTGTTCCGGAGTTTGAGCCTAAGTAAAAGTGAATTCTTCAGCAATCCCAGGATATTCAGTATTAGTCAGGAAAATAAAAAAATAACCTCTAAACTTTAGACTAAAGTAAGCAACAGCAAAAAAACGTAATTGAACATTCGTTTGGACTAGGACTAGGATGTAACCCACTCCACTGTGAAGCCAGATTTTGCGTGAAACGTTTCTTGTGTAGACCGCGTCAATAGTACATGGTTGACATTAAAACCTCAACATCAAGGGCTAGCCACCGTAACTCAGTTGTTTTCATTAGTTGGCACTGGAGTTGTATTCTGACACCAAAGTGTTGTGACAATCTGCACGCCATCCACGGATATTTCCGACTCAATGCGAGGGAGATGAATCCACTGAAAGTCAAGTGGAGCCGGACATCTGCCAGAGGAAGGGTGTTCAACTCTTGGATATTAGTGCGTCTCGGTCTGCACAGAAGAGCACCCAAGGGGATTCGTGCAAAAGTTATTAAGGCAGCAGGTATGTGATTTAAGAAATAGTAATACTTAACATGATGCTGGTGGCTCAGCAAAGGTAATCGCTGTGTAAGGAATCATGGGGGGGGGGCGCGCCCGCGACTCAGAGGCGTCACTAGGGGTGTGGGAGGTGTTGCGGACCGCACCGGGTGACACCATCATGAGAGTGACACCAATGTCATTATGTAAAATTATGTATGTTCCAGTTATTTGGCACTGTCAGGCTCGGAGGAGTCTATGGCCCTATGGGGTAGATCGTGAGGGGGTGACATCATGAGATACCGCGCTGGGTGACACCAACCCTTATTGACGCCTCTGGGACGACTCTCAGGCTATTACGTCACTGCTTGTCTTTAAAGCAGCGCCCAGAAAGACACGACCTTAAGTTGAGGGTCTAAGTCTAAGCACTCCCATGCTAAGGCAGGGTGTCTGTCAGTATCTTGTCAACTGTGTCTAAGCCAAACGAGGTATGAGGGGCTATTAGTATTAGTGTTAGTGTATTATGCCACAAGTGAATGGTGGCCATAAACATTAAGTGAATTTTACAGTTTGGCAATGGGCCCTTAAACTTAAAGTGTATCAAATAACGTATGGCGTATGAGTCATAGCCTTAAAATGAACGACAAAGTGGGTCATTAACTCAATGTATGTTCCTGGGCCAAAATCACGTTGAAGATCTTAATTCAACCTACACTGCTCTCACATAAATTTGAGTTTTATAAATAAATCAATATTTGATGACCGTCTCTTTGTTCATGACATTCCATTTAGAAGTTAACCGATACTGTTAAAATTGACTCTAAATTCAAACTTTTACTTTTATTAGTTTTTTACCTTCTTGGCAGTCAAATTCATAGAAATGTAGCTAGAATCGCACAAACCCTCAGAAATATTCTCCTCTACTAGAGTGGCTCTACCACCGGAATTCTTTTAGTGTATAGACATAGACATTCGTAAAACTGTACCCTAGTAGCCAGCAACTGACCAGCCCACCCCCATTCGTCACTCTACATTCTATGATAGCGCCATTACGGGGGGGGGGTGTTGGCAGATGGTTTGATCTTCCCACCTCTCACCCCCCCCCAAGAGTTTTATACCTCTGGTGTAAATCAGGCTAACGGCGCCCATTGTGAGCGCTAATTTTATGATGGGCCCTGGCGTCACCGGCACCGTTACCGACCCCCTCCCCACCCCCCCCCCACACACACACAACTCACTCCCTACCTACTGTACACCGCCGGCGCAGATTTATGACGTGTTAACCATTATCTTTATGTCGTCACTACTGATGGTGTGGGCTCCCTGCAGTGGCCATCTTTTTGTTTATGGCATTCCATTTAGTAGTATTGTTGGCTTGATGGAGCGGCGGGCCATCTCTTTTGTGGCGTCTTATCCAACAAAACAATAGAGGAAAGGCTAATCGGGCTATTGACCAAATACTTCAGACAGAATGTACGCATCAATGTTTAAAATTTCATTCTAAATTCAGAAGAAACGACTAAGATATATTCCCATGTTTCATGTATGAGCAATACGTACGTAATATTATTATGTGAATTTTTTTAAATTAAAAGTAGCATTTTAAACCTAACAACAATTACTTATATATTTCTTTAAACAAAAGACATTAATTTCAGAAATAAATCTTTCATTTCGTAATGAGCGAACAGTTTTTAATCATTCCGATATGAATTGTGTCCCCTTGAAGGCGTACGTAAAAACAGTTTAAAAGAAGAAATCAAAACTGGGTATTAAGACATCTGTTCATGTATTTCATATTCGTATTAAACAAGGTAAAATTGGGAACAGCGTCGAAAAGTCCGGTTCAGTCCGTCAAAATGACCAGTGTCCATTAGTAACTTGACCAGCTGAGGCTTAACGATCCGGTAGAACCAACTACAAGTGTCACATCGGTTCTTACGTCCTCCCATTGTTGGGTACTCCAGGGTACTGTTGGGTACCCCAGACTACTGATGGACTCCAAGTCAGGGGAACAATGGGACCACGATGGTGTAGCAGTTGGTTTGTTGATGGTAGTGGCGAGTGGATGTTTAGAGAAAACTGGATGTCCGACCGGAAACGGACACATAGCAATGGTCAAATTTAGCATTAGTTATACATTTACATCTATAGGAAATCGGAGGGGAAAAAAGAACAGTTATAGATTGGAAAAATTCAGATTTTTTTCTGGTGGTTCTGGTGATGGGGTAGACGGGTTGTCTTTGGTTCTGGTGATTTGGGGTTGACGGGTTGTCTTTTGTTTTGGGTGGTGAAAGACTTACGAATGAGATCTCTGTACATAAAAACGTCAGATTGAGGAAATTGTTGAATTATTCGTTCATCTAAGCTTTAAAATTAGCACTAAAAGAATATAGAGACTTTGACGTGTTTAATCTCGAAAAGCGTAGGAAATTCCACGGCAATTCTAGTGTACGTTAATGCGCATTAAAAGTTGTCAGATCCTCACTGAGCCAGTATAGTAATTGAATCATCAGGTCCACTCTCCATCACACGAGTTTAGTCTACTCAAACCAGGTCCACTCTCCATCACACGAGTTTAGTCTACTCAAACCAGGTCCACTCTCCATCACACGAGTTTAGTCTACTCAAACCAGGTTCACTCTCCATCACACGAGTTTAGTCTACTCAAAACAGGTTCACTCTCCATCACACGAGTTTAGTCTACTCAAACCAGGTTCACTCTCCATCACACGAGTTTAGTCTACTCAAAACAGGTCCACTCTCCATCACACGAGTTTAGTCTACTCAAAACAGGTTCACTCTCCATCACACGAGTTTAGTCTACTCAAACCAGGTTCACTCTCCATCACACGAGTTTAGTCTACTCAAACCAGGTCCACTCTCCATCACACGAGTTTAGTCTACTCAAACCAGGTCCACTCTCCATCACACGAGTTTAGTCTACTCAAACCAGGTCCACTCTCCATCACACGAGTTTAGTCTACTCAAACCAGGTCCACTCTCCATCACACGAGTTTAGTCTACTCAAACTGACTAAAAAGAGAAAGGTCAGTGAGGTCTAATGTGTCATTTATTTCGACAACTCGAATAGAGCCTTGTACAAATGAACCGTTCAAATTTTAAAAATTTGAATCTATGAAATATTCAGGTTGTACTTGCAAATTTTGATAACTTTGTTTAATTCGGTAACCCAAGTGTAATTCATATCTTAATTTATAAACCATATTTTCTTTGACGATTTCTGAAGTCTATTTGATCTAAATTTATTATTTTTATCTGTCATATTTTGCAAATTAAATTCTGTGTGCACCAATAGAGAGCAATGGTCAATGGTTTATTGATCTAATGACTTGTCACAACCCATGTGGCTAAACTCCACTTTGGCAAATAAAACGTGTAAACTTCTTTCATAATCAATAATCAATTTGTTGACCCGTCCGGGAGTGAGGGGTTGTTTAAAATGTGTTTTATACTACCAACAAGTATTCTACAGCCGTCATCTTCTTTTGTCAATCTAATTCCAACTTGTGAAAACTCTTGTCTACAGTTCGTCTTAAATTCCGCTAGTGGCAGTGGTTAGTGGCTAGTGGTTAGTGGCTAGTGGCAGTGGCTAGTGGCCTATGTAATCAACCCTTCATATCGCACCTTTCTACACGAAATACTTTTATAAAATGAAAAATCGTGAGAATATGATGAACGCCAACTTTGTTTAACAAACATGAAGCAAGTCTGTGAGCTTGTGATCAAACAGTACAATCTCCAATCTATGTCTTCATCACCTTCCCACGCGGTCAGTGATGAAACGGGGAGAAAACATACCTGGCGCACACCTTGACCTTTGTCCGCTGGCCAAACATGACGGGGTAGGTGCGAAGCGTCGTCCCCTGTCCAGCGCAACATTCGGGCTCTTTTCGGGGGAGAGGAGAGACCGGCGTTCCCATAATAGTCCTTTGGACGCCGTGATGACCTAACATGGTCCGTGTAAAAATATTTTTCTCTTGGAAAGAAATATTTTCAGTGCCCTTGATCAAAGGGAGCTAACCCCTCACCAAGCGGGTAACTATTGGCACAGACATTCTGTGGGAACATTGAACGATTTCTCCAGTTTTGACATGAGCAAATTATTTTGTCCAATTAATAATCGTCCAGCATTACACAAAGCAAACACACAAAGTAGATATACAATGATATATTAATTAAAAAATTAATTTATCAACAATCAAACATTTCTGTAAATGATAAACGTGTAGTTTATATGCACCGTTGTGTCATATGTTGTATTTTATAATCATGATACGTTTGTTTTACATTGAATGAATTGATAATTATGTGCGTTACTATTATTTTTTTAAGCGACGTGAGCCCATTTGCTTGCCGTGATACTGCGCTATATAAATGATAACATTATTATACTCTGAAGTAACTTTTAATATTTTAAAAATTGTTCACTGAAGCATTGACCGTGGGAGGTGGGGTCTAGTCATATCACTTATTTGTAAACCAACGTACATAGTATATATCATTTAACATTTTTTAAAGGTTTTATTTGAATTATTTTAGTTAATCTGTTTTGTTGGCTTGTAATTAATGATTACACTACAATTAAAAAGAAAGTTCATACTCGTTCATGAAAATAAGAAGTGGGTTGTGGGGGAGGGGGTGGGGGCGATTTGATAGTATGTTGAAATCGTGTTTGGAATGTAACTTTTTATTTTAGTGGGTGATGGTAACGAAAAATTTTTTTCACTGTTGCTTGCGTTGCTGTAACTGTAACTTTGTTTCGTCGTGACCACAGACTGGCTGGAGGCCACCGTAGAACGTATGGCAACATCCAAGGGAGATGAGCAACAACAACAACACAAGAGTTCTGTAAAGCCATCTTCTGTAGAGGCGACCAGCAAGGTCTTCAGGGAACTGCAGCAAGAAATGGTGAGTCGATTTATTCGAATTATCAGGGGAAACTAACGATTCGCGTGTGTAGCAATTACATTTATCACTCATTAAAATACATTAGGGCAGTGCTTCTCAAACTTTTTAGTATGGCGGACCGGCAGGATTTTTTTCCATTCAACCAGGGACCGGTGCACTATTTTCCCTTCACTGACAATTTTTTTGTCCTTTTTTTAGAACTTCTGCGGACCGGTGGCGTATGGCCCATGGACCGGCACCGGTCCGTGGACCACCACTTTGAGAAGCACTGCATTAGGGTATACTGTTTACAAACGTTGCACATTTAGTGCTTTCATTATGCACAATTTTAAACCGAGCTATTGATCAACTGAATAGAAAAGAAAGAAAAAATAGGCAAAGCAAAACCTAAAACGTGAAAATTAAGAGAATCCAAAACAGTAACAATCATTAAGATCTGTTATTTATGAATTCATTTATTTATTTTTAAAAAAATTAAATTATCAATCAATCCATATTTTCCGCGCATAAAGGGAGACCAGTCAATAGTTTATAACAATGTAAAGCATAATATTGTGCATTATTTCCCTTTGAATCACTGAATTCTTCTTTAAATGGAAATCTGGTTGTGTGCTTTTGTGGGAATTCTCTTGCTCTGTGTGAAAATGTTTTGAATGGCGCCATTTTACTTTGAATTTTGCTCAAAGCCTTCTGTAAGGTAGATCTATTGGTAAGTTGATATAATTTTATTATAATTTCGTGTATTAGCGAATGATAATTTTTAAATTGATATGTTAAAAAACGCGCAACAATTACGTCTACGCCATCTTCAATAACATAAACTCTAGCATTTCCTTTATCATTAATTTATTAATTAATATTATTATTATTTTTTTAAATTTTGCGTTTTAAATTTTCGTCGTTTTTGACAAATCAAAAATTTACAAAATCGAGTATTACATGTAAATCAAAATTCTTAAATAAAATAAATTAACCGTTGAAGTTATAAAGTTCAAATAACGTGTAATTAAGATTAAAATTATTTTAATCGATAGCGATAAAAATTCGATTAAAATTAAAGAAAATATTTATAATATTTTTTTATATTAATAAATAATCTATAATAATAATAATAATATATTTTTTTTACGTACAAACTTCTCCCGCGTAATATAATAATTTATTTTATTACTACATGTGGACCGGCAGAAGTCAACTAAAAAACGTCTGACAGCATTAGCGAAGTTAAATTTAAACATATCACTAGAAAGTTGAGCAAAAAGTTAAGCTAACTGCGGATGGCAAAGTCGAAGATGGTGAAAAAGTTTACTGTGTTCACTGCCATAAACAATTCTCTTTAAATGATCAAATACATCGCTGACGTTCCACCTTCAGCACAAACATCCGATCAAGTATCAACACAATGTCATTGTCATAAAATTTAGTTCATAAATATTCTTAACTAGTTTGTGCTGCGACGCCGTGGCACCTGAGGCGCCCCCCCTTTTTTAAGGGCGCCTACGGCGCCCACCTTTTTCAAAAGCCCAACTAACTTGTCCTTGTATGATAAATATGTAATATTAAACTTTCTTAAATGTACACAAAGTATTTTATAATAGGTTTTTTTTTGTTGTCAAAAGCCCAAGTAACTTATCCTTATATGATAAATACGAAATATCCTGAAATGTACGCAAAGTGTTATATAATATTTTTTACAGTGCTAATAACCACACGATTTTTAAAGTAATTATAGAAAGCAGTGCACCAAATTACTGCACCAAAAAATATAACTCTTTGAGTCAGTCAGCACTGTTTCTACAACACAAATGCTGACGTCATAGGTTCGTGCGTTGTTTGGTTAATATTAATCTGGAAACCAAAAGGATTATGATTTTCAAGTCTATATTTTCAATTAGCGTTAGGCCACAGTGAGTGAGTCAGTCATACATAATTGAGCGTAAATATATATATGATTATTTTCAATGTCCGCGACAAATGTTCAGTTTAATGACGTCATAAAATTCTATTTTTGGCTTTAATCAAAATTATCGATTAATTAATCGATAATTTTTCAAAACTTAACGATTTAAATTAAATTAAATTAATCGATAACATCCCTTATATATATATATACTAGGGGCAAGTACCCGGCTATGCCCGGGTTTAACAACAACAGCAACAAAACAACAAAAACAAACAACAAAAACAAAACAACAACAAACAACAACAACAAAACAGCAACAACGACAAAAAAAACAACAACAGAAACAGCAACAACGACAAAAAAAACAACAACAGAAACAGCAACAAAACAACTACAACAACAACAAAGCAACAACAACAAAGCAACAACAACAAAACAACAACTACAACAGCAACAACAACAAAGCAACAACAACATGAAGGGCATTGTCGTCGCAGGGCAAGGGATGTGGACAACAACAACAACAGCAAAAACAACACAAAAGCAACAACAGCAAAAAGCAACAACAACAGCAACAAAAACAACAAAAACAAAACAACAACAAAGCAACAACAACAAAAACAACAACAAAACAACAGCAACAACAACAAAACAACAACTACAACAACAAAAGCAACAACAACAATAGCAAAACAATTATTTTATGGCGATAGTCGCCTTCTTGTTAATCTCGACACCAAAATGTTTATTATTTTGCGTCATTATTTTACGTCTTAATTTTCAATAATTTTTATTTTATATAGCTCATATAAGGAAAAACTACATTTTGGGCCCCCGGCTCCCCAGTATCTTATATATTTTGAACGAAACCTGTTTAATAACCTTTCCGGTATAATTTTGTGTACGTGTACCAAATTTCACGTTATTTGGTTGTCTGGATCTTGAGTTATTAGGGAACAGACAGACAACAAATGCGGCTTATATATATAGACTAGGGGCAAGTACCCGGCTCCCGCCCGGGTTTAACAACAACACAAACAACAACAAAACAACAACAAAAACAACAACAAAAAAACAAAACAACAAAAATAACAACAAAACAACAACTACAACCACAACAGCAACAACAACAAAGCAACAACAACAAAGCAACAACTACAACAACAACAACAACAAAGCAACAACAACATTAAGGACATTGCCGTCGCAGGGCAAGGATGTGAACAACAACAACAACAGCAAAAACAACACAAAAGCAACAAAAAAACAACAAAAACAGAACAACAACAAACACAACAAAATCAACAACAAAACAACAAAAACAAAACAACAACAAAAACAGCAAAAACAACAACAAAGCAACAACAACAAAACAACAACTACAACAACAACAGCAACAACAAAAGCAACAACAACAAAGTAACAACAACAAAAAAATTATTTTATGGCGATAATCGCCTTCTTGTTAATCTCGACACCAAAATCTAGGGGCAAGTACCCGGCTTCGCCCAGGTTTAACAACAACAGCAACAACAACAAAAACAACAACAGCAACAAAACAACAAAAACAAACAACAAAATAAAACAAATACTACAACAACAACAGCAACAACAACAAAACAACAACTACAAAACAACAACAGCAACAGCAACAACAACAGCAACAACGACAAAACCAACAACAGAAACAGCAACAGCAACAAAACAACAAAAACAAAACAACAACAAAAACAACTACAACAACAACAGCAACAACAACAAAGCAACAACAACAAAACAACAACTACAACAGCAACAACAACAAAGCAACAACAACAAAACAACAACTACAACAGCAACAACAACAAAGCAATAACAACATGAAGGACATTGTCGTCGCAGGGCAAGGGATGTGGACAACAACAACAACAGCAAAAACAACACAAAAGCAACAACAGCAACAGCAACAACAACAGCAACAACAACAGCAACAACAACAAAAACAACAACAGCAACAACAACAAAAACAAAACAACAACAAAACATCAACAACAACAAAACATCAACAACAAAACAACAACAAAACAACAACTACAACAACAACAGCAACAACAACAAAGCAACAACTACAACAACAAAGCAACAAAAACAAAAAAATTATCTTATGGCGATAATCGCCTTCTTGTTAATCTCGACACCAAAATGTTTATTATTTTGCGTCATTATTTTACGTCTTAATTTTCAATAATTTTTATTTTATATAGCTCATATAGGGAAAAACTACATTTTGGGCCCCCGGCCCCCAGTATCTTATATATATGGAACGAAACCTGTTTAATAACCTTTCCGGTATAATTTTGTGTACGTGTACCAAATTTCACGTTATTTGGTTGTCTGGATCTTGAGTTATAAGGGAACAGACAGACGACGGACAGACAACAAATGCGTCTTATATATATAGAGATATCCACAACAAACAGCTATTTGTATGAATATTAAATCTTTAAAAAATGATTTACTTATGCTTATACTTTGAGACTTTGTTAATGGTAGTAGCAGTAGAAACTATATTAAACAAGGTGCATTCACCTTTCACTGCCCCAGATTCGCCACCCCTCTAGTCTACTGTTTAATTGAACATATGTTAAAACAATAGCTCTGCCGTTTTACATGCAACTTTAAAAAAAATATTTCTTCATAGTTCAAGGGTTATTGCTTTTAATTCTCTGAATGTCAAGATTTACACTGCCATATAAAAGTATATTTTAATGGCTTTTAACTTATGACATTGTCATTAACTTATACTTAAAACGATTTTAAACTATAAAGACTTACTTTAATGACATCGTATTTGGTATCATATCTACTGCGCCACGTGGGAGACCCTATTTAAACTGACTGCCACTGGATTATTCTAATCAGCTGACATTTGCACATTATCTGATCTGGGGCCTGACCTTCCACGATATGAGATCAGTCGTTAGGGCCTGTCATCTACCGAGATCATCTCATACCATTAGCGCCCCGCCTCGCCTAACTTCCGCTGAATCATTCATTTCCTGTTTTTAAGTTTAAGAAATAAGGCCGTTGCGACTTTGATATCTTCCTGGGCTGTTTCTTAACCACTCTTTTGAAGCGGTCGTCGCCTCTCTGATGACAGAATTAACTTGATACGGTGTCTCTAACCGCCCGTAGTTCCCGCCCCCCTGTTTGGCGCTGCTGTCCCCCAGCTAATGCGATCCTATACACGATATACGTGTCTTTGATGGGGAGACAAAGACTGGCCCCAGGCCGATAACTCAGTTGTCGATTCTTCTCTGTCATAACTGGAGTTGTCGACTTCCTACCCTCAGGGGCTCGTTGACTGTTAGATCCCAGCTTAAATGTGTCGGCGTTTTCGTCGCCCCCCTCACCCCTCCCTCACACCAACACTTTTGCTATTTTCAAACGTAATTACAATTTCCGCGATTGCTGACTTTAGAAGCTTGTTTTCAGTAAGAAATTAAAAATCGAATTCTTTATCCTTTAAGAAATAAATTATATGCGGGTGGAGCAAATTGTTTCGTTTGCAAACGTCTTGGTCATAAGTCCTACATGCCATAGTTATTAACTAATGTTAAACTAATGATAATGGGGGAAAAGGCAAGGGAAATATAAAAATGATCAACATTTTGATATCGACACATGAACTAGTGAGTTATTTACTGTTGCTAATCATTCAAATCACAACTGTTTATTTTCCCCTGAGTATTAGTCTTAGTCAAAAAAAACACTAAAATGCAAAACCCGAAAATAAGTCAGATTATTTTTGTAAAAGGGACAACAGTACAAGACCGTTAAATCTTGGAGAATAAACCAGAGGGCCACCCCCAATTCACACCAAACCCCCCTAAAGCCCTAAAGAAAAAAATCGCTAGATCACGTGGGCTATGCAAGTCAAGCTTGAGCATCACTTTGATATTGTGTCGGTGAAAATAAGACACTTCTGTCACTCATCAATATCTAGGCATTTTCACCTCAAGGGATGTCTAGCTGCACTGTTAATTTACGTTCTGGTTCCGTCTGTGCAGATCTCCCTAAGTTCTGTTCACCACGCCAATATTATTTTTTTTCTGTAGGCCTGTTTACTTTAAGGGAGTGTTGAGCGGAAGAGATCTCCTGGTTATGATTATGTTATTATTTTTTTTAAAACTTGAAGTAACTTTTACTTGGAGTTTTAAATAAGATTTGGTTGTTTGAACAGTTAAACTTTCTGTCGATAGTTTAAGGTTTTCCATTTTAAATCTAAAAATAGAAGGGAATATCGTTTCACACAGATTTCTCATTATGGACATACATATTAATGTTTAAAAAAAATTACAATGGTCGAGTGGCAGTGCACTGGACTGTCGTACCGATGGTCACGGGTTCGAATCCGTGTGAAGGCAAGGATTTGTTCCCGGGCCTAGGGCGTCCCTGGGTCACCCCGCTCCGAATGGGTACCTAACACTACATGTAGTTAGGCGGCTGGGTAATGCGTGGAACCCACAAAGCCGTGGCCTGTGAACGCTGCGTCACTTGCCAACAGATATCTGTCATGGTCTGTGGACGCAACTATCTTCTGCATAGAAGGAGCGTCTGTATAGATAAGATAAGATAAATATCAACTTCGTATACATATAATTTAAATCCTATGGGCTACTATGGCTAAAGTGAATTTTCATCAGCACGTTTTGTTTTTATTTATTTTATTTTTGGAAAATTTTATTTTTAAACATTCTTCAAATCCGAAAAACTATCCAAATTATTTTTTTTGAAAATTATTGTCTGATTAAGGGACATAACACATGAAATAAGTGAATGGCGCCCTTTAACTTGTAAGAATGAAATTTAAAGGGTCGATGACTCTTTGCTTTCCCTCCAAACACTTAAAATACTTTGATTAATCCCCCTTTGTCAAACAGAAAAAATAAAATTCAACCCCATACATTTTTTATATTGCAAGTTTATTGGAATTTACTTGTTAAATTATTACAGGAGAATTAAAAAAATTTAAAGTTTATTCTGGTAAAGATAATTTAACGATTAATAAAACTAAATTTTCATATACATGTAATTTGAACGTCACAGAAAACAGTAACATTGATAGATATCCTTTACAGCCATGTTGATGGCGATGCGCCTGACTGGGATCCATTGTTTCAGTTTATATTATTTCACGCTTTAAATTAAAGTAATGGAAACAATGGCAAACACGCAATGTTTGATATTTTAGGGCAAGGGTCGGGAAACCACGGTTTGCGAGCCAGATGCGGTGGCTATTGATGGCTGCATCGGGTCCTCTCAGACAAATGATCGGTAATATATTTTTTAAAAAAAGAGGTTAATTCAGACTCCTTTGATCTACATGTTGATTGCATCTAAAAACAGCTTAACAATGTTATTAAAAAGAATTCTGAGACATAATTATTGTGTTGAAATTACTCAAAATGCACATATTTACTTGAATTTTTAGTTTTAAACATAATGTATGGCTCTCACACTTACTTTTCAAAATATGTGGTGTTTATGACTTTCTCAGACTAAAGGTATACGTGATACAGAGTTAAGGGATAGGCATGTTCAATTATAAATATTTGTTTATATCTAGCTGGTTAGCTGGTTCTTAACCGTATAGCTAGAGTTAAAGTTTTAATTATAAAAAATATGTTATATTCCGTTTGGTATGCGCGAATTTCCGTATGGCCATTAACATTTTTGAACATGAAATTATTAAATATACATACAAATTATTAATTCTTGTGGAATGTTGCCATAACTAAGCTGCAATTTACAAGCCGTGTTCTCCCCCCTTTCTCTCGGACACTTTTTCTCTCCCTTGGTTTGAATGTAACGAGTTGACCCAGCCATCGGTCCATTCAGTCTTGTGCAATCTTGTGTGGTCAGGCGAAGCATGTCAGTCTCGTTTGGCAGCTGCTGGGAGGAGGGTGGTGGTCGGAACGAAACCGAATGGGTTGGGGTGTGGTAGGGGGGGTTTGAACCTGCTCGTAATAAGTGAATGGGGGGTGGGTAAAGTCAGAATAGAGAGGTGTCACTGTGGGGGGAGGAAGGGGGATGTTAAAATAACTGATGGGGTTGGTGGGGGGTGAGAGGTCGATGCTTCCACTGGTCAGGTGGAGGGGGGTGATGGTGGTCAGCGTGTGCTGGTCTGATCGGCCCGTGTTGTTCTTGTTGCGTGTATCGCTGGCCACTGGTCAGACGTTACTTACACTTAATGTTTTCCAGTTGTTGGGGGCGCGCTCACAGCAGCTGTGGAGGTTTTTTTAAAGTGATTGTTTTGTGTGTCATCAGCCATGACAAGGGTCAGGCTAGGATTTCATATCGACATGAATTGGATGATGTTCAGTCTACTGTGGCGTGTGTTTTAATATAGAATCGTTTAGTCGTTAATGGCTGTGAGTGTGAGTTTTAACAACACAAGAAATCAGTCGTCCAGTGAATTAAGGCCCTATGCGTACCACCAGTCAGTGTTTTATTTAACTGATACAGTGATTACATATTCAGCCCAGAGCCTCACGAAGGAATAGTTCCCATTTGATACAAAGCTTAAAGTTCAACTTCGAGCTGTTGTTGTTTCTTGGGGACTTAGGAAAGAAAAGTGTGGGATTTAGGCAATTTGTTTGTGAACTACACGGACTGAAGCATCGGATTTTAATAAAATACAACGTCGTCCTTGTGCTGAGCGTACAACTCTCGTGTGGTTATAATCTATGCGAATATCCAAGGTAAAAAGCACTTTCCTATTGACTATAGCTTACTGTATACTATTACCGCCATTTGACATTAGTAACACTTTCCTTAGTCGATCTGTTACTTTGGTTAAATTTGTGTCATTTGTGTGTATGCTTTTGTGCCTGTATGCTATAGTACCTACAGCTTAACTTAGGTTAATCCTTAACGTTAAAGATCAGATGGGCGTATCAATGTTTTTCCCTTAAACTTAAATCTATCTTTTTATTTTACGTTGATATTCAATAGGCCTATATATTTAGGTCTACCGACTGTGTCGTTTCAGGGCCTCTTTTATGTGTGATAATGTGTGCTGCTCAGCAAGTTGTTGAAGCTAAACAATTTAGTTCCTTGTGCCACTTCCTTTCGTGTGCTCACACCGCGCTATAAATTTCTGAACACCTTTGTTAACCTCGCTCAACTCAGCACCGAGTCAGGCGTGTCATGACGTGTCATGCCCATAAACACGAGTTGAACCCATTTTCAACAGTGGTCAGCACACACCTGGTGTGTCGCCGTGTCTTTTGACGTACCCATAGGTACAAGGGCCGGGGAAAAGGGGGGGGGGTGTCGCCCCTGGACACCAAACTCCATCGGGGTTTTCTACTCCATGTCACCCCCTCTCTTTACAAAAACGACTTTTCTGTTGTAGCTCTAATTTCTCTTGATATCACCTCTTACTACGCTCACTCATCACTGGTATGAAACAAGAAGAGAATCCGAGTATAAGATAAATAGGAGAAGCGCATTTATTAAAATTTATTTTAAAAAATATCGCTTGGTAACTTTTTTGTTAGACACCGTATCACGTATGGATAGCAGGTATACACAACATGTAAAGTCGTATGTTGAATACTGTAACGTATATGCGTATTGAAAGTCCGGGGTTAGCAAGTCACGCCCATTAGAATCCGTGTTCCGCACGATTACCTCATATTTCACCTGTCAGGCCGGACGTGAGAAATTCTCCGTTTTGGCGCCACCACATCACCGAAGCCCTCACCCCATGCCACACACAGCTGTTAGCAGCGTCTTTCGTCCTGCTAATGACCACCGTCATGATACTGGAGTCGCCCTACATCAACATATTCTTGGTGTAACCCTATTTCTTATTAACATTTTCTGCATCTTCCAAAACGATTCAATAACAAGATTGTCATTTCGACTCCCTGGACGCGGCTTTGTAGTATTTACACTTTGGGGGGGGGGAAGGCAATAGTGGAAGCAAAGGAATTTATTTTCATTTTTTAAAATGACTTTACATGCAATGTTGATTTACATTTTATTTACTATTCAGATGTCCGAAATGATTCTCACTTGGACAGTCTCGTTGGACGTCTTCTAGAAATCTCGTTAGACGTCCACTTGGACATGTCCCCACAGAAATATGGCTTTCCGCCTAGAGAGCCTCACCCTAAAAGTTAAATTTCCATAATAATGACTTTATTATAAGACTTTATCCGGTATTTGACATTACCAAAGTTTGAACTTGCGGGAGACTTGAGATCAGATCTCACACGTCTGCTGACCATACGGTCTCCCGCATCTTTAAAAAAAAACTGGGGACACACTGGGGGCTGTCAGGAGAGTCTCCATTTAATATGTCACGGCCCACAACTCTTGTCAGCTTACTGTCATTATTTGACCAATTGCTTCATCCCCGCTAACATAATCTCTTCCACCCCCCCCCTCCTTTTCCTCTCTCTCTGCGCAACAAGGAAATCCCAACACAAAGGATTGCAACTTCCATCTTGGCTTATAACCAAGTATCCCCTCCCCAGCATCCCCCATTCCCATTGTCTCCCCCCCCTCCGCCTAGTGACACCCCCCACCAGGCCTGTAACGGCAGATATGCGATGTCACTAAATGTGTTAAAACCTTTTGTCCTACGGTCGACTTTCCTCCGTAGGAAAAATTGGGGACCCCTGTCGCGAAAAGCTTTGGCGCGGCCCCAGGAAGTTTGGTGGGTAGGGGGGGGGGCGAGGTACTGGCACTGGACGGTCGTCGCAGGTGGAAACTTTCTCCGCAGAGAATAGTCCTGGCCGAGGCCTGAATCGGTAACACGGCAGGCCTCGTTGGTTCCCCGGATCTAATTAAGCCGGCTCCCTTACTGGGGTGACACCCCTGTAATTAATCGGGGTAATAAATGCCATAGCTGTGTAGTTGTCGTCTGTGGGAAAATTGAGATGGAAGGTCTTCGTCAGTTTTATTTATAGCCATCGGGAATTTGAGACTCCCAATATCGGCCCTGAGTCCTAGGGGTTTGATCGGTAGGTTATGATTGTGTCTTAAGACTTGAAACCACAAGTTACAAGAAATCACGATAGATATGTAAAAAATAATTACATCAAGCTCGACTGATTGTAACATAGGACATGTCCTACATTTCGACCGCCCCACTAGGACACTATACCAGACTACCGTAATTGTGATAAGTAATACGACCGTTGCACGCGGCTGTCCTTCAGCAAGTGTCCTGCAATGTCCTAACTCAGTCACAATCCCTGGCACCTTACCGACAACGTCATTGCCTTCTTCAGAATTTCAAGGCCCTGGTGTTTATACATTCGCTGTTGAAATGAGGACGAAGAGTGACAGGGTCTAAATCTGATAACCCGCTTGCTGTTCTATCACCTCTCTCCTCTTCGTCGTACCTTTATGCCCTCTTCAAGATGACCCATCTCAGAGGAGTTGCTCTCAAGATGACCCATCTCAGAGGAGTTGCTCTCAAGATGACCCATCTCAGAGGAGTTGCTCTCAAGATGACCCATCTCAGAGGAGTTGCTCTCAAGATGACCCATCTCAGAGGAGTTGCTCTCGATGCCAATAACTCGGTGATTATGATCTGTTTACAATGTCAGTAGGTGTGTGTATGTGGAAGGTGGGTGGGGGTTGGTAGGCCATAGTCATACTTGATCTAGAAAGTTCATCATACCATTAGTCATCCAGGGGGGGGGGAGGGCGCGCCTACATTTAATTAGGTCGATCATCTGTAGGTTTGTTTGGCCAGCTGGACGTCATTGCGTCTCAGGGGGGGGGTGAAAGGTGAGCGCTGACCACCTTGTGTTTCACGCGCCCCTCACTTCGTTCTGTGTTCTATTTGGGGTCTTTGGTATCATCATCTTGCAGCCTGTTGGGGCTGTCATCTTGCAGCCTGTTGGGGCTGTCATCTTGCAGCCTGTTGGGGCTGTCATCTTGCAGCCTGTTGGGGCTGTCATCTTGCAGCCTGTTGGGGCTGCATCTTGTTGTAGATGGCAATCATCGTGGCAGCTGGTTTGCGTGGGCGTAGGCTGCCCCCCCCCCGTAAGTGGACAGCCGAGTCATTGATACTTGATACAAGGATTTCAGTGTAATTATAGACTGCAGACAGATTTTGAGTGGCTTATCATTTTTCACAATCAAAACCCCTAGACAGTGTTTTGATATTATTCCTCTTTTAACTTATGGATTGATTTCATTCAGTTAAAATCATCATCACGACAATTTCGATATCATTTCAAGACCTCGAAAGCAAAAAAAAATTTGAATAGTCACGCCTTTCTATCAATGTCCACCTATTTCCCCATTGCTTCACTGCCTTCCGTTGAGTCATTTGAGCTGATGTCTCCTATAATTTCATGTGCAGAAGATTGTCTTCCTGTGCAGCAGATTGTCTTCCTGTGCAGAAGATTGTCTTCCTGTGCAGAAGATTGTCTTCCTGTGCAGAAGATTGTCTTCCTGTGCAGAAGATTGTCTTCCTGTGCAGAAGATTGTCTTCCTGTGCAGAAGATTGTCTTCCTGTGCAGAAGATTGTCTTCCTGTGCAGAAGATTGTCTTCTTGTGCAGAAGATGGTCTTCATGTGCAGAAAATTCTTTTCCTGTGCAGAAGATCTGTTTGGTCATTTTAATTCTGGTCCAAACTTACAATTAAACAATATTACATTTTGTGTGTGCTGAGACAAAGCACAACGCAGTACGTCGTACCGTAACAGTATCTTTTACACTTAAACAAGTGGGGGTGGAGGAGAGAGATGACCGCTGTAACGGTGTTAAGAGAGGACACGTCGAGTGTTATCGTGGTCAGTGTTTGGGCCCCGGGTGCCTTTGAATCTCAACAAAAGATACCCCCCTCTCCACCTCGCGCGTGTGTGTGGGGTCTAACGGCGGTTTAACTTTTCAAGAGCCCATTCATCTGTCCACTTGTGCTCCACTCCAAGCATTGTCCACCCATCGAACATGTCAGGCTGGACGCGGATCCGTTGGAGTAGAAACAATCAAGAAAAGGGGGAGGCCGGGGAGGGGTGGCGTTTACACCGGACTGTTGCTGTAAACACTCTTGACTCTAAAAAATTAAACTCGTGAGATTTCCGGGGCTGAGCTCGTGGCGATAACACTCCCCCCCCCCATCCCCACCACTATCCCGGTCATTGCAAGATTCCCGGTTTGCGTCTATGGCCTATGGTCAGCTAGTTCAAGAAAACATTGCCGTGTTAAAATTGTACCGGTACGATCTTTCCCCACGCAATGGAATATTTGATGCCCATGAAATATGACAGGCGTGTTAACAAAAGTTACTTGTATTAGTCCAAGAGTTGTACTTGTTTTATCCCCAAATCTAGGTTCCAAAAGAAAAAAAACTTATTAAATCAAATTTAATCTCTCCTAATCGGGGAAATTAATTATTTGCATAACCATAAGATGTTAGACTGTCTCACGTGGAATGGGATCTCTAAGACAACGAAATAAAACTTGTACTTTGAACAATTTCAAGTTTAAATTGATTTAAACTCGCCCTGAACATGTAGTGTTGTCAACGGCCGTGATACCGCCCCACACCCCAAGTTGTTCCTATCTAATGCACAAATTAACCCCTGGACGTGCTGCAGCACCCCCCCCCCTACACTCCATCGCCCCATGACACGACTGACCAGCAAGTTTATCTAGGCACGTCGTAGCGTTGCCAGACGTGTTGTGGACAGATGATTGGCCCTAATGGATTACAGCAATGCCCCTCCCCCCCTCCCCCGGAGATGTTAAAGAGATACTGGAGGAAATCATAGAAATAGAAGATATTGGATGAAATCGCCACAATCCCCAATGAAATCGTAAGAGATATGGAACTGTTAGAGATAACTTGATATGTTAAGAGATAAAGGATGAAATCGTTGGAGCTATGGGGTGAAATCTTCAAAGTTATGGGGTGAAATCTTCAAATTTATGGTTTGAAATCTTCAAAGTTATGGGGTGAAATCAAAGTTATGGGGTGCGTGAAAAAAAAAGAGAGATATAATTTCAGTCTCTGTTCTCTATTTTGTTTAGTGTATGAAGAAGATAAAAGATACACAATTTTTTGCGCAATTTTTTAAAGTATTTTGTGAACGATTTGCTACATTAATAACCACGAACAGGGTATACATCCGTAATTCAATGGCCGGTTAGAATGATAGATAGGATTAACCTCCCTTCGCAGGCCCCAGTTAATGACATTATCAGACACGTCGTAGACAGATGCAATGACCTTGGGTGAAGGGGTGGCACGTGTAAGGCATGACGTGGAACAAGGGGAAAAGGGGGGGTGGGGGACCTGAGACCTGGAGTTACGATGAATGGGGGGGGGGTGTGGCTTGTGCCGACACCAAGACTGGAATGTAGTGAGCTCTGGGACTATCGCGTCTACGGGCCGTCTTAAGCTTTAGCGTAGTTATCTGACTTCGGTGTCTACGGGCCGTCCTTAACGTAGTTATCTGACTATCGCGTCTACGGACCGTCTTTAACTTTAACGTAGTTATCTGACTATCGGGTCTACGGTCCGTCTTTAGCTTTAACGTAGTTATCTGACTATCGGGTCAACTGGTCGTCTTTAACGTAATTAGCCAGCTGACTAACGGGTATACGGACCGTCTTTAACGTATTTATCAGACTATCGGGTCTACGGACCGTCCCTCACGTTAACGTGCAGCCTTAAGGGGTCTCTTAACGCCATTTAAAGTTTCATTAAATATTTAAACAATAGAAAAAAAGACTAAAAGATTTAATATTTCAAAATGATTTTTTTTTCAAAACAAGGTTCAGAAGAAACAAATCTGAAATTTAAATTTAACAAGCTTTAACTGCATCATACTATAATACAGTGCTAATTTTTTCTATCATATCTGTACCTTACTCAAGTCTCAATCCACATTTCCCATGAACACGTGACGTGGCACCAACAAAAAAGACCTCAAGGGAAGACACGTGATGTTTAAAGTTAAACACATATACAGATATATCATTAAGTAACTAAATACATTCCAATGTTTCATATTGTTAGAGACGTCATTTTTTCTTCATAAAACATCATTCAAAAATTCTATTTTTGAGCCTCAGATTGAGGGGGATAACAACAAAAAAAATTATGTCACATAACCGTCTCTTCACTTATTTATTATAAACAAATTCCCACACATAATTTTCTTTTATTTAGTATCACTATACAAGAATTGCTATTCTCATGTCTAACCATTGGAACATATTCGTGTTGAGGCAGTTCTGGAACCAGGAGGTGTCCAGTGTGGAGGTAGATTTAGGAACAGGAGGGATCTAAAAATCGCGGCCGTATCAGTCCCCCGCCACCCCCCCCCCTTTGCCGTGGAGATAAATTCTTCATGTGTGGACCAGCGCCGTCTCTGAGCACGCGCACTGCAGCCATTGTATTGATCATTAGGGAAACATCTGCCCAGTCTCAGGGCGCTCGCTCTTGTTTCCCCCACCCCCCTCCCCCTGACCCAACGCCCCATCTCTGTCCCACCACCTCCCCGGCTGTATTCGGGGGGGGGGTAATTTTTGTGTATTATTTTACCAACCCGCTGACCCCTCAATTCTGCCTGTCTCCCGTATATCACCCCTGGCTTACTTAGACTTAACTCCGGATCAATGCCTGAGTCACTCCGTCCAGACCAGGATAAAGCAGTGACTTAAATCACGGGCAGACATCACAGCGTAAACTATGATATTGACGGCTCAATTTTAAAAAAAAATAATAATTTATATTTATCACTGAAATAAGATGATGCATTTAAAAATTATATTCCCTCTGCATAAATTTCGTTAAGATAAAGACAAGCACAACAAACATATCACCAATATACATAATTTGCAATCTCTGTCACGTCTGTCTGTCATGTCTGTCCGTGACGTTACTAATTTTAGAAAGCAGCGCACCAAATTACTGCACACAAAAAAAAAGAACGGCCGCATAAAATTGTTCAATAGGGAAATAAATGAATAAAATTAAAATTAATGAAAGTTCTGTATTACTTTATTTTTTAATCTGATGTGTATTTATTTTGAAAACTTCCGCCATTTTTGACGGGTCATACACTAGTGACAAATAAATATCTTGAAAATTATTGCTTTAGTCTGTTTGTCTACATACAAATCATACCGCCCCCCACCCCCCACCGCGCACCTAACTGACCCAATCAACAAGATAACAACCTCCACAAGTTCCGAGATAAGATCGGTCATTAAAATTTCTCAAGGCTCCCAGGGACTGTCGTTATCTGCATGGTCGGGGGATGGGTGAGGTTGACCCCTGCCTCGCACCTTTTCCCCAAAAACATACTGACCACTGGTCACTTACTAACTTACTTCCTAAAAACTGTGTCGTAGCGTCTTTTCTTGAGTCGATCAGTCAGTTATCATCAAGGAAAGCTCATTGATTTACGACTGCACAGTTATTGCCCTTGTTATTGGAGTGCGAACCTTGAACTCGCTCGTTATTTGGACCTTCTCGAGGCAAATTGAGTATTCGCATAAATTACTCTTTCATCTTTTTTTTTCTTCTTTAAAGTTTGACCTTGTTTTGGCCGTCGCATGGACAATCCCTTCGGGGCCAGCATACGATTTACAGGCTGACCGTCGGTCAGACACACGTATCTGGACTTGATCACTGATCTGGTCAGTGTATCGGACTGTCCACCGAACTGGCGAGTGTATCCCGAACTGACCACTGATCCCTTCCCCCCCCCCGTCCCCCGCCAAATGACCACCACGCTCCCACCCTATTGTCTTAAGATACACGTCCACCACTTCGGATAACTCACTGCGCCATTCACCTGTCACTCACTTCACCGGGTCTATCCGCCTGGCTGTCTGACTTCAAAGTCCACGGCCATCAAGATACGACCGCCGGTGTCCATTAGTCCGTCCTTTTCTGGTTGGTCAGTTCTTGCCCCCCCCACCCCCCACAAGGCCAGTACAGCGCCCAGTGCTGTGAGTTATTTTGTTGGTAGACGCTCACCCAGGTCGGATATGTTTTTATTTCTGGTGTTGCCCATCTATGTATTGGTGACTTTGTTGTTTGGCATGGAAGTCCAGAGATACAAGCTGGTCACTACTGCTCTCCGCTAACCTGGTGAGTACAACAAGGTGTCTAGCCGGGACAGTAGACCCGGTCTCTAGTTTGGACTGTAAATCTATATGGTCATAGTCCAGTTTAGACTGTACGGCTATATGGCTATAATCTATTTTATATAATACATGGCATTGCCAGTTTTCAAGTCTTGCTTAAAAAGCTGATCTCTCGGTCACGGTTGGTTTGTGTATTGCTTGGTTTTCCCTTGATTATCTTAACAAGAATGTTGTGAAAAGGATTGATTTCCCTCCCCCTTTACTATTTGTTGGTCGAACTAATCAAGAATTCGTTCTCACATGCAGCTGAGGTGGACTTGAAAAAAAATAAATTATTAGCACAAATTAAGGACACAGGCATAAAAGTCTTATAAAAAAATTGTAGTTATTGTGTTTTGGTATTAAGGCACATCAATGATATACTTAAATCTTGGTCAAATTGAGTCCATTGAGCTCTGTTCTCTCTATTTTACACTATGATAACATTCTGATTTTTTAATCATTCATACTAATGTATAGTTTACTCGCCATGCAGGTCTTCTATAAAATTTTACAATGTAGTGCAATAAAACCAGTGTTAACATGGCAATTATTTTTTTGTTTCCCAGGCTGCCATTCACTGCCATGAGAAGAACATCAAAGAAAACATAGAGCAGGTCAAAAGCAAGTTTCTCCACCTTCTGGATGTCTGCGGCATCAAGGATGCAGACGTTCCTCTGTTCGACGAGCCCGACAACCTCCAACACAACCGCCAGACCCTGATCACAAGCTTTGGCACCATGTCCAAGAAGCCATCGCATGCCGCAAGCAGACGCATCAGTCGACACGCTCGCCGGGACCCATCCATCTACGCAGACATGCTCATAGAGCAGCTCCTTGCTGAGGCCAACGCTATGGCTGACTCAGACAGCTCGCCTCCCAGAGCTGTGGGTCAGCAAGCACAAGATGACACCCCAAGCCAGAAATGTAGTGATGAAAAATGCCTCCCCCTCACACCTGTACAGGTGACCTTGCCCTCTTTTGTCCCGAATTCCCAGTTTTATACATCAGCGCCAACCAGCGACAATGTCTACAGCCAAGTGGACACCCGGTTGAGCAGCCACGGCATTGTTGGTCATACGCCAAACTCCAGGCGACAGAATCGACACTGCAGTACTACAACGGACAGTGGTCTGACCGGCTCTGACCACTCCCCTCAAGCCTCCAGCAAGACCTACTCTTATGTTTCCGTTAGGCAAGAGCAAGCGGATCACAACCTATTTCCCACACATAATGTCAACACAACACTAGGGCTCCACACCTGAACTCCCGGCCTCCGAATCCTCCGACACACTGGATATCAAGTTTGCCTCCCTCTTTGATATCCTTGAGACACCTGAATCGCCAAAATTCAAGCGGATCACCTCACTAATCCATCAGGCATCAGATTTTCAAGTGGCCCAGAACTCTTCATCTCCTGAGCTACCCCAAGCTCCTTGCTACAATTTTCCTGTCCACTATTCACACTCCTATGCAGAACAGATCTACTTGGCTGAAGCCAGCTTTGACTCTGCTGCAAGATCTCAACCATCCATCGCAAGCTGTCCAAACGCTGCCTCACCCACCGAACCAACAGCATCCTTCAGTTGTGATAGATCAGAAGTGTATTCAATAGGAAGTTCTTTAGTAGATGACTCCTACATGTACGAAGAGCCCCTTGTGGTCTGCCTGCCCCCCCAAAACCCCACCCAGGCCATACAAACACTTTGACAAGCATGATCACAACATGAACAAAAGCTACAAACCACACCTGGAAGATAAGAATACAGGAATTGATTCTGACACAGACAGTGATGTGCCTCCGCTACCGCCAAGGAGACCGCTGACTGACACAAAACACGAGAGACTTGTTACATCTGGAGCCGGAGATTTAAGGAGCGCCTGGCTCAGCTCCTCACATTTGGAATCCTCTGCTGAAAGGACATTGCAGTATTTCCAGCAGTCTTTTGATGAGAGATCAGGATGCTTTCAGGACTCTTACGTTACTGAGCAGGTCAGCTACATCACACCCAGCAGGTTGGACAACAGCAGGAATATGTCCTGGTCCTACCATGATCTTCCCAATGTGTCAGACCTGCCTCACAACTCAATGGTCAGCGTGTCCACTGGCAAGGCGCACTGCAGAGAAAAGCAGTGGTGTCATGGAGATCGTTACATCACGGTCAGGCCGCACCAGTTGTTAAGCCCACCCGAAGCTTTTGATACCCCGCTGAGTGCGTCAAAGCGAAGAAGGGGGAATGACCAAACCCCACTGACCCCGATCCACGTAGATCAGCAGACCTTACCTACCAGGTCAGCAAGACAAAGACTGTCATTCACACCTGTTTCCAGTCCTACCAGATCTAAGGTAACCGACCCCAACGGTTCTGATTTCCTCACGTCGCCCTCTAGCATTTCCCCACCAAAGAGCAACAGACTACGCAGGAAAAAGCGTCAGTCCCCCGCCATGCGACGACTGATAGAGGAGAAGGAGAACAATGCGTTATCTCCTGGCTACCTGAACCCAACCACAAAGAAAGCTGTCAGTGGCGTGTACAACTTAAAACCCAACATCACCTCAGACCTGCACAGCACTTCATCCAACAGCCAGAACACTTCGGATGCCTACCCGAAATCCAGCGACACGTCTCCAGAGTTGCCCCTGCCCAGCCGTGAGGATGAACTGCGGGACAGGGATGCCTACTACAGCGACTTCACACTGGACAGACAGCACAAAATCAATAACGTTAAAGGCAAGCTGCCGTCCTCGCAGAGCTCAGGGGAAGATCAAGGGAAGCAGTATGTTTTGAAGGATCCGTCAAGCACCCAGCTGCTGATCAGGACGGTGGAAGGTGCTGAAAGTTCGCCCTCAGACTTCGTCTTCAGACCCCCGCCCTCAAATCTCAGGGCACCCCGGGCAGCTGCTCGCGCTAAGAAACGGGCTAGCCCTTTAAAAGCATCTGATCGACCACGTTCTGTACAAATAAGTGACAAAGGTGCAGTGTCTGGATCAAGACTTTACAGCAGTAGCAGGAGTTCTGAACAATCAGAAAAAAGGTCTTCTAAAAGTCGGAGTCATAAGACTTGCACTAGTCATCCGATGGCTTCCTCAACATTGATCATGGATTCTGAAGCCAGCAGCCCGGATGTAGAATCAGTTGGCAGCGTTTACTACTGGTCCTTAGAGGAAGAGTCTGGCCCGTGCAATTTAGAGAAATCATACATTCGCAGTACAAGCACAAAGAAGAAGCAGAAGCCTAAAAGTACCAAGCATGTGCCCCGACCGCCGACCTCAGTGGGTCAAGACAGATCAACAGACTTGTGCGAAGAGGAGAAATCCTTGGAGTTCAGTGCCCTGGTGTCACGCATAGATGAAACATTGAACAGAACCAGCATAATTGTTGGTAAGCAAATCGACAGCATGGTTGAGGACAGCTGTCTGACCATGTCCACCAATAGGTCAGACTCCCAGTCCTCCTCCATTCCCAGGACAAGCACACGCAGCACACTATCTGGCCAATGTGTGGTTGCTGGCGCCCCGTCCTACTTGCGGGGCAACAACAAGAGTGGACATTCCCACATCAGTGATGCTGTGCAGTCATTGACGGCCTCAAGCAACCAAGCCACAACATCTTCCATGTATTTTAACAGAGCTAAAGCTTCCATCGTTTGCTCGTCCAACGAGGCCAGTGAGGTCCCCGCACCCGGTCGCCTGTCGAGATACTCCAGGCACATTTCAGCCTCGGAGCCGAACTTGAGGCACATGATAGAGGATGACGCCACGCATTCCCTGGTGCCTTCTGACACGGACACCACCCCAGAACGATTTTCTGAATCCTCCGTCCTGGAAGAACGCCTTGAAATACCAGGCAAGTCTAGCACCAGTGGCAGCAGTTCCTGCACTGCTGCCAGGTGCAGACCCAGAATTCTGCACGAGTCCCTGGAAAAGCTGACTGATGCGGCGGCTCTTGAGTGCAGTGTTCCCCCCCATCCTAACCAAGATCTTTTAGACTCTATCTTGACTGACAGCCCCAGGAGTGTCAACTCTAGTGGGATTTTTGTACCCCATAACTCTTACAACTCCCCTGTGGAGAGTGTGGGATCCCACAACGGCTACTCCAGCACGGTCAGCAGCAGCGTTTCCTCGGACACCTACAGGAGAGTTCAGCCGGGGGTCGTTGCCCCTCCCCCCACCCCACCACACTCCAGGTCCCACCAAGAAATTGCCTCAAGAATTGTGTCCACATTGTCGTCCAAACCGAGAGAAACTTCATCAAAGGTGGCGCAAGCGTTTGATGATTTCAAACGACCCTTCACCCCGGCACCTCATGTCAACCTCACCATCCGTCCATCCACCAGGAACCAAGGTGTAACAGCGGAAGCCTACCCTCCCACACCTCACCGGCCACTGTCCGTCAGGAGTGACCCGCTGACCAACAAGCCCGTGTTTACAGTGGCTCCTGGAGTTGTCACAGGGCCACCCAAGATCAAAGACAAAAAGTCACTTGTTAAAAAATTCAAGAAGTTTAGCAGCCATTTCTACAAGAAAACAGAGAAGATTCAGACTTTGGCCAACTTGTGAGCATTGTTTCAGGATAGGTACTTATCCTATCATTCAGGATATGTACAGCTGCTTATCCCATGATGTGACTTGACCCATCCAGTTTATTTCTAAGAGTCTGTAACTGTATGATTAAATACATACACTTCAATGCAGCATTCCACATTGCGTGCCCATTGTCTCATCTTGTTTTTTAACACTTTTAATTGACCCAAAAAGCTGTATAACAGAATTTCAAATGCAGCAAAATTATTTTATCATTATTTTAATTTGTTTGGTATGAAATTGAAATGCTTATTACCTTATTATATATGTAAACTGGAGCCTCAGATATTTTTTTTAGACCTTAATATTGGGTACTCAGTCTTTCAACAGCACAATGGATACCCAATGATTAATTAGATAAGCAAACTATTTTTTTCAGTTTACATTTCACAACTTTTTTTTTCTCTTTGTTAAAGATTTTGACAAATGAGAATGTTATCAATATTACTAAGCTATTTTCAAGATTAAATAATTTATTCATGTCATGCATAGTTTTTGTAAATATGTTATACATTTTTATTTCGAATGCACTTTTTTTTTAAAAAGACATACACGCAGGATCTGAATTGTCTCAGAATTCCAGATTAATTTATTCTGTGATTTTTATTTTATAATTATGTAATTTATAACAAGTGTAAATAATTAATGTTGATAAATCCTGTCAAATGCAGCTCATACAATATATGTGAACAGCTCAGACCGGTGTTTTTCTGCAGAAACCATGACCATTAAAAAAAATAAATCTTGACCACATATTCCTTTAAAATGTTCATTTAAACCTTAACTCATAACATCATACATACATCATCATACATACATCATCATACATACATCATCATGCATTCCTTAAAATTAAGCCCATGTACATTCCTTTCACCATAACATTTGCACATTTTTTAAATTAAAACATCCATTTAATTCCTCACATTTTGTATAAACTGTAAAAACAATGAACTTTTTAACTGCTCAATGCTAATAATGAAATATTTTCTTTTTTTGTTTATGTTTCATATTACGTTGACAGTTATTTGCCTACCAATGACTTAGTGTGTGCAGGTCATTTATGTAATGCATACTCAAGGTGAAATTGTTCTTTCCTTATCTGTCTCTTAACTTTTTGTGTGCAATTCTGTAAATACATACAACTATTCTACTTTATTTGTGTCCACTGTTCTTTAAATATCTCTATACAGCTTTCCTGTATTCATGCTTGTATGTAACCTCCAGTTTTTTTATTTGGTCATGTCAGTCATGTTTTTAAATTGATAATGTAATTCTCATGTGTTTATCACTTACATCTTTTTCTAAATCTTTGCACTCTTTATAAATCTTTGCACTTTTTCTAGTCCATTTAATGTTCTACTTTCTCAACTTTTCTTGGAAATACATTTTTTAATTTATTATTAAATCCCACAGCCAAGGGCTGCTATTTAATTGAACCTTGCACAGAATATGATTTATAATTTTATTGGAGCAAATTTTGGTTGTGATGTATATGGTATGATTTGTATTATATCTAAAATCAATAACAGCATAATTTTTTTTTGGTCACAAGTGGAGCATTCCTGAAATTGAAATGCCAAAAATAAAATTTGCAAATGTGCAACAAATTCAAATTATTATGTTTGATCTTTATTTTTAGTTTAATGTAAAAACTATGAACAAGAAGGGTTTTAATGTAGCCTCTATAAACTTGATGCAAAGTGCCATGGCAGATCACACTGTTGTCTCACTCTCTTTACTTTTAAAAGGATTCACTTTGCTCATGACCCCGACTTTAGGCTTCTCAAGCTGCAACCTCTTCAAAAGCTCAACCAAATAAAGATTTTTGAGCGGCTGTGGTGGATTCTGTTCAGCTTGCAACTGTTTGGCTTTCTCCACAGCTTCATCTGCAGACAGACCGATCCATTCTGCTTCTTCCTCCTGAGAACACACGTATATGCACGTTAAAACATGCTAAATCCAATGAAGTCATACAGTATTTCAACCAAGAAAAACAGTATTTAATGTATAGTAGAAATTTTGATTTAACTTATGATGCATGAGTAAAGACACTTATACGTAAGCTTCATAAGAAGTTAAAGAGTGGATATACATTCAATTTAAATGTAAAGTATATAATTTAATTTCATATCAGCATTAATTCATGATTCATATCAGCATTAACAATCCCAACAAAATTTATAAAATGTTTCAGATATCGATTTGGTTGTTTAAAATTATTTGCAAAACCCTTTTCACGTCAAGCACAATCTTACTTAAAAGAAAAGCAATATACATGTTCATGTATTGTTATAACCCAACAATTAGGCAAATTTTTATAAAAACGTGGTTACTCAAGCTCCAAGAACCAAACCATTTAATGCTATTTCCAATGTACGTTGAATAATAAAAGAAGTAGTAAGATGTAAATGTAAGTTTTAAAAATGCAATTCTTATTTCCTTTGGAACACTGACACTTACAGGTATGATGAAGGACTTGTACTTGTTATAGACTTTCTCTCTCTTCAAAGGGTCAGCAGGGTACAAGGCTTTCCTGACCAATGCCAACAGCATTTCTCTCCTGAGTGTCATAGCGAATCTGGAGCAGAGGTCTACTTCGTGTGTCTGGAACACACATTTTAATATTAACTTAAGGCAGCTAAATGAACAGTTTTATTGTTAAATAGGCCTCATAAGAGGGGACATAAAATATAACATTTGGGGGGGGGGAGCACCAAAATTTTTAAAAAAAATAAATAAAGTGTTTCAATCTAGAAACCAAGAAGATTGAAAAACCACAGTCCCTGTAAATAACTGGAATAAAACTGGAGATAGTTTAATTACATTTTTTTCCTGTTCCAGCCCACTGTCAATAAAAAAATAACAAAAGCAGCCTTTCGGAACCCACCACTATCTAGAATATTTGGAATTTTTGCTACAAAGTCAAATATTAAATTACATTCATTAAAATCTAAACAATCAACTTAATTGAATTGGCACTGCCTAGTTCTATATTAGCAGTGCCTAGTTCCATATTAAAACTCACATTATAGACTATTTGTTTTATTTACAATTTGTCATCTATGGAAGAACAAACTCCTCATTTCGGAAAGTATTTGTAATATATATACAATTAGGATTGTTACAGTACTTGGGTCACTATTGTGATGGTTACATGACTAAAGTTTGACAGCTAAAAAAAAAGCTGTGAGTTCTGAAAATTAAAAATCTTAATACTACTTTGAGAAATAAATAAAGTATTTAAAAATAGATGTTTACTAAAACTAAATACAGAGTCAGCTGAAAACAACCCCCTTATACATACCTTGAGAATGTAAAAGTCCAGTCCAAATGACTCATCAATCAGGTGCAATGTTCTTCCTGTTATGTTGATCGACATCCATCTGTCTAGGATTTCACTGTATAAAACTTGTTTTTTCAGGCAAGGTCGCCAAATTCTAGGATACCTGCATGGTGCAAAGTGTGTTTGATTATTTTCAAATCAATCATTGTTCACATCCATGCTTCAAAACTAAATCACAAATACAAAGAAAGCCTTAAGCATGTATATATTCCATGTCATCTCTCATTTCTCCTAACTAAATTATATCAATTTTTCAATTGCTACAGAGGACAAAAGTTTCTTAGCTAATCTAAGTAATTAGAGGATATTTTGAGGTCCTGATAGAAAATGGCTTATTTTTAAGTGTTGTCAATATGTCAGCAGAGTCAGATGTCACAGGCTGTTTTGACTTAGCTCAAATTTAGTGAGAACATAACACCGCTTTCTGCACTTGAGTTGGAGTGCAAATTTTTAAGTTACAGATTGAAAAGGAATGCATTATATTTTATTGAGCTACAGGACAAAAACTTAACACGCTGCCACATATTTGTCAAAAACAGTTGTTGAGTAGTTAGAACACTCAGACTTACGTTGTTGAGTAGTTAGAACACTCAGACTTACGTTGTTGAGTAGTTAGAACACTCAGACTTACGTTGTTGAGTAGTTAGAACACTCAGACTTACGTTGTTGAGTAGTTAGAACACTCAGACTTACGTTGTTGAGTAGTTAGAACACTCAGACTTACGTTGTTGAGTAGTTAGAACACTCAGACTTACGTTGTTGAGTAGTTAGAACACTCAGACTTACGTTGTTGAGTAGTTAGAACACTCAGACTTACGTTGTTATTTAGTTAGAACACTTACGTGGGGAGCTTGAGCCTCTTCTTGGGAATATCTTTCTTGTAGTAGCCAAAGATGATGCCTTCACCACCCCATAGTCCCTGATTGCACTCTTTGGGAAATACAACTGGAATGGGTAAATTCACAACTGGAATTCTGAAACAGTTAACATAATTAGTTAATTATTCAAATTTAACTTTAAAAAAAACAACAGTAAAATGAAATGGTTTGTTGACAGCACATTAGTACCCATTAGTAAAATTAGTAAACCTGTTACTTTTGCAAGTCCATATTCCTTCATCTTTGACTTAGGATTTTAAAAAAACTCTTAAAATCAATATAAATGAACACAGGGCATATTTCTAACTCTATGAAATGAATTTATATTGTTAGGTGCAGTGGCATAGATGTTGATAACCCCTGCTATATGTTAGGTGCAGTGGCATAGATGTTGATAACCCCTGCTATATGTTCATAGATGTTGATAACCCATGCTATATGTTCATAGATGTTGATAACCCATGCTATATGTTCATAGATGTTGATAACACCTGCTATATGTTCATAGATGTTGATAACCCCTGCTATATGTTCATAGATGTTGATAACCCCTGCTATATGTTCATAGATGTTGATAACCCATGCTATATGTTCATAGATGTTGATAACCCATGCTATATGTTCATAGATGTTGATAACCCCTGCTATATGTTCATAGATGTTGATAACCCCTGCTATATGTTCATAGATGTTGATAACCCCTGTTATATGTTCATATATGTTGATAACCCCTGCTATATGTTCATAGATGTTGATAACCCCTGCTATATGTTCATAGATGTTGATAACCCCTGCTCTATGTTCATAGATGTTGATAACCCCTGCTATATGTTCATAGATGTTGATAACCCCTGCTATATGTTCATAGATGTTGATAACCCCTGCTATATGTTCATAGATGTTGATAACCCCTGCTATATGTTCATAGATGTTGATAACCCATGCTATATGTTCATAGATGTTGATAACCCCTGCTATATGTTCGTGTTCAAGTGTATTGAAAAGTATTTGGGGTGAGTGAGAAGTATATTTAAAAACGTAATCATCCCATAGAGTAGGGTTTCTCAAATAGTGGGGTGAGCCCCCCAGGGGTGGCGCGAGGCTCCGTAAAGGGGGGGCTCGTTTGACCGTTACGCAGAGGTGTACTTTTAGCAATTTTATAGACAAATGATTATATTTACAGTCGCGCGCGCGCAAAATGTTTTCTTTCTTCCTAGGTCCTGGGGGGGGGGCATGACAGAAAATAATTGAGAAACACTGCCATGTGAGAGTTAAGACATGTGGAGTCTACACTGTATTATACACAAGTAAAAGTTTACATTTATTAGTTGTCAAACAAAACGTATGTGTATCTTGTATTTCATTGGTTAATAAATTATATAAACACAATATATTTTATTGCTATAAATAAGAAAATAACTTAAGCCATCTTATAGCTAAATCTAATGGAAAAGTTTTACAACTTTAAAGTTGTAAACTTTAATAAATAGATGTAAAAAACTAAGTTTTTGACTATAAATCCCTTATATATGAGACATAACTAAAAGTAGTGATTATGTTTAAATGCGATCATTTACAGACTGAAACAGAATTATCTCCCCTGGTTTTAAAAACGAGTGCGCGGGGACGGTAGGGGGTGTGAACATCGACGGTCGGCGTACGCGCGTGAGCTGAACTGTCACGTGAAAGAATTATAAACAAATAGTCGGTTTTGGATAGTCCAATCGCTTAAACTTACAAAGCAAGTTTACATGTAATATAAGGGATTTAAAAATATCAAAGTTTATAAATAAAATTATGTCAAGAAAAATGTAATTAATAAATTAAAATCAGACTATGTTTTATATGTGATAAAAAATTTAATTTTGGAATGAAATACATGATATAATCCCCCCAAGATCACAAACTGTATAAATTTTTTAGACTCCCACTCCTTCCGAAGTGTAAGATATTAAATTGATGGCACATAACAACAGTGGTACCCCGCTTAACGAACGGAACACGCTACAAACGATCTGTACAACAAACGCTGATGGGAACACCCCCGCGACTCGCAGAGCGAACGTTGCCCCACACAATGAACGCACGTTGCATGCCCCAGTGCGTGCCTGCGCTCAGCAAGCGGGTCGGTTGCATCAGGATTTCGCCCGGAGCAATCGAACGCATGCCAAAGGAACGCCCGCATCCACTCATAAAATGGCCGACAATGCGGCCAGTCGGCCCTGGCCATTCTAACCAACAGTCGCGGCAAGTTTGTTGCTTTTTTTTCTTCGTGTTTCTTGTCTTTTTTTTGGGTGATTTTTACCCTTTTATTGCTTTTTAAATCCTTTATATTAACTTGTGGTGTCTGCTCGATGCCTTTGCTTGTTTGCCGAAAAAACTTTGGATCAAATTTTAACCCACAAATCTCGTATGCTAGCGAACTGAAATTTTTCAGGCAGACTCGTGCCGATGATAAAAATGATCCATAAAAATTTCAGATCGATCGAATGTACTGTAATTTAATTAATTAACTTTTAGATTATCTCTATTTATCTCTATGTAGCATGTTAATTTTTGTGCTAGAGTGTCGCGGTGCGTATTATATTGAACAACCTTTTTAATATTTTCCTGTCGCGCGGTGCGGTGCGTATTATATTGACTATACTTTTTTAAAATAAATTCCCGATCTGTAAATGTAAATGCTAGTAATTGCTAGTCTGTCTCGTGGTGCGCACTATATTAAACATGTTTTTGTAACTCTTTTCCTGTGATCAAATCGAGCTGAAATTTAGCAGGCAGACTGTAGTAGTTTTGTTTTTTTTACTATAAATCCTTTATATATGAGACATAACTACAAATTTGGATTTTTGGATTGTCGTGCGATGCGTATTATAATGAACATACTTTTAGTTATGTCTCGTTAATAAAGGATTTATAGTCAAAAACTTGGTTTTTTTAAGGGTTTCTTTTATTTTGTGGTTGTGCTTGTGGTTTTTCCCCTCTTCTGATTTGTGATGTTGCAGGAGAAGATAAGTTCTTACAGCCAGTGCCTGCCAAGGACCCAAGACTTGCTGGAGCTGAAGAACGGGCTGGTCCTTCCATTCAAGAACAGGCCCCTGAAGGACAGAGCATCCCAGCCCGTCTGCCCCCACTGTTGGAGGTGGAAAATTGCAGCTCTGGCTCTGACAGCAACTAAAAACTGGACTGGAAATGTGTGTGTGTGAAAACTGTAAATAAGTGTGTGTGTCCTCCTCATCCCACCATCCAACAACACCTAACCCTGGTTGGTCAGTGTCTAATAACACTTTACTTGCCTCTGAACACTGCATGTCCTCTTTTTTTTCATATTTTTGTTGAAATTTATGCTGGTCCGGAACCAATTAATTCATTTCCCATAGACGTCTATGGGAAATCGTGTTTCGCTTCGCGAACTCCTCGCTTAAAGAGCGCAGAGCTAGAACGGATTGCGTTCATTAAGCTAGTTACCATCGTATATCCTTAAGATCTTGGTATGAAATTGAATGTACCCTTACTTTTCACCTGAATCTTCATCTATTCGGTAACGTGCAGGATTGGGACGCCAGTGTACAGGTATTGGATCTCTTGTCATAAAGTCTCTGCATCTATCAACATAATGCTTTGGTAACATTGCCTCTTCCTCCTTCGACCATTTATATAAGTATGGACTTGAACCTGTGGATTATATATAAATTGGTCAGTAATAAGCCACAGAAAGGTCGTTTAATACTGGAACCAATAAGGCCAACTGCCAATACATAAAGGGAGTGTCTATTGGCACTCGACTACCAAAAGCTTGTACATAGCTATTGGTACTCAACTTAATAGCCTCAGACTGATATAAGATTTAAAAATTCGTTTATCATCAAGCTTCTCTGGTCTCATGGTAGTGAGTAGGATTGTGGTGCTGTAGGTAAAGGGACCGAGTTTCAGTTGCACACCTTTTTTTTTCTTCTTCTTCTTCATTTGTCTTTTCAAACTCAATCAGGTGTTAGGATACTGGTTTCAGTTACTTTCAATGATCTATAACTTTTAATTATGAGGTTAGGGTTTAGGCTTAGGATTCCTTAAAACATTAATTAAATTAGGTAATCATGGAGTATATCATAATGTTCAGAAGTATTATTCATATCTATCTGTTACTTAAATTTTAAATTGAGGTTCTCAAATTATCTAAATTTTTAATGAGATGTGATAAAATCTATTCTATACTATTAAAAGGCTCGCTCATCACTAATTCTCCATGTCCCATGTTGGTAGAAGCCTGAAATTTTGGGAATTAGGATACCAGCAAACAGTCTTTTCTTCATCTTAAGTTTTTTCATGAATGATCTGTTTGGCTTGGGACTTGGGAGGCCGCAACGCCAATCCAGTAGTACAGACAAGGCATGAGCAAGGAACCGAAGGGCTATTTATTTTATTTTGAACCTGTATGCCTTAGTTACATGCTAAAAAAAATTTGCTTTGCAAATATGAAGATCAGTGCAAAAACAGCAGAGTACCAATAGCCAAACAGCTATTGATAGTTGGGTACCAACACCCACAGCCATACATAAATATGACACATTAAGTTAGGTCTCTACTTATGTATTAAAAAAGGATGCTGCTAGTGTTACGACTAGTCGTAACATTAGGCGGTACGCTATTCCTCAGACTAGTCGTAGCACAAGATAAGGAATAATAATGTTACGACTACTTCACTTATTTACTAAAATCCGCCAGATAAACTCAGGTAGCGTACTCAAACTAGTCATTACGTTAAAATACCAGACTAGTGTTACGACTATTCCTTTACTCTACACTTAATAAATTATTACTATTAGTAACTATTATTGATTATATAGGTATAGTCTGTAAAGTAAAAAAAAACTAAGTCGCTATACTATACTATTTTAAAAAACTTCATAATACTTTATATTTATACGCATTTATAATATGATATTAATAGATCTGGGCTTATTTATGTGTGTATTAATTCTAAAATCTAAATTTATTTAAATATATTTAATCAAAGCCTCCGCTTTTCAGAATAAGCAGTATTATTAAAATTACAATTACCACTCATTACCAGATTTGCCAACACCCCAATTGTGGTTTAAAAAAAAATAAAAAATTTAAATCGACAAATGCAATGGGATTCGATCCTTGTATAAAAAGTATGGCTACCCTCCGACATTCCATTAGTCTGGAAATGCTCATGATAAAATGTGAATTTTAAAAAATTATATCTATTTATTTTTAGTTTTTTTTTGACAGCGCTATACAGATATTCAGTTTTTTAAATTAAATTGATTATCTCAGAACTAATGTTTAGTACATGTATTAGCACAAGAATTACACGTTCTAGCCTAAATATAGTGATATCGCTCATTATTTTAGCAGCGGTGTGCCTATACCATTTATTATTTGAAATAAGCTAATAAATAACTGCGTCGAAAAGCCAAAACTAAAACTGTGTGGATAAATACAACTTTGACTTAAGTCGTAACAGTAAGCACATTGCGTATCTGGTTGTAACAATAAAAAAATGTTCGCGTACATATGACTTTACACTTTAACAGGCAAAAGTTCCAAAATCTAAAATTTAAAAAATATATTTATAATCAACGCCTCCGCTTTTTAGAATAAGCAGTACAAAATTTACAATCACCAGCACCTTCATTGTGGTTATATATATATTTTTTTTAAAATAGCCACCTGCACTGGGGTTCAAACCACAGATCATTATTTGCATCAATCCATCTTCACGGCGCCTAACCATTTAACTAGAAATGCTCTCATGATTAATTGCGATTTTTTAAAAATTATAACTATTTATCGTTAAATGGACACCAATCAAGTTTTTTTATGGTGCTGCCTTAAAAATTCAGTAATAGGCTTACTTAGTACGAAGTGTCTGCTGCTACGACAAAGTAACGGCAGATAACTCGACGGGATGTTGCTACATGTCGTAACACTAGCAATATCCCGTCAAGTTGTCTGCTGCTACGACTAGTCGTAAAAATATGCTGTATTTTAATTACTGAAATTTGAATATGAGAACTAATGTTTAGTAATAGTATTAGTATTAGCATAATTAAAATACAAATTTAGTTGTAACAGTAAGCACATTGCCTTTTTTTACGACTAGTCGTAACAGTAGATTCGTAGAAATAAAATTATTCCGTATTGTTACGACTAGTCATAGCAGCAGACACTTCGTATTAAAATTTTTTTATTTGCTAGGTAATCAAATAAATAATGCAACAGTAACAGATGATTGAGCTCTGCTCATTACGAAATATTCTTAGTATCTTAGACTTAAAGTGATTCTCGATTATCCAACATGGTTATATGACATTGATGGGCAATGGCTCAATGAGCCCAGCCAAGCGGCAAGGCCGCCGCAAGGCAAAGGGCTTTGATTCATATTAATATTTAGTATTTAGAAAAGAAAATGATGAAAATCATAAATAATCTTAGGCTAAGGCAAAGAGAACGGTGTGCTCAACTTTTTAAATTGTTATGGCACAGTGCGTTCTTCCGGGAATGAAATGTTGTATTTTTATACTTGAAAAGGGAATAAGTGCAATTATTTTTATCCAAAATTGTAATTAAGGTTATAGTTTTAGGGTTTGGGTTAGGTTTAGTTGTCTATTTTTTAAATTAAATTGATAAAAAAAAATATAGCAGCCAAAAATCCCATTTATCGAGCCCACCGTTCTCTTTGCTTTTACCTAACGAAGTGATTATTCGCACGGTTTTGGCCGTGCGGATAATGATGAGTATTATCCGCAAGGGTCGTCGGCGCATGCGTCTTCTAGTGGCTGGTCACGTTGAAAAAAAAAGCGCCCGGTGTGTAGACAAAATAATAGCCAATATCACTCGATTTAGGCTAAAATGTGTAATTTATATGCTAATACTAATTAAAATGTCATGATTACTGAAATTTTAAAGTAGCACTGACATAAAAATTGATTGGTGTGCAATTAATGATAATTACTTATAATTTTAAAATAAAGATATTTTTCATAAGCTTTTCCAGTTGAGTGGTTAATCTAGCTTAGTTCAATTTATCATTATGGTACGCGGATCGAATCCTAGGACAGTCTTATTAATTTTAAAAAAAATTATTTTTGGGGGGTGGGGGGGTTTGATAATGTTTGTTTTACTGTTTTACAACCACAGTGAGGATGTTTGCAAACACTCAAGCAGGCTCTTTCCCAGAAACATTTTATTATTCCCCCCCACCCATGCCTGTCTTATCTATTCTGTTAGTCACTGTTACAGACTCTCACTTCTAAATTTTTATGCTATACTGGCTATACCATTATATGATAATTTGTTTTTTCATGCTTTAAATTTAATTAAATAAATGGATTTATGACCACAGGTACAATGCTCGTTTTGGGGAGAATAATAATTATCCTTTTTAATTACATAGTCTAGTCCAATTATGAATGAAAGTTAATTCAGTAATAAAGACAAAGGTACTTCATAATATATTGAATAAAAATACAAAGTTGATTGCACTGGAACAGTTAATAATACAGTCCGGCATCCAACAGTCCGGAAAGCCCAATAGTCCGGCATCGCTCCGGAAAATTGTAAAAAAAAATTTTTCTCCAAAAGTGTGTCTTTCAAGCAAATAAAAACGCTCAAGAGCTATTTGGAAGTTTTCGGGGTAGTTCGGGATCACCCGGAAGCACTCTGTAAACCCTCAGCCTACTCAAAATCGTGAAGAAAGTGACTCAGATGCCGAAATGGAAGAAAAGGAAAAAAATCAGCTGGGCAGAAGCTGCAGAATCACTAAATAAGTTTATCTCTTTTACTGAGGCTAGTACTAGCTACAGTGCTTCAAAAATTAATGATTTCCAAATCATTAGAAATACATTTTATAATTAACACCCAAAGGCAAGAAAAAAAAAGACATTCGTGACTTTTTCTTTAATATAAGTGAAATATGTTTTATAGTACATGTACATACATTATATGAAATGTAAAATAAACTTTGTTGTATTTGCAGCAATAATAATTGCATACTGTATTTGTATTTTAATTATTAACCTAATTGTTCTTATAATTAAGATTTATGTATGTATGTAGTTAAAAAACAAAGTACATTTGTTTTACGGCAAAGCCTACACTAAAAAGAAGCGGCACCGCCCAATAGACCGGAATTTTCGATAGTCCGGCACAGAGCCGGTCGCGAACGTGCCGGATTATCGGACTTCTACTGTACTGTAGTATAGTTTTATATCAGCTAAATCCGTATTATTACTAATTAATTAATTAATTATTAATCATTAACTAACGATATGCAGGTCCGCTCAGATTATTGCTAAAATGGATACAAACATAAGATTCCAGACACTCGAAAGACTGTTAAAATGAAAATTGAATTAGTTCAACATTATCCGCATGGTTTTGACCGTGCGAATAATGCTTGCCTTTGCCTAAGCCCCATCTTATCTTATCAGATTACTTTAACAAATTTTGATAGTTTATAAGATCACCATCATTACTATTAGTTTGCAAATGCGAGGTATAATCATGAAGTTAATTAAATTAATCAAACTTACGCCAATTATTCACCCATGTCCCCCATTTAGGAATAAGCCTTCCTGTGACGGTAAATCTCGAATTGGTATGTTTCTCAAAATAAGTTACTTCTTTGATGACCATATCTTTCACTTGTTTAATACTTGGCATAAACTTTGTTATTTTAACCTTTTCCATTTTCCAGCTTTACTGGCGTGAACAACTTTATTTCTTTAAACAAAGTTATTAATAAAAATAATAAAAAAAATAGCGCTTGAGTTTGAAAGCTATAACTATAATCCTTCCCAACCTTGGCTTATTAAATTTTATTTCAAACTCTTTAGACATGAAAATTACTATAAGTAAATGCTATTCATACGTAGTTCGTAATTTGTATAACTCAATATAGATAATTCCATCACTTTGAATTACATTTTTTAAGAGTAATTAAAATTTTGTATAGAGTGAGAAAGGATAAATACTTTATATACTAACATAAAGATCAATTTTGTTTGTCAATTAATTTTATGAATATTAATGGGGTTATTTGCACTGAACTAGCATAAAGGAAAAGTATTTTGTTTCTAGAGATGTTATAGATGAGATCAGATCGGTTCACCGACAAAACGGCCCCGGACTAATAGATGGACTAAAAGTAAAATGTCCAATCAAATATTAAATTCGTATTTTTACTCACCTATTCAGTGTCAGGTTTTACTAATAATAAACAATAATAATGACATCCCAATAGTGAATTTAATAGCATTTAAACGCGCAATGGTACCAATCGTGGCTGTTTGTTGACAAGAAACAATATAATAACATCACAAGATATAATTTTACAATTTTACCACTTTATTTAAGGGGGGATATGACACCTTATGAAGGAAAAAACTAGAACATCAAAATATTTGCATTTTTATGTGTTTATATTGTTTCATATAGCTAGTAAGTGACATAAAAATTGTGAAAAAAATATTTTGTCATAAAGAAGGACAGGGAGGACTAAAAGAGGACATAAAAAGGACAAGAAAGGTCAAATTTAAAAATGATATTTTAAAAAATCTAAAGAACAGAATGATTTGAAACTTAATTTTTAGCTAGATATACATCTTATTGATATTTGTGAGTATTTGAATTAAGAAATTTTCATTAGATTTTAAAATATAAATTTTTCAGTGAAAATAGTTGAAAAAACATGAAAATTTAAGGGGGTCAAGTTATAAAAATCTTATTAAAATAAAAAATACTAAAGATAATTAAAAATCCATACTCAGGATTGTTACAATATGAATAAAGAACAAACCCTGAAAATATGAAATAAATTGATAAAGTAGTTTTTGAGAAATTTCATTTTGCGTGGAACAAAAATTATGAAAACGCAGTTTTGAGAAAAACGACTTTTAAAGTTAGTATAACGAAAAAAAAACACAAATGCGTGAGAGATAAAAGAGTGAAATTTTTTGAGAATATAGCTTAGCCCTTAAACTTAATAAAAACATTTTTAAAAACCCAGTTTATCATTTCAAAAACTTGTCATTGAAGCAAAGTGGATACATGGTATCTTCATATTGTTTATTTGCTACATCTACTAAGCACCAAAAATGAGTGGGTTTTGAGATTGTGATAGTAGATGGCTGTGAAATGATGCCATAAAATTGCTGTGAATAGGATCCAGGTGATGGCTGTGATGAGGTGACAGGCATTTGCTTGGGAGTGGTGCCAGGCGATGGCTGTGAAGTGGTGCCAGGCGATGGCAGCGAAGTTGTGCCAGGTGATGGCAGCGAAGTGGTGCCAGGCGATGGCTGCTAATCGGTGCTAGGAGATGGCGGCAAGGTGATGTATGGCTGTGGTTATAAAATGGTGCCAGGTATTGGCTGTAAAGAGGCACTAGAGTAGAGCTTGATCGCCACTAGTCACTAGTCCTTTTTGACTATGACCCTTGACCTTCGCATGGGCGTAGGGAAGGGGGGGGGGCAAGGGGGGCATTTGCCCCCCCCTACATTTGAGAAAACAAGTTTTTAATTTATTAAATGCATTAATAAATGTTGTATTTTAGCTATTACAGCACTAATTTGTAAGTCTTATTAATTTCTAAGGCTTTTTTCAACCCTTATTTTATACTGAACTTGAATTTAATTGAAAATTGTACCTGTATGGCATTGTCAGTTAAAATATTTAAAAAAGTGGGATTTTTTTTGCCCCCCCCCCTGGAAAAATTCCTAGCGACGCCCATGGACCTTCGTGTGATGATTTTAGACAGACAACTTTTCTGTTGCATTTGTTTCATTCGTAAATATTTTTATTTTTGTATATCTAGTGGTAAAGAGGTAGTTGATATTGGACTATATCAACACTCATATAAAAAATCCTTTAAAATGATACCAAACACTATATGGAAACGAAAAGTTTGATATAAGTTGCTATGGCTTGAAAAATGGCATTATAAACAGTAAAATGCTATTAAAATCATTAAAAAACGCAAACAGTGACTCACAAAAAATTTTTTTTTGCACCTTTAAAAAAAAATAATTTAAAAAAATAATTTTGGGAGCATGTTCTAAAATGGCTTAAGCAGTCAATTATGACAAAACCCCAAAACATGTAATTTTTCAGTTAAGTGGTCAAAATACTGTCAAAGGCCCTTAAGGGTGAAAAAGTTGACAAAAACTTAAAATGAAAAAAAAATAAAGTTTTTGTTGAAAAATGTTAACAATTTGTCTTGGGTCGTTTTGACAGGACCCGTTATGTCGGGGCCGTTTTGTCGGGTCCGTTTTGACGGGTCACCGATCAGATCAGTTGAGATGTGATGAGATCACATGAGATGAGATCAGATCAGATCAGATCAGATGAGATGAAATTAGATGAGATCAGATGTCAGATGAGTTTTAGATGAGATGAGATCAGATGAGATTAGATCAAATGAGATCAGATGATATCAGATGAGATCAGACACCTCAGCCGACGCCGCGCGCCGAATACGCAACAAAATTTTTGTCCACCGAAAATCCGCCAGAAAATATGTGGCGCGCGCATTAGCCGCCGTATTTTGTCCGCGGTAAATCCACCGAAAAATTAACGAGCCGCCGTAACGTAATGTTTTTGTTTTAAGTTTCATTACGTTCCGTTTTAAGATCGATTGGATTTTTAGAATAACCGTCGCATAAAGTATGACAAAAATGAGTTATTTGTACAGTTGTTTTTTTTAACCTAAATTATAATCATTGATACAGTTCTTGCAAGTTATCTTTTTCTTACAATCTTAATTTATAAATTACTAATTAAAATACAAATAGATAAATTAATTCATTCTTATCTTATCTGTTTACAGATTCTCCTTCTATACAGAAGATTATTACGTCCTACGCTTATCTATGGTTTGTGTTTAGTCCTGCTTTTTTATTAGAGATTTAAATGTTGATAAAGTGTTGGTTTTCCTGGATTCTTCAGGCAACCCATGCCACGCCCGAATTCCGGACGGGAAGAAGGAAAACTTGTATGTGTTTGTTCTTGCATACGGAATAAGAAAGGTGTTTTTATCCTTATGTCTATCTGAGGGTTGTATTAAGTTATCTTTGTGTTGTATTTCTAAATTAGAATTAATTGCTTTATGTATGATTACTACTTTGCTCTTGGTTCTTCTATCCTCTAGTGTTTCAAGGTTTAATGATTTAACTAATGGTGTTATTCTTGTCAGTTTCGAATATTCTCCAGTAATGAATCTGGCAGCTCTTTTTTGAATTTGTTCTAGTTTATCAATGTTTTCTTTGGTAGATGGGTCCCATACAGAAGATGCATATTCTAGTACAGGTCTCACCAAAGTGAGGTAGCATTTTAGTTTTATATCTCTATTACATTTGTTAAAGTTCCTTTTTATAAAGCCTAAGGTTTTGTTTGATTTTTTAATAACTTCATTGACATGGGGATTCCATGATAATTTCTCATTTATTAAGACTCCTAAGTATTTTGCATCTTTAGTTTGGGTCAGTTCTTTTCCATGAATGTAATATTTTGAATTTATTTGTTTCTTTTTCTTTGTTACTCTTAACAGTTGACACTTTTCTGGGTGGAAAGACATACTCCAGTTAGTTTCCCATTTTATCGTTAAGCTCTGTCGTAAATAGACGATTTATTGTTGCTCAATTATGACTCAACGATCTTCTACTAGCAGAAAGGTAAACCAAAATTAACTGTTTCAAAAACGTGGGGCGGGTGTTTGGTATAAAAATTAAAGTTTCTAATTTAGAAGGCAAAAGAGAGATCTTTAAGTGAGAGAATGAGTGAACCGCATATGTTAAACCCCATTAGCGCCCGCCCCACGTTTTTAGTCATATTAAATCGAAGTACTTGAACTAATAAGTTTTAACTTATTTTCTTCTTAGTCCGCTTATAAAAACGCGGTTTTTAAAAACTCTTTAAACTTCTATTTTAAAAGTTTATTCAGACGTTCTTGTCACCTAAGGCAGGAAATGCTGATGCGAAAAAAACGTATTGAGGATGTTTTTATTTTTAGCTTTGGTCTCATTATCATTATGGATGTTATTGTCTTGGCCTTTTAGTAAGGCTATTCCTGTGGGTTCCATTTGCTAAGACTTAATTTAGCACCATAAGTTTTATTGTTGTCTTTTGAAAATACATTGTTGACATATTCATTTTGGAGATTTCAGCTAAGGTTTCGCATTAAGTGTTTCATTATGAAGTAACATTTGTGTTTTCGTTTTATATTAGTAGCTTTAAATATAAAAAAAAATAACTCTCCTTTTGTGTACACAGTTTCTTCTATTTAGTACTAGACAACCCGCGGCGTAGCATACGCCGCAGACTTGCTCATGGAGAGTTCTTTTACCCCTTTAATGCACTTTTTTAGGGCGCCTACGGCGCCGACCTTTTTCAAAAGCCCAACTAACTTGTCCTTGTTTGATCAATGCGAAATATTAAACTTTCTGAAATGCACACAAAGTATTTTATAATAGGGGTTCCCTTTTCCAAAATTAAAATATCAGCGAAAACAATGACGTCATATAATTTTTTTTTACAGCGCAAATTTAATTTGCACACCTTTTGATGCATTGGTGCAGTAATTTGGTGCGCTGCTCTCTAAAATTAGTATCTGTTGCACATGCAGCTTCTTGTTGCCTCGCAGGGTCCGACCACGAAGAGAATTATATATATAGAAGATTGAAAAAGCATTTGTTAATTTTATTTGACGTTTGTTTTGTTGACACAATTTTCTTAGAAAATTTTGTGTGAATTTATCGGCTGTCTGGTGTATTCTTGTTATATTACATTTTCAAGAAACAGATGAGTCTAGGTTTGTTACATATTTTAGCAGTTATTATGTTGATTACCCCTACAATATTATTGTCAGACAGTCCAGGGATTATTTCATTATCTATAACTGGTCCTGCTCTGTTTGTTAAAAATAAATGAATTCTCCTATTTTGCCTAGTATCTGTTTTAGTGTGACTCTGTTGCCAGCAGCCCACACCAGCATTTCCCCAGTTAACCCTTGAAAGCTTTTAAAGGGGAAATTTCATGATTTGACACAATCTGCCAGATAATGAAAGTTTGTACTCCCTACTTAATCTTGTTTCTTCCAAAATTTGATAATGAAATTTATATTCAAATAATAATAGTACATTGGCATACATTTAAAAAATGTGTGTAGGACCCTACATTATTATTTTCCTATATAATAATCAGACGAATGACTTTTACTTTTCTATGTTGCATTGCATGTGAATATTCATTTGCAGTTATGCCAATGAATTTGTTTTATTCTCAATGAATCTAATTATTGGAAGCAAGGGTATATTAAAATATTGGTGCTAAGAGTGAGCTAGTGTAGATTTCTTCTCCTTAAAACAAATAAAATTTTAAGCAATTTAAAATTTTACTTTCACTACTTTTTAATTCTTATTATTTAATTACATCTTTTAATTGTTCAATACCCTTCAGACCTGGTAGAACCCCAGGTGATAGTCATCATGATAGGTCCGGTCCGTCCATAGGTTGAGTGATGTCTTTACAATAAGGACAATTTAGTAATCAAACAACAAGACATTCAATTTTATTGTTTCTTTATTTTACAAAATATAAAATTTATTCACACTCATTGAGCGTGACGAAATAATGAGGATGTTATTTCCATGAATAGCTGACTGATGAGAACTTGGGGCTTTGAGAAGAAACATTCACAATCAAGATAATCCTTACTCTACCCACCTCCCTGCATTAATGAAGATGTGTGTTGTGTCCCTTTTGTTCCATAATAAAAATAAGTTTTTACTTTCCCCATAAACCATCCCAGTCATAAATGAATGTCTTCTCTATCCCTCTAAACACCCCCCCCCCACCCGGCAAGTTACATTACAAATAGGACAGCAGCAATGGAATTACATATGATATAAACATTCAAAAAGACCATGAGACTGAGACACATTTAGTTAGTTGGTTACAGTAAACCCAATGAGATGCTCTGTGCTCCACTACATATAATGTTCACATGTAACCTGCACCTGCAAGCAGTGATTCCATGTATGTGCTGCTGGTTTTTTAGTTGGGGAGGGAAAAAGTGGTGAGGGTGAGAGAAGGAAGGTGATTTCTGGTAGAAGGGGTTGTGTTGTTTCCTTTTTTTGGGTGGAAGTGGTAGTTTTTTTGGTGGGAGTGGTAGTTTTTTGGGTGGAAGTGGTAGTTTTTTGCTAATATATTTATCATTCACACCTGCGTTAACCCCTGGTTCACAGGAGATTTTAAAGATTGCTTGACAATAATCTTTCACCTTGACTGGCCAAGATATTATCACACTGACAGATCAATGAATTATTTGAAACAAAAGTAGATACAATGATGATGGTATAAATATAACTCTGGTCCTTCATTAGTTTGATGAAGACTGGATAAGGCACCTCATTTTGTTTTCAATCATTTACTGGTAGTGTTAAAAAATCAAACGAGGATTCTAAAATAATGGTCTACCATTCCTTTCTTAAAAATAGATCGAAACGTACACAACATCCATAAATGAATAAAAGAGGCAAAAACATATAAAACAATGGGGAAAAAAGAGAACAATATTCAATACTTAATACATAGGAAGGATAAAAAATAATATAGTCAGAACAAATAGAAAAAAAATGTTTGTCTTATGTATATTTAAATATAGGTTAAACTTTGAAGACATGAATTAATTTAATTTTTATGTCTTTTTCTTTCCATGGTTTCTTCTGTTTAACTTTTTTCATTTACATTTGTTAAACTCTTCTTATTGATTTACTTAAAAGAATATAATTCTAATAACAAAATAATTTTGTGACTAATTGAGAAAAAGTTTCCATTAAATTTTTTGAACAGATATTTTTTGCCTATATTTGGTTGTCAATTTGAAAGTCACGACGTGATTTAAGTAAAATTACCCCAATCTTGTAAAGAAACAGTAACTCAAGCTGCCCTTGAAAAGGATAATTAAACAGTGACATAAAGCAAACATGATAATAATTGTAAAATTTCCCCATGAAAGAAGGGAAAGAAAAAAACATATTGAAAAAAAAATCAATACCCCCAAAGGAGTTTGATTATAAAGAAACCTTTGCACCAAAATCTCATGAATAAATGGATCATAGAAATAAGATTTGTACATGGGCATAAAGTTCGATGTGATGGTTTCCGTATTGTCCCCTTGATAATGATACAGAAGAACGTTTTTTTCTCTTATCAGATGGCTTTCTAGCACATAGTTTCTAGTGACATCTGATTGAGACAACTTAAAGCTGTGTCATCAAACAGGATAAAAAATTCTTTTTTTTTCTTTTTTCAATAGATTTAAATGTAAGAAATAAACAAATGAATGGCACTTTACTTTGATTTTGGGGAGACGGGACATTTTCATTTCACTCTCCCCCCCCAACATAAGCATTCCTTAAGATATCTTAAATTTTGATAAAATGTACTGTAAGAGTGTGCACTGTTCCAGGAACAAATTAAAATAAAAGAAAACTTTAAAAGCATTGGCCATAAAGTAAATTTGATTTTTACACTTTGTCAATTACAGCTCGGAAGTCATACTTATCTGATCAGCATAGAACACATTTTAGTTATTTTAAAATCAAATAAATATAAGGTTATTTCCCTTTCAAAGCCCTTAGCTTAGGGAAAATTTTCAGGGGAGGTCAATCAATAATTTTTGAGAAAACTTTGAAAGATCGCTGTGTACAGCTACAACCAAGCAGTCAAATAAGCTATGCTCTCCTGGGACAAACCACAGCAGCTGCAGTAATTTTGCATTAAAATGTAACAAGTTGATAGCAGACCATCGCACCGGTCACTGCTGTCAGATGCATTCTTTTAAAGTTAGAATACTAGAGGCCAGTCCTGTCATTACAAGGGGAAGTAACTGAAAAAAAAAGTTCATTTTGTTATAAATTTGTTAAAACACAATGCAGTAGGTGAAGAGGCATAGTATGTACATGAATGTTATTTGCATGATTTGAAATTTAAAAAAAAGAACATTAAGGACCCCAAAATCCAAGTTACTGGCTGAAAAATGTAATAAAACAAATAAAGAAATGGTTCTACATTGAGCATCTCTACAATGACTTCAAAATAAGCTGATTTAACACAAACAAATGTCAACTCCATTGTTCAGAGATATAAAGGAATATGTCAGTTTCCTGATAAAAGTCGCACTGTATCCTGAAAAAAAATGGCATATTATCAAGACAAATGTCCCCCTGCGTATGTGACAACATGTTAAATTTCACAAGTGTCACGCAGGATAACAATGATCACACAGTAAAACAATGTGAAATAGAGAAACAAATGGCAAACAGTGAAATAAATGCCAAAGACCCATCTCACACAGTTTTCTGAACAAAAAAATTTCTATTGTATAATGAAGATCACTACATTACTTTCAAAGACTCATCTTTCTGAGTTATGACGTGTAAGGCACTATATGATGTGATATGCTAATATCGGAATACATGTAGTTAGAGAGTAATTCTCAGGTCGGATGTTACACTTACCAAGGGAACATGGAAGACCCTAACAGCTAAGGTTCAATGGAATCATTCAACGATCCAGTAACATACATTGCCAGATATAAATAAAAGATATCCATTTTAGAAAAAATAAATTAAGAAATAGCAGCAAGATAATAAATAATGAATAAACATGACTGGGAAAAACCTGATCTACCGAAGTCTTAGATACTAGTAATTGAAGAATAAACCAAATGGTAAAATGTTTATATGTCAACATTTCTCTAATGATTGCATCACACAAAAAATAAGTTAAACTCTGAGATTAAGTTGAAATAAGTATTTGAATAAGAAAAGAAATCAATATCAAATGTTCTTTCTTTAAAAATAAAATGAAGGGTGATGTTTTGGTTGCTAACCACTTTGTCCTTTAGTTGTTCTAGTGGTTAAGTCGGAATTAAAAAATAAAAAGGCCAAGACTTATTTAATTGAATTTTAAAAAAACAAAACAAAAAAACTTATGCCAAACAAAGTTAGTGTTTATACTAAACAAATTTCCTAGACTTTCTATACAAATAACTTTTAAACTTCTTTTACCAAAGAAATTGAGGCTCTCTATACTAATGCTAAATTGGGTTGGGTTTTCATGGAGAAAAAAAATGTGACCCTACTTTCATTATCAATTCTAAATAACTGTAAGAGCATCTTGAACAAAAAACTTGATATCTACTGACCAATAATATAGCTTAAAAATAAGACTGACCCTTGCGCTTTGAAACAACTAAAACATATAACAAGACTTGCAGAATAGACCAGCCCAAACATTAACAAAAAAATATATAAATATATATAAAGTTTAAACGTAGGTTTAATAAGTGAGTGAAAATGTTATTAGATTATGAATCAACTTGATGAGTAAAAAATGAGCTGATGTTTTTATAATACTTAGATTTAGCCAAGGATGGAATGTTCAAATCTAACAGTACATGTTTTCCTCACTATGACCCCCTACTACAGTTATCAAGACAAAATCTGAATGAAGGTAATGGGTTTTAGAAGGACATTTCATAAATAATTTCTTTGATTGGAAACAAAAGAAAAGAAGACACAAAATTTTAGACTAAAAAACAGGCATTCTTATTTTGACATCTGTTTGAGACACTGAACAATTATTTCAAAAATTGGTCAACATTAAGTGAGGAATTCCTGTATGCATTTTCAAATACAATTTGAAGCAATCAAAAATAATTTCCTCTATAAAATTATCTAAAGCAGAAAGAGTTATTTTTAAATTTAAAAAAAAGTCTAATTTAAAATGAGAACATTATTTTTATTGTGGAAATTTTTCTTTTCTATTAAAACATAGTGGATGATAATGCAAGCAAAATGTATTGTTTTAAATCTTAATGATTCATATTTTTGGAGAAGAAGAAAGATTTAAACTTACAGATTGCAAGAAAATGTGGATTAGAAAGTTTCAACAATGTTTCTAAGCTATGAATATGGAAATCTGGAATGAATTTTTTTGTTTAAATCTATTTTTTGTTTTGTCCCTGTCACATACAGATTGAGAAAATCATATATTGATACAGCAGTCAGTATAACCCCACTCCCTCACATTAGCAGTTCTCAGTTAATTGTTTGAAAATCTGCAATGAAAAAATGTATTTGATGTAGCAAAAACAAGAAAGTTTGGGCAAAAAATTTAATGTATGATTTTAAAAAAAAAGACAAACATATTTACAAAAAAAAATTCTTAACAAGTAAACATAACAAAATGAATAAACGATATGTTCCAACCACTGATAAATTGAAAATGAATAAACATCTGAGATTGACAATTTGTTTCAGTTCAAGCAACCAACTTGTTTGTGTCCTGCGATATGCCAACCCACCTACACCAACTGGCACCACATTTTATCTCTTCATTCATTTGTTGCACCTGGCTCCTCTACAGATCTTTGTTTTACCCTATAAAGGGTCAACTTGTGTAAAAGTCGTATTTTCCATTTTTTAATACCCCCCAACCCACCCTTTTTTTTTCCCGATGAAACTTTGGTTCATCCAGTGTAACCTGACTTCTGATCAGGTCACAGGCACAATTTTTGAAATATATAAATTCAACTTTTACAGCTAAACTTTTCAACTGTTGTCAGCTAATAAATCTCTCTTAACATCCAATAGAATTAAACTCCTTGCTGTAAGCACTTTCCTGCAATTTATTACAAAATTATATCTTATTTTCAAACTTTTAAAAAGTAAGGAAAAAATCTAACAAACTAAGGAACAAATAAATTTCCTGTCAAACTATTTCACCTTCTTCATTAAATTTTTCTTTAGTAAATGACGCAAAATTAAATCTGCTTTAAGACATGTCTGCTACTTCCATACGGCAAGCCGCGTACGAGCCTGGTGCAGGGCGAAGAGTCCAGATGGCCATTTCTTGAGCAATGCCAGGGCATGGGCACGGTAGGTGACACTGCAGGTCTTCCCTAGTCAGCTGTTTGGCACGTGGACAACACAGGCACCTGCTCGGCCAGTGCACAGCTGGGCAACCTGGCATGTCAGAAAAGTTCGAATGATGTAGTTTGAATAAATATAGAAATCTCTAAAAATGTATTTTGACTAAATAAGGAGTCCACTTGCAAAACCTACTTAGTCACTCTGTAGAGTTTTTGAGAAAAAGGCATTTACGCTTGAGCGACTTGGCAGATTCTGTAAGGGTTTCATATTTTTAACAATAATATACAGCAGATTTAGTAGGTTTAGTAGGTTTTAAATGACCAAACCAAAAGAATAATGTAAAGTTTTACCATGTAAACCAGGAGAGGGCAGTTACTCATTTTCCCCACCAAAATTGGCTTAGTAGGTCTTGCAAGGGGATAATGATAAATTATGACTAAATATAGAAAGTTTCAATGTGTTACAACATAAATACATTGCATACTGCAAGCCGTCATAGGTGCCCACTGCATTTCACATATTGTTTAAAGACAGAAAGTTGAAATCACCCAAACTCCAAACCATACTTTTAATCATGTTATTGTTAAATGTAGAAACTACATGAAATGCTCTATATATAAAATATATGAATCGATATATAATGTTTGATCTTGATAAGACAGTGATTGACTGGTCCATTTAACAATGAAATAGCTTATCTTATCTTATCTTATCTTATCTATACAGACACTCCTTCTATGCAGAAGATAATTGCGTCCACAGACCATGACAGATGATCTGTTGGCAAGTGATGCAGCGTTCACAGGCCACGGCTTTGTGGGTTCCACACATTACCCATCCGCCGAACTAGTGTTAGGTACCCATTCGGAGCTGGGTGACTCAGGGACGCCCTAAGCCCCGGGAATAAATCCTTGCCTTCACATGGATTCGAACCAGTGACCATCCGTACGCCAGTCGAGCGCGCTGCCACGCCATCGCTTCATTAAAACCAACTCTATATCTCCTAGAATTCCTAGATAAACACTGATAGCAAGCTACTCACTTTGTACCATTCACAGACACTGATAGCAAGCTACTCACTTTGTACCATTCACAGACACTGATAGCAAGCCACTCACTTTGTACCATTCACAGACACTGATAGCAAGCTACTCACTTTGTACCATTCACAGACACTGATAGCAAGCTACTCACTTTGTACCATTCACAGACACTGATAGCAAGCTACTCACTTTGTACCATTCACAGACACTGATAGCAAGCTACTCACTTTGTACCATTGGTTGGTGACAGGATCAAAGCACTCGACGTCATTCAGGTACTGCATGCCGTCATAGCCACCCACCGCAAACAGCTTGTCCCCCAACGGACACAGACCTACAGAGTCCCTGGGGCTGCCCATGGGTGCTATGATGGTCCACTGGTCAGTTTTAGGGTCGTACCTGCAATTCATAAATAAAAATTTACTGTCTAAAAACTCAAATGTGATTTAAATTAATTTATATTATTAAATTCCAAATGATTAAAAATCAGTGTGAAATCATCATCATCATCATAATCGGTCCCATGATGGTTGTGGGCCTTGGGGGGAGCGCATGGACACATCAACAGACACCGATCTCCACATTCGCCTATCTTGAGTGGCGGCCAGCAATTCATTCAACCTCAACCTGTTCCAATCTTTTATGTTGTCAAGCCAACTTTTCCACTGTCGCCGGCCGCCCTTCTACAGTGCCTTGTATTATTGTCAGGCTATCATGTCGCAGCACATGACTGAACCATGATTATTGTCAGGCTATCATGTCGCAGCACATGACTGAACCATGATTATTGTCAGGCTATCATATCGCAGCACATGACTGAACCATGATTATTGTCAGGCTATCATGTCGCAGCACATGACTGAACCATGATTATTGTCAGGCTATCATGCCGCAGCACATGACTGAACATGCCAGCTTGCCTCTCAATGTGAAATAACCTCATGCAAACATAGACCTACCTCTCGGCGCAGTCAAATCTGCTGCTGGCTGGATTAGTGGCCGGGGCCTCATAGCCACCTACAGCGTACAGGAACCCGTTGCAGTTGGCTGCACCCACACCCCCTCTTCGCTTGGACATGGGCGTGCAGTGTGTCCACTTGTTGGTGTGTGGGTCAAAGCATTCCACAGACTTGAGACACGAGCTGCCGTCTCTGCCCCCGACTGCATACAGCCTGAAAACATACAATAATGTCTTTATATTTTTTTTACCAAATTTATGCATGTATATATGAACATACATGAATATGTATACATATATATAAAAGATAAAAAATTTAATGTCAAGGTTGGTCTGAAACTCTGTCAACTTTATGTGAGTTCAAGGTCAACATTTAAAACTAATAAAAATGCAAGACTAGCATAAACCATGGATAAATGTAAGACCCAATAATCTCCTGGACAGAAGAAGCTTCAGTAAGAGAAAAGATATTATAAGATAATGGATAGGGTTGGTTATGCAAATTTTAAAAATCTGATTTGTAGAGGTCTATAAGTAGCATTTTTTTTTAGTCCCATAACCTCTTTTTGTGGTCATAGGGGGTTCTAATGTTTCCATTAGAACATTCTCGGGGTTGGTAGACCTTGACCGTGCCCATCCCTCTCAAGGTCAGCAGAGGACTTTTTTAGCGTTAGTCATTCATCAACATTTCATAGTGGCTTTAACGTGGGCTCAATCCCACGCCCCTCAGCTTGTGAGGCGAGTGCACAATTGACTTCGATATCCAGCCACCAAGTAACATATTACAAGTAGGAAAATGGATCAGTTTGGTCAGTATTAAAATAAGAGAAAGGAAAAATAATAAAAAATGTTGACAGTGGCACTTTAATATTTGAGATCTCAGTCACAATTGAAAATTAGCGTCACAAAGAGAGAGTATTTAATAAAGAATTTTCTCAACTCACTTTCCATGCAAGGCGGCCACACCGACAGTGCTGCGAGATGTTGACATGGGTGCCACGTAGCTCCACTGTCTGGCTTGTGGATCCCACCGCTCCACAGTGTTCAGGTAGGACCATCCGTCATGGCCCCCCCACGGCGTACATAGGGCCCTCAAGTACCCCGACCCCTGGAGGAAACGAGAACAAGCGCCCATGAAGTCAGAGCTAAAGATACAACAAGAACTCTGGTGACAGAACACACATCACAGACCGACTTGAAGCTTCTGTTTTCTCTATCAGTTCCCTCTTACTTACGAAATAATTCTTGGAAGAATCATGTTATACTGAGTATTACCTTGTTGATTTAATGTAGTGTATCTCAAACTCTTTTTTTACTACCCCAAGGACATCATACAGTTTGTCCCCCCAACTAACTGCCATTACTATGGCAACATAATAATAACCTGATAATTTATATAGCGCTGCACCCCAGTAAGAAACTGGGCTCACAGCACTTCACATAAAAATAACACATATATAATTATCAATGCATTCAATGTGAAACGTTCATATCCTAACTACAATATATAATGACAGTATGGTACAAATAGTAACCCACATATCATTATCAATATAATAGTGTATCCTTGATCCTAAAACAGATAATTCCTATTGGTATATCACATTTTTAAAAAAATGCATCTGTTTGACCTTCAATTTAGAAAAATAGTGATCACCCCTTACTGGAGAATAATTTTTAATAAAATTTGAATGTATAATTGTATAAATGTATAATTGTATAATTGTATAAATGTATAATTGTATAAATGTATAATTGTATAATTGTATAAATGTATAATTGTATAAATGTATAATTGTATAATTGTACAATTGTATAATTGTATAATTGTTTAATTGTATAATTGTATAAATGTATAATTGTTTAATTGTATAATTGTATAATTGTTTAATTGTTTAATTGTTTAATTGTATAATTGTATAATTGTATAATTGTTTAATTGTATAATTGTTCTTTCTTTCATACAATTGTCATTGTTAAATTTTTTCTTCCTACTGATTTCCTATTCATAGAGTAAAAATGCCTTATTGGATAAAATTGCAACATATTAAAAGCTGAAACAGCACTGTTTTATTGACTAAAATTGCAGAATATCTTTAATCATTGAGTGAAAATGTGATGTTTGATTCTTTGAGAATTTTTGACCACACATTTGACATTTGATAAATGACAAAAACTGGATGTCAAGTTGCTAGAAATAATTGATTGCTGCCTCCGTCCTACCTAAGCCATGTCTGTGGGTGGACATTGGCGGCATTAGGGTCCAGGTTTTCTTCTTTGGGTCGTAGCACTCCACGGTGTTCAAGGTCTTGAGGCCGTCACGCCCCCCCACCACGAAAAGTTTGTCCTCCAGGACGGCCACGCCAAACTGCAGGCGCCGTCCAGACATGTTGGCCACTTGAGTCCAGGTGTTGGTCCGAAGGTCATACTTTTCTATACTGGTCGGACCTGTCCGTGAAGTGGGAGACAACTTTTAGTCTTGTTTGATAAATACGAAATATTAAACTTCCTGGAATGTACACAAAGTATTTTATAATTAACCATCATCAAATCCTCTCTTTACATTGTTCCCTTTTCCAAAATTAAAATATGAGCTAAAACAATGACGTCATATAATAATTTTTTACAGCCATCTTTAATTTATAATCATTTTGCACACCGATGCACTACAATGAGTCATATAAAAATGTTTTACAGTGCTAATCACCACACGATTTTTCAACTGCTATAGACTGTTGTACATCGTTCCTCAGCGTTCTACATCCAATGAGTGAGTGACTTGGACTATTATATTTTCTAATGTAAAAGAATTAATTTTCTTTATAACCTATTCATCCTAGAAAGCTGAAATTGTTTCACAATTTATTTGGTTTTATAATTAAATGTTTAAGTAATATAGAGGGATTTGCCGATTGAACTTATTTTATTTCATTTCCTATGCAACATATTTTAAAGAAATTTATGTTTTTAAAGGATAAATCAAATTAAAGAAAATTGAAAACAAAATAATTTTTTTTAAAATGCTGTAAAACAATTAATTGAATAAAAAAGAATTAATTTAAAAAATACAAATGTTGAATAAGTGAAAGGATCATTGAATTAAATGGATAATGATGGACAACTTATGCACATTTAGCACGTTGTTAAGTTCCAGGTAGCTGACCTTTGGTACACTCCATACTTCCCACAGCGTACAGCACGCCAACGGTTGACTTTCTCGGTTTGGTGCGGGGAGACTGGAATGATGATCTTCTCTCTGGCAACAGATGATATTTGAGTGCCTCCATGATCAGCCCTTGGCATTCCTTGTCATCGTGGAACAGTGTGTTGGTCTCAACATGGTCGGCTATGAACTGAGAATCAGATTTATATCATACTCAGTGATGAATTTGAGATTTATGCAATGGTCAGCTATGAATGATAGATTTATGCAATGGTCAGCTATGAATGATAGATTTATGCAATGGCCAGCTATGAGATAGATTTATGCAATGGTCACCTATGAATGATAGATTAATGCAATGGCCAGCTATGAATGATAGATTTACGCAATGGCCAGCTATGAATGATAGATTTATGCAATGGCCAGCTATGAGATAGATTTATGCAATGATCAGCTATGAATGATAGATTAATGCAATGGCCACCTATGAATGATAGATTTTTGCAATGGCCAGCTATGAATGATAGATTTATGCAATGGCCAGCTATGAATGATAGATTTATGCAATGGTCAGCTATGAGATGGATTTATGCAATGGCCAGCTATGAATGATAGATTTATGCAATGGCCAGCTATGAATGATAGATTTATGCAATGGCCAGCTATGAGATGGATTTATGCAATGGCCAGCTATGAATGATAGATTTATGCAATGGCCAGCTATGAATGATAGATTTATGCAATGGCCAGCTATGAATGATAGATTTATGCAATGGTCAGCTATGAGATAGATTTATGCAATGGTCAGCTATGAATGATAGATTTATGCAATGGCCAGCTATGAATGATAGATTTATGCAATGGCCAGCTATGAGATAGATTTATGCAATGGACAGCTATGAATGATATATTTATGCAATGTCCAGCTATGAATGATAGATTTATGCAATGGCCAGCTATGAGATGGATTTATGCAATGGCCAGCTATGAATGATAGATTTATGCAATGGCCAGCTATGAGATAGATTTATGCAATGGTCAGCTATGAGATAGATTTATGCAATGGTCAGCTTTGAATGATAGATTTATGCAATGTCCAGCTATGAATGATAGATTTATGCAATGTCCAGCTATGAGATGGATTTATGCAATGGCCACCTATGAATGATAGATTTATGCAATGTCCAGCTATGAATGATAGATTTATGCAATGTCCAGCTATGAGATGGATGTATGCAATGGCCACCTATGAATGATAGATTTATGCAATGGCCAGCTATGAATGATAGATTTATGCAATGGCCAGCTATGAGATAGATTTATGCAATGGCCACCTATGAATGATATATTTATGTAATGGCCAGCTATGAATGATATATTTATGCAATGTCCAGCTTTGAATGATAGATTTATGCAATGGCCAGCTATGAATGATAGATTTATGTAATGGCCAGCTATGAATGATAGATTTATGCAATGGCCACCTATGAATGATAGATTTATGCAATGTCTAGCTATGAGATGGATTTATGCAATGGCCACCTATGAATGATAGATTTATGCAATGGACAGCTATGAATGATAGATTTATGCAATGGACAGCTATGAATGATAATGATAGATTTATGCAATAGTCAGCTATGAGATAGATTTATACCATGGTCAGCTATGAGATAGATTTATGCCATGGACAGCTATGAATGATTGATTTATGCCATGGTCAGCTATGGAATAAAAATCAATACAGCTATGAACCCCAAAAATATATATTTGTTTTAAAATTATCAAAATATAAATTGATTGTAAATTATAAAGTCATTTAATTAATGTAGAACTGGCTTAAATGTAGCTATGAACGATTTCAGTTTTTGTGTTAGATTGCTGTTCGAAAAGGTCTTATAAGTAACTTATCCTTTATTTACATGGAACTTTTCAAATTCTTGAATGGCACACTGTTGGACACGAACATTATGAGCATAGCCATCAGTCGTACATCATAGCCATCAGTCGTACATCATAGCCATCAGTCGTACATCATAGCCATCAGTCGCACATCATAGCCATCAGTCGTACATCATAGCCATCAGTCGTACATCATAGACATCAGTCGTACATCATAGCCATCAGTCGTACATCATAGCCATCAGTCGTACATCATAGCCATCAGTCGTACATCATAGCCATCAGTCGTACATCATAGCCATCAGTCGTACATCATAGCCATCAGTCGTACATCATAGCCATCAGTCGTACATCATAGCCATCAGTCGTACATCATAGCCATCAGTCGTACATCATAGCCATCAGTCGTACATCATAGCCATCAGTCGTACATCCATTTGTTTTCATTGTCACAGCACAGCCCTCAGTTGTACATCCATTTGTTTTCCTGTCACTAAGCACACAACCAAACCCAGAAATACCAACCCCCTTTTCCCCCACAGATATGCCAAATATAAATTTCGGCAATATTATGTTTGATCCTTGTGCACTTGAATGACACGCCAAGGTTGGGGGGGGGGTAAGTAAGGTGGGAGGGGGGAACGGGGGGGGGTAGGGGTACATGTGCATGCTTCTGCTTCATGGAAATTAATGGGAGGGATAAATAAAATCTTGGCTCAATCTAAGCTTATTACTAGTCACTGACAAAGGCCATACATCCATCAGGCACAGTGTCAGAGCTAACATCAATGACGCCAACATTCTTGTTGGTATTTATTCTGTATCTGATATGATATTGAGAAGCGAAGCCAATCAAACATCTGTAGTCTGTAACCTTTGATAATATTTTATATTTCATGTTTCAATGATAAATGAAACAAAACAAATTTTTTCCCAGGCACTTAGTTATGTGTCATGGAATCAGAATAAGGCAATTAGTGTTAATAAGTCTCCTTAATGGCGGGGTGGGGGGTGGGGAGGTGGGGGGGGGTCAGAGTTTGAGGCCCATCCCCAACTTGTCTCTTGTCAGATTTAATCCTAGCAATATGTGTTGTGTGTACATCAGACGGCCATCAGCACAGTTTGCTATGCTAATGAATGTGGGAGACAGTTTTGGCCATCGCCCCCAACACCACATTCAATTCCAGTCATCAATTTCATGTTAGGAGATTGCTTTAGTTGTAGTGTCACAGTTATGATGTGTATGTTGGGAGATGTCTTCAGCTGTATTGCAACAGTTGTGTGTATGTTGTGAGATGTCTTCAGTTGTATTACAACAGTTGTGTGTATGTTGTGAGATGTCTTCAGTTGTATTACAACAGTTGTGTGTATGTTGTGAGATGTCTTCAGTTGTATTGCAACAGTTGTGTGTATGTTGAGAGATGTCTTCAGTTGTATTACAACAGTTGTGTGTATGTTGTGAGATGTCTTCAGTTGTATTGCAACAGTTGTGTGTATGTTGTGAGATGTCTTCAGTTGTATTACAACAGTTGTGTGTATGTTGTGAGATGTCTTCAGTTGTATTACAACAGTTGTGTGTATGTTGGGAGATGTCTTCAGCTGTATTGCAACAGTTGTGTGTATGTTGGGAGATGTCTTCAGCTGTATTGCAACAGTTGTGTGTATGTTGTGAGATGTCTTCAGTTGTATTACAACAGTTGTGTGTATGTTGTGAGATGTCTTCAGTTGTATTACAACAGTTGTGTGTATGTTGTGAGATGTCTTCAGTTGTATTGCAACAGTTGTGTGTATGTTGTGAGATGTCTTCAGTTGTATTACAACAGTTGTGTGTATGTTGTGAGATGTCTTCAGTTGTATTACAACAGTTGTGTGTATGTTGTGAGATGTCTTCAGTTGTATTCAACAGTTGTGTGTATGTTGTGAGATGTCTTCAGTTGTATTGCAACAGTTGTGTGTATGTTGTGAGATGTCTTCAGTTGTATTACAACAGTTGTGTGTATGTTGTGAGATGTCTTCAGTTGTATTGCAACAGTTGTGTGTATGTTGTGAGATGTCTTCAGTTGTATTGCAACAGTTGTGTGTATGTTGTGAGATGTCTTCAGCTGTATTGCAACAGTTGTGTGTATGTTGTGAGATGTCTTCAGTTGTATTACAACAGTTGTGTGTATGTTGTGAGATGTCTTCAGTTGTATTACAACAGTTGTGTGTATGTTGTGAGATGTCTTCAGTTGTATTGCAACAGTTGTGTGTATGTTGTGAGATGTCTTCAGTTGTATTACAACAGTTGTGTGTATGTTGTGAGATGTCTTCAGTTGTATTACAACAGTTGTGTGTATGTTGTGAGATGTCTTCAGCTGTATTGCAACAGTTGTGTGTATGTTGTGAGATGTCTTCAGTTGTATTACAACAGTTGTGTGTATGTTGTGAGATGTCTTCAGTTGTATTACAACAGTTGTGTGTATGTTGTGAGATGTCTTCAGCTGTATTGCAACAGTTCTGACTAATTTAAAGGGGGAGGGGGGCTGAGAGCTTGTCCTGTATTGGAGATTCCCCACGAGCCCCTTGGATCCAGAAGTAATGACACAGCCTCAGGGGACTGGTTTCATTTTTAAAACCAAATTGTCCACTTTGATAAATGGGGTCAGCTGTGGTCGATGAAGGTCATTGACACTACAGAGACTGTGTGAGAGAAAATATTCTTTGCTATTTGTAGATCAAGTAAAATATGATACATAATGATAATGAAAATCATTTTCCTTGTGAGTTAAGTTCTCTCTGATAGTTAAGTTTCCTTGTCAGTTAAGTTACACTCCGAGTTAAGTTCCTCTGGTTCCACAGTTAAGTTTCCCTGGTCTAAATATTTTTTTTTAAATTGCTTTTGCTGGCTGCCCTTACCACTGAAACTACATAGACTTGTGTTTCTATACCCCGGTTAACTTATCTGATCTATTTATTGGAATAATTCAATGTTTCCCTTCATTTGTCTGAGCCATTTCATGGAAAAAAAGAACAATGAATATATATCACCATTTATTTTGTGTGGGGGGGGGGCACTCTGTATCTCTTTTAATTATTTGATAGTGTCAAGGGATCAGTGAATGTCATTGAAGAATGGTTCAGAAGCAATAGCAGAAAATTTTGAAACCAAGCTCTTAATACACTACAAGCTGCTATTTGTATAAATGTCAATCTTTATACAGGCACACTGAAGCCAAAAATACAGTTTGAAAAGAGTTAAGGAAAGATTGGTGCAGAAATTTGTCTAATTAAATAACTAGTTTAGTTTTGTTTATCAACCATCAGTGGATTTCTCGTCACAACTAAGTTTGTTTTGAATCATCCATGTTTTAGGATTTAGCATATGCTTTTAAATCCCTGGGCTAATATTTTAGGATCAATCACCACCTGCTGGGCAGTGCCTTCGAGAATCTCCTTAGCTTGGATTCATACGCTGACATGTCTAGCTGGGCATGGATGTCAACAGGTGCACAACTGTTTCAAGAGCCAAGCTGCGATGCCAGCAGTTCTAATCCTTACTGTGTGTATCAAGACACGTCAGCGACTTAAGGATGTCTGCCAGAGGGACATGAAAGCAGCCAGAATACACACAAGCGACTGGGATTTTAGGCAGAAGACCGATCTACCTGGCGCACAGTTGTAAAAGAGGACGTCATAGTAGCCGAGGAGCAAAGAATGGAGGAGGCTAAAGACAGAAGAGCTAGGAGAAAGGCCAAAACACAGAACTCGTGTGCAAAAGCTGTGGTAAAGACTGCCACTCATGGATAGGACTGCACAGCCACACGACGAAATTCAACGCAACCCAACCGTGATGCACCATCGTCTTGCAAGACGGAAGGATGTCTTGAATGTTTAACCTATGACCTACCTGGGCGCCATCAGTGGCAGTTTGATGTGTGAAAGCAACAAGGCCAGAGAAGGATGCCGACAGTGTGTCAAGACAGAAGGGGGGCATCTAGAATGTTTAACCTATGACCTACCTGGGGCGCCATCAGTGGCAGTTTGATGTGTGAAAGCAAAAGGGCCAGAGATTTTTTTCTACTGAGGAGATCGTGCCTGGCCCACTTCAGGACGGCTTCGAAGATGGTCTCCTCGTTAGGCACATTGAGGTCATCGCTGGCCAACAGCTTGCAGACTTCATCGCACGGAAGCAAGAGAAACTCCTGATTCTGCATGACTTCAACGAATCTGTCCTGGAGACAGGATAACAGGGATTGAGATATGATGATAGGACATGAGACAGTAAAACAGGACATAAGACAGTATAACAGGACATGAGACAGTATAACAGGACATGAGATGGGATAAGAGGACATGAGACAGCAAAACAGGACATACGACAGTATAACAGGACATGAGACAGTATAACAGGACATGAGATGTGATAAGAGGACATGAGACAGTAAAACAGGACATGATATGGGATAAGAGGACATGAGACAGGATAACAGGACATGACACAGGATAACAAGACATGAGACAGGATAACAGGGCATCAGACGACAGGACATAAAACAAGATAACATGACATGACATGACATAGGACAACATGACATGAAATAGGACAACAGGACATGAGATAACAGGATAGAAGGACATGAGATAGGACAACAGGACATCAAATCAGAAACTCACACTCTACTTCTCCCTCACCAAACAGAAAGTCCCACACATCTCCCCCACTCACCATGACATAGTTGTTAGCCACTTTATACAAATCAGTGCACCCCTGGGCATCAGCAAACTGTCTGATGCCGATGCAGTTGGAGGGATGGAGCTGTTTCATGAGGAAGCTGCAGCAGGCCTCTACCACTTCGGACATCTGGAGGAGGCAGGCAGTGGACAGGAGGTTCTCCACTGTTTCCTCCTTCAACTGGATGTGACCTGGACAAGGAAATCTTCGGTAAGTAAACTATGTTTTTGTCTTGTTTCTTTGTTGGAATAAAACTACAAGTAACGAAAACGTGAGTAAAAAAGTAGTTCAAAACTTTTTCCCCCCAAAGTGCTGTGGGAAGTGTTTAAAATCTATTATCGTTGGCTCAACGTGTTGGAATCTTTATGTTGAAGTGGTACACGTCTTTTCACTTTGGAATATTATTAAGGCGGAGTTTCCTGTGGCATTTGAGTCGAATCAGCTTTAAAACAGAGTGCAGATAGCTTTTGGCCAAAATACACGGTATCGAAGGCAAACCGCGACAACGGGCAAATAGAAAGAAAAAAAAGGGGGGGGGGTGTACGGGGAGATGGCGAGAAACAGCCGAATTCATCGTCACCAGTCGATATGGGCCAGAGATAGCTAAAGGGCCAGAGATAGCTAAAGGTCCAGAGATAGCTAAAGGGCCAGAGATATCTAAAGGGCCAGAGATATCCAAAGGGCCAGAGATAGCTAAAGGGCCAGAGATATCTAAAGGGCCAGTGATAGCTAAAGAGCCAGAGATAGCTAAAGGCCCAAAGTCTCAAACAAATAACATTTCTGTATTGATGGGGAAAAAGGGGGGGGGTGAGATACTAAGGGTATTACGGCGGTGAGGAGTCCTCAAGAGACGTGCACCGAAATAAAGGGAGACAAGTATGAGTTAGGAATGGGGAGAGCATTTAAAATATAATAGGAAGACCCAAAAGTCTGTGATCACCACTATCAGAAACCGATACAGTCGCACGGTTTTTGTATCTTTAAAATCGTAACCAGGATATTTAATAATTTAAAATTGCAAACATCGACATTTAAAATCGTTTGACGTCACAAAATGTACGAGTATTTGTTATTTAGTACATGATGCTCAGCATTAATAAAAAAAGTGTACATCAATTTTAGATAAATATTTTTTCTTTGGTTGTCATTTGAAATCTACCTGGATTTAGATTTTAAATGGTCTCGTACCTTTGATCAATCTTTAACTCTATCTCTTATTGTATTACCCGTGTAGTCTTAAACTTAAATGAAACTGGGTACAGTTCACGTTCAATGTTTCCTCTAAGGTTTGTTGGACCGTGTGCAAAATAACAAAATCGTCTGCAACAGTTGCACAGCATCCATTTCTTTTGTTTAAAATTTTACACCCCACAAACACAGATATTATACTAACCTTATCAAATTTTGTTGCGCGGTAATTCTAAACTGCTGCGCGATGCTGGTCAGATAACCATACATATATAAACAGCAATAACTGCTTTAATTAGAAAATGTCAATCTTAGCTTAACCGCGATAATTTTGGTAAAATACAGCATGACGTCAAAACAACTCAAATTCCCAGTCAGAACCATACTCTCAACTACAAACATAATTTTTTAGCTCACTTTCTAAGGGCAACGGACAGGAAAGGCAACTATTCCAAGATTAATTACGAACAGTAAACAAAGGCAACTCATTTCTAAATGCCTAGAGGAACTTCAGGTTGGCGTTTAATGAGGAAAATTTATCGGCGTTGGTTCATTATTACATCAACATACACTAAAAAACATAAACTCTGACTTTTTTTATTATTTCATTCCTTGGGGCGTTATAATAAGTTCTATTAAAATATTGCAACATTTTTTTCTGAAAACATAAAGGGATGAGATTGAGTCTTTGATTGGGTCGCTATGACGCAGAGAAATGTACGCACTTACAAAAATACCAGGTTAGTTAAACAATAATTTATACACAATGAATTGTTCAACAACTTTAGTTTTTAAAAAAAATAATTTTATGAGGCATTTAGGCATTTTTATAAATTAAATTACATTAAGATTTAAGTTGCGTAATCGATGTAAGTGGAGATCAAAGAGACGTGAGCACGTGACATGTCAAAGGAGAGAAGAGTAAAAAGAATTTCTTAGGCATTCTTCTTTTACTTGTTATTATTGATTTTTAATTGTTAATAAATAACTAATTACTATTAATAACTAAATGTTTTAATTTGAGAACATCTTTGCTCTGTCTGTCACACTAACGTTTGAGTGGTAAAATGTGTGATGATATTAGTGAAAGACCGCGTTCTGCTTCGGCTAAAACTCTGGCCGAGTACATACAGATTCTTTTTAAATCCCTTATATTAACTTCACCGCCGTCTCATTCGTCGTTCGTTCGTTCGTCCCGCGACGCCCGTCCGCCCGCGGAAAAAAAAGAGTCGAAAATGACCAACTTCCAGTGAAGCCATCGAGCTGAAATTTGGCACACGGACCCGTATCACCTAACAATGCATCGTATCAAAATTTCAGATCGATCAAACGTACCGTAATTAAATTAATGCATTTTTAGTTTACCTATATAAATCACTATTTAGAAAAACAAAAGTCGAAAATGACCCACTTCCAGTGAAGCCATCGAGCTGAAATTTGGCACACGGACCCGTCTCACCTAACAATGCATCGTATCAAATTTTCATATCGATCGAACGTACCGTAATTAAATTAATGCATTTTTAGTTTATCTATACTATATAAATCACTATTTAGAATTTTTAGTCTTCGTCTGCTAGAGTTGACCTAGCAACTATATTTAGCGGCAGTGGAGACAATTTCGGTTTCACGGGTTAAAAGCAAATATAAGGGATTTATAGTCAAAAACTTTGTTTTTACGGGGTTGTTTTTATTATAAAAATTAATTAATATAAAAAATAACAACCTCTATTTAGCACTGGACACAACGGGTCGAAATGACAGGAAAGTTTAAGAGATCAATAAAGTTACAACAAAAGGGATGCGCAGAAAGAAAAATCCTTTTACATCTATTTGGTTTTCCTGCAGGGCCGATGATGTAAAAACTTGGGCCTACAATGTAAAAAACTGGGGCCGACGATGTAAAAACGTTGCCCGACAATGTAAAAACTGGGGCCGACGATGTAAAACTTGGGCCGATGATGTAAAAACTGGGGCCGATGATGTAAAAACTGGGGGCCGATGATGTAAAAACAATACCACAATAATAAGCCAAGAACAAGAAAAATGACAGTTGAAGCGCACATTGGAACGTGAACATCGGACCTCTGAGAAATACATTGCCAAGCTGACTCAGCTAAACAAGAGAGTCCCGTGCGATGTTGTTTTTGTCCGGCCATTACTGAGATGAATTCCGACAGTGTGATCCCAGGATGCCACCGAGCAGGACTGGGGACATTTGCAGACGGTCTCCTCGTCCACACCAGAGGGGGGGACAAGGGGTTCAGGGTGGGGGGCGGGCGCGGGTGGGAATAGCTAGCACCATGAATGCCACTTGGCAGTGTACAAAATGGCGTAGAATTGCTTTTAAAAATTCATTTCTACATATACTCCACCCCAATCAAGCATAACTCGAACTTAAAGGGAGGTAGGGGGCAATGTTCCTTCTTAGGTTCGTTGGTCCGTGTGCAAAGTAAAAAAAAATCTTATGTAAAGTAGCACAGCATCCATTTTTTCTGCTATATTTTACAAACTTTGCTGTGCGGTAATTCTTAACTGCTGCGCGGCGTCGGTCAGAAATCTGCGCTGCCACGCAGCTTAAAGGGAACTTTGCTGGCAAGTAATGGCAGTATCATTGCTTACCTAAAGGGCAATTGATAACGTTAAGTAAAATGAGCTTCAATTGTGTATAGGTAAGCGGTTCAGGATAAGCTAATTAAAAAAACAACAACAAAAAACAACAAAACAATCATTAAATTTTTTCCCTCGAACGATAACATATATTGTCATCAGAGATGAGCATCTGCGTCAACGACTCGCCAATCCGGAAGTTGGTTTAATTTAGCTCACAAGATCCCTGACAGACGACCGACGGCTGGTGGGCGTGTCGAATAATGGTGTTGAAATTCATCTTTTCATAGCGCTTATTTAGTATCTTACTATTTAAATTTATAGTAAAGTTTACTAATGACGTCAATAGTACAGAAACTTTTAAAGGTGAAATTTTTTCAAGTACGGAAAATATTGAAAATTGTACGGAGACGGTCGTTGTTAAAATGTGTAGCTATTAGCCGTCTGCTGCATACCAAGTATTCGAAACTAACTTGGACATTCTGTTAGAATCTTTGAGTCGCTGTCTAACCCTACTAACAATTTGAGACTAACAGACCAAACACAACCACGTCATTCCTTTCTAGGAATCTTTGTTGACATCAAAGTACAGGAGCCTCCAGCTCAATGTCAAAGTGACCGTTCTATAAATAACCTACAATTATATTCCAGATGTCTGCGCTAAGTGACATTTAAAGATTCCGCCTTCCACCCCCTCCCCGAGTTCGGTGCATCACACTGTCTTATGTTTTAACAAGATTTAAATATTAAAATGGATGGTGGCATTAAAATATTCCTTAAGTCCAGAGGTGTTTAATAAACGCACAGTTACGAATCTCGTTGATAGGGGCTGGGGGTGGGGGGAGGTGTGTTGCATTGCTCTAGTTAAGACGTTTACTAAATGAAATTCTTGAATGCACTTTTGTCAAGTAATCGTATTTGCTATTTGGCTACTCTGTCACAGGTTTTAATTAATTTACACATGGTTTAAGGCTTAGCCCCCACCCCTTATATTGTCTCCCACTCGCAAACCCTTATTCCATCTTACCGATATGAATTGCGTACTAAAGCCAAGCGTAGGACGCAATGATCTTCTGTAAAGAAGGAGATTATAAAATATATAAGATAACTGTTTCACCACAGTGCGTGTACTGTTCAAGCACCTGTCTCACCTGTGTACGTGTACTCTACGAGCACCTGTCTCATCTGTGTACGTGTACTCTACAAGCACCTGTCTCACCTGTGTACGTGTACTGTACAAGCACCTGTCTCACCTGTGTACGTGTACTCTACAATCACCTGTCTCACCTGTGTACGTGTACTCTACAAGCACCTGTCTCACATGTGTATGTGTACTCTACAAGCACCTGTCTCACCTGTGTACGTGTACTCTACAAGCACCTGTCTCACCTGTGTACGTGTACTCTACAAGCACCTGTCTCACCTGTGTACGTGTACTCTACTAGCACCTGTCTCACCTGTGTACGTGTACTGTACAAGCACCTGTCTCACCTGTGTACGTGTACTCTACAAGCACCTGTCTCACCTGTGTACGTGTACTCTACAACCAACTGTCTCACCTGTGTACGTGTACTGTACAAACACCTGTCTCACCTGTGTACGTGTACTCTACAACTAACTGTCTCACCTGTGTACGTGTACTGTACAAACACCTGTCTCATCTGTGTACGTGTACTCTACAAGCACCTGTCTCACCTGTGTACGTGTACTGTACAAGCAGCGCCAGGGCCTCGGCGTCCACGTCTTTGATCTGAATCTCATCCATGCTGGCTTCGCGGACGTTGTTGGTGAACATGGCCGCGAAGTAGTCAGAGGCGGCGCTGAGGACGAGGCGGTGGGCGGGTATCCTGCGGTCCTCAGCCACCAGGACGACGTCGCACAGCTGCCGCTTCCCGGCGTAGGACTCCAGCTTCTTCATCATGCGCTCCGCGTGATTGTGGGACCGAAACTCGTCCGCACTGCTCGTGGGGTCCTCCATCCTGGTCGGGGTGCCTTGCAGGTGAGCATAGGTGTTGTGGACCAGGTACCTGGTGCGGGAAATAAATAAATATCAATTTGTTAAATGTGGAACTAGAAGCCTGTTTAAAGTGGAATCAGTTTTCAAAGGAAATGTTTAATTTGATATCTACTCGAGTCACTAACACGGGGCTGGCGAGGGATGCAGAGACCTCAGATGACTTCTGTCCCATGGAGAGCGCAGTTGTCAGCGACCCATCGTGTTGACTCAAACCAACTGCTAGGGGAAGTCTACGTGCAATCTTCAAATGAACCAACAAAACCAACTATTGCGAGGGTAAGGACAAACCAACTATTGCGAGGGTAAGGACAAACCAACTATTTTGAGGGGAAGGACAAAACCAACTATTGTGAGGGGAAGGACAAAACCAACTATTGTGAGGGTAAGGACAAAACCAACTATTGTGAGGGGAAGGACAAAACCAACTGTTGTTAGGGGAAGGACAAAACCAACTATTGTGAGGGGAAGGACAAAACCAACTATTGTGAAGGGAAGGACAAAAACGATTGTGAGGGGAAGGACAAAACAAACTATTGTGAGGGGAAGGATAATTAATTAATTATAAGGACAGTTGTAAAGGAAGTTGTATAGATAGATCTTCTTACCGGCAAGCACACGAGCAATTACTTACAATTTCTAAAACAATCGGGATTTTACACATTATATCTGCCACCCATGTCCCCCGCCACACACACACATTCTGTACACAAAACGTAGTTTTTGTTACATTGTTATTTGGAACTGATTTAATTTCAGTCACTCTACCCAAAAAAAAACCCAACTCTCTCAGCCACATAATTACATACCAAGAAAAGAAAATTTTGAAACATTCATTTATAACAAAAGCCAGACATATTACAAAGTCCTCTGTGACAAGGGAGGTGGTATTCCAGACACCTAAGTTTTGGGTCTGACATTCGCGTCTATTTGATGTACTTTTCCAAACAGATGTTTCACCCAAAAATACGTGACCTAATCTTTCCATTAAATGATTAGGATTGTGAGCAAATCCAACATATAAACAAACTAAAACAAACTTTTTGAAAGTGTTTCTCAGTCGGACGCCATCAGATAAGAAGACCCGGTTAACTGGGAACATGGCGCGTGGATAAATTGAACTCATTTAGCCGCCACTTTGAGGTTAGTGAGATTCTGATGCCTACAATTAAATGTCTAATAAAAAACATGTTGAAACAGAATTTTTAAAGAAAGAATTTTCAAGGAAGAGAAATGTGACATTTAAAGGGAGATAAGCGAATATATATTTGACATCTTCTAGCTTTCTTTTAATTATAACATTTAAAAAATATTTATAACAATAAAGTTTTTAATTAAAGCTAATGAATTTTAACCATTAATTTGAGAATATATTTTCACTATCACACTAAACCATATGCAAGGGTGTGGCCAGACCTGCAGTAACTGAGAGCCATTTTAAAATATATAAAAAATTGCTGAGAGCCGCATTTAAGCATTATGGGTCATTAACATTGCTTGGAATTCTTCCAGTAAACCTTGTCACATATCTTTCATAAATTGTATGTGAGACGCCGCGTGAACACTGAAGAGCCGCATGCGGCTCGCGAGCCGCGGTTCGGCCACCGTTCAATTCTAAATGACAATACTACTATTTGTAGCAGTATTAGTTACAAACCATGCGAAAGCTACTTTACGTTTTCAACTTGTATGGACATTTGATTGGGTCGCAAAGTCACGTAAATACATAAATAAATGTAGTTGAGGGCTACCGTAGATAAGAACGTTCTTTAATCTAAAAATAGAATTAGACTACAGTCCAGCCTTATTAGGGGCCGTCCATAAAGTACGTCACGCTCCAGCAGGGGGGGGTGTAAGAAAGTGTGACAATTTGTGACAGAGGGGAGGGGGAGTCCGGCCATGTGTGACGTCACGGTGTTTAATATTAAATTGTAATTATAATTTTGTTAATAAAAAAAAACAATTTTTGTTCGAAAGCGTGACGTACTTTAAGGGAGGGGGGTTCCGGGCTTTGTGACAGGGGGAGGGGGGGTTAAAAATGGTCAAAAATAGCGTGACGTACTTTATGGATGGCCCCTTAGGTAACATTTAGTTTCCCAGCTTGACAAGTCCACTTCCTGACAGGTAAGGTCAAATCGACTCAGTCTAGTGCAACACCCGTACATGGACTCCAGGAAATCTTATGAGGGGTGATAATGACAAAAATAAATACCTCAATTTGTTTGTTTTCACCTAGTTATCATTCAGCTGACAGTTACGAAGAACTTCAGATCAGACAATGTCGGTTTTTTTTCCCATTAGTTATTGAGGAATTTTGAAATACAGCATAAGGCCAAGAAAGAAAAACGGCCATTACGGACTGACAATTATCCAATATACTATGTCGGAATTTGTTCTAACTGGTGCATCAGAGAAGTCGTTAATTCAATGAGTAATATTTTAACAAATTAGTTGGGGTTGGTGATGGCGCAACGGCACAATGCACACTCCAGACAATTACACGTAGGGCAAGTAACCGTGAAGCGCCGGGGACACAGCTTGCCAGTAACGTGCATGCAATCAGTGGCCAGGGATACAGCTTGCTAGTAAAGTGCATGCAATCAGTGGCCAGGAATACAGCTTGCTAGTAACGTGCATGCAATCAGTGGCCAGGGACACAGCTTGCTAGTAAAGTGCATGCAATCAGTGGCCAGGAATACAGCTTGCTAGTAACGTGCATGCAATCAGTGGCCATGGACACAGCTTGGTAGTAACGTGCATGCAATCAGTGGCCAGGAATACAGCTTGCCAGTAACGTGCATGCAATCAGTGGCCAGGAATACAGCTTGCTAGTAAAGTGCATGCAATCAGTGGCCAGGAATACAGCTTGCCAGTAACGTGCATGCAATCAGTGGCCAGGAATACAGCTTGCCAGTAACGTGCATGCAATCAGTGGCCAGGAATACAGCTTGCCAGTAACGTGCATGCAATCAGTGGCCAGGAATACAGCTTGCCAGTAACGTGCATGCAATCAGTGGCCAGGAATACAGCTTGCCAGTAACGTGCATGCAATCAGTGGCCAGGAATACAGCTTGCCAGTAACGTGCATGCAATCAGTGGCCGTCGTTGGACAGCTGTGCTGTAGCCATGTGGGCTGTCATACTTGAATGTCTATGTTCGGATTTCAAGTATATGTCAGCTGGATGACAGCTGTTGGATGTCAGGTTTTCGGTTGCCGGATGTCAAGCAACATTTTTTTAACAACGCTTTCAATAAATCAATTGATAAGCGTCTACAACAGATCCTGGAGAAACGCCTCTGTTTGTTCTCCGGTACTTTATGACGTTAATCGAGGATGTTTCCTAGCGCCGATATTCTTTAACACGATTTTTCTCAGCAAAGCTGTATGATGCTTGCCTTAATAGCATTGATAGATTTCCTACAGGGTACAGGACTCACTGAGTTCTAATTAACCTGAAGAGACCGCGAGTTATAGAAACAATCCGCGAGTTACAGAAACAATCATTTGAGGCATTATATTTGATGATGATCTCCGAGGTCAAACAGCAAGCTCTAAACTGAATATGGAACAAACACCAGACACGAACAGGGAAATAAAACAAACCCGTAAAAACAAAGTTTTTGACTATAAATCCCTTATATATGAGACATAACTAACAGTATTGCTTATTTTCAAACATTTACAGACTGAATCTGTCTTAACTCAACTTTGCATCATAACCCTAGTGGGGGGAGGGGTGGGTGGGGGGAGGGGTGGGTAGGGGAGAGGGGAAAAGTCTGGTCACCGATTCGCTTGACCGAGCTCAGAGTGACACGTAAAATGTAAACAAAAGCGCCCGTCGCTTCGTTGGGTCGCCTCAATGCGTCAGCTCAAAATTTCACGTGGCAAAAAAACAATAAACAAACAGTGAATTTTGAATTACATACCTCATATAAGGATAAACTAAAAATGCATTAATTTAATTACGGTAGGTTCGATCGATCTGAAATTTTGATACGATGCATTGTTAGGTCAGACGGGTCCGTGTGCCAAATTTCAGTTCGATCGGATCATGGGAAGTGGTTCTTTTTTGACTTCTGTTTTTCCGCCCGCCCGCCCGCCGAGCCCAGGACGGCCGCGAAGTTAATATAAGGGATTTAAATAAAAAAAAACGTAAAAACAAAGTTTTTGACTATAAATCCCTTATATATGAGACATAACTAACAGTATTGATTATTTTCAAACATTTACAGACTGAATCTGTCTTAACACAAGTTTGCTTCATAACCCTAGGGGGGGAGGGGTGGGTGGGAGGGGGAGAGGGGAAAAGTCTGGTCACCGATTCGCTTGACCGAGCTCAGAGTGACACGTAAAATGTAAACAAAAGCGCACCGTCGTTTCGTTGGGTCGCCTCAATGCTCAAACTTTCACGTGGCAAAAAAACAATAACAAATCGTGAATTTAAATTACATACCTCATATAAGGATAAACTAAAAATGCATTAATTTAATTACGGTACGTTCGATCGATCTGAAATTTTGATACGATGCATTGTTAGGTGAGACGGGTCCGTGTGCCAAATTTCAGTTCGATCGGATCATTGGAAGTGGGTCATTTTTGACTTCTGTTTTTCCGCCCGCCCATGAGACGGCGGTGAAGTTAATATAAGGGATTTAATAAAACAAACCCGTAAAAACAAAGTTTTTGACTATAAATCCCTTATATATGAGACATAACTAACAGTATTGATTATTTTCAAACATTTACAGACTGAATCTGTCTTAACACAAGTTTGCTTCATAACCCTAGGGGGGAGGGGTGGGTGGGAGGGGGAGAGGGGAAAAGTCTGGTCACCGATTCGCTTGACCGAGCTCAGAGTGACACGTAAATGTAAACAAAAGCGCACCGTCGTTTCGTTGGGTCGCCTCAATGCTCAAACTTTCACGTGGCAAAAAAACAATAACAAATCGTGAATTTAAATTACATACCTCATATAAGGATAAACTAAAAATGCATTAATTTAATTACGGTACGTTCGATCGATCTGAAATTTTGATACAATGCATTGTTAGGTCAGACGGGTCCGTGTGCCAAATTTCAGTTCGATCGGATCATGGGAAGTGGGTCATTTTTTACTTCTGTTTTTTCCGCCCGCCCGCCGAGCCCAAGACAGAGAGAGAGAGAGAGAGAGACGGCCGCGAAGTTAATATAAGGGATTTAATAAAACAAACCCGTAAAAACAAAGTTTTTGACTATAAATCCCTTATATATGAGACATAACTAACAGTAGTGATTATTTTTAAACATTTACAGACTGACACTGAGTGATGTCCCTTGTCTTTAATAAATGGGGGTGGGATGTGAGGGGGTGTCGGCACGACGGTCGTCGTCAACACGACGGTCGGCGTCAACTCAAACTCACGTGGAACCTGAATTAAAAAAAAATAACAAACAGTGAATTTTGAATTACATACCTCATATAAGGATAAACTAAAACTGCATTAATTTAATTACGGTACGTTCGATCGATCTGAAATTTTGATACGATGCATTGTTAGGTCAGACGGGTCCGTGTGCCGAATTTCAGTTTGATCGGATCATGGGAAGTGGGTCATTTTTGACTTCTGTTTTTCCGCCCGCCCGCCGAGCCCAAGACAGAGAGAGAGAGAGAGAGAGAGAGACGGCCGCGAAGTTAATATAAGGGATTTAAAAATCTTATAAAGAGCTTGGAACTATCAGTGAAGGAACAGAATGCCCAGGAAAGTAGAGGCATTTACACACTCTCTAAGTAAGAAACAATAGAGGAGATGGCATTTTATCGTCTTCTCCTCTCATCGTTTTTATCATTCTTATCACTTAACTCTAAACATATATAAGACAATCATCACATCTCATGTAAGCCAGCGAGACGCGGACTAAAAACTAGCTCCACCTTCTCTACTAGCCACGTCAACGCCTGGTCTAACGTTGGCAGGCAGATGTACCAGGTACATATGTACGAGGTACAGATGTACCAGTTACAGATGTACCAACAGACTAACTTTATCATCATTCACACACTCAGAATAATGAAAGGAGCAGCCAGAATACCGGAAAGCATTCCGTCATTTTGTGATCACGCCAAAAGAAGGTCAAATGGAATGTCTTTACAAACAACCGAACGGGCGGGGCTCTCAGTAAATTAACTTAATTAACACAAAGTAAAAATAAATAAAATGAATATCGTATAAGTAGATCCATTATTTCATGTGGAGGTAAGTGTTGTACATGCACATGTCTCAGAAGTGACCTAATGTAGTTTCCTGCGACCTCGATTGTTTCTCTAGTGAACCAGACAGTTTCTCTAGTGAACCAGGCTGATTCTCTAGTAAACTAGTCACCTAGTCCATTTGTTTAGACAGCTTGTTAACGACTCTATCTCTGAAGTGAGTTGGTTTATTTGTACTGCGAGGTGAGTCTATTTCTGTAGTCTGTGGCCTATCAAGGTGCAAACCAGATTTGTTAACTTGCCAACCCCCCTCCCCCACTCTAGCTGCACCAATCATGAAGATCAACGGAAATTACCGGATAGAATAACACAAACGAGAGGGCTGAAATCACGTGCTTACAGCTCAATCACATATGTCAACACGCACGAGTAAGTTCTTACAGGACAACAACACTTGCTCTCGACACGCGAGTTGACGTACACTAAATAGCAACACTTACTCTCGAAACCTCAACAGACTAAACCAATAATTTAAACGAATAGAATGCCCTGCCCTTAGCATTTAATCATATCCAAGCATTAAAAAAACAACAGAATTTACCACACAAAAAACAACAGAATTTACCCCCCCCCCTCCCCCAAAATTTATAAATAAAAAAATAAAAAAAATAAACAGAATTTACCACAAAATCAACAAAGAAACAAAAACTCTTCGCTAAACAAAGCCAAAAGTCCTCCAAACAAGTCCATAAGTCATGGACTCACATACAACAAGCCTCCCCTCCTCTACCCACCACCGTACTCACCTATGATAAAAGTCATGGAAGCTGTGACGCTTGAGGTCATTTTTTCGCGGTGCTCGTATAGCCGAGTACTCACTCTCACACTTGTAGGCGTACATGACGTCACCGGGAACTCGGGAACATGACGTTGTGGAGGAACAAGGAAATGAGACGATCGATATCTTTCGTTCCGCTATATCGCCTGCTTGTCTGTCTGTCTATGGGAACTTTACTGACGTCAATAAAACTCCTGCTGTGTTTGGCCTACGGTCCGTCACGCGATGAGTTCTATGAAATATTCACAACACGCCGCGTGACACATCCCTTGTACTACACACTATTTGACACGTCCCTTGTAGTAGATGTTGTGTGATAAACTCCTTGAAAAACACATGACACATGTGTTACATACTACATGTACTAAAAATGTGTTGCACACTACTTGTACTACACATGTGTTACTCACTCCTTGTACTACACATGTGTTACACACTCCTTGTACTACACATGTGTTACACACTCCTTGTACTACACACGTGTTACACAATGCTTGTACTATATACGTGGTAAATCTGTCTCGCACAGCACACGAAATCTTCACCAATTGCTGTTAATTGGCCTTGTACTGAGCACGCCAGCCTGTCTTGTTGTGAACATTAACAGCACGCCATCCGGGGAAGGCCATTAATGAAGCACCGGTAACATTAAATATATTGTCAGGGCCTACCAGTAACTCTTTTTAAATGACACTTTTATCAGATGACACAATGTTCGCGATGACACACAATTCCACTTTGAAACTTTTACTTTAAAACGTTCACTGAGTCAGAAATGTCAGTTCTAGTTTTTGTAGAATTCCTAATTGTACAAATTAGTTTCGTTTAGTAGATCACATCCCATTGAATAGATCTTGAAAATTTAAAGTTTCCATTGGAATAAAACAAGGAACAATAACATACACGAAGTAAGAATTCCGCACAATGACGTCATTTTGAATGATAAACTAGTTAGTCGCCTGAGAGAGTCAACGAAAAGACGGGAGACAATCTTGTTCCTTTTTTAAGCACGTCTTATATACGTTTAATTAAGCCGATAGACCCAATTCACTCCCTTGAATGAACGTCTATCACCCAATAACAGACATGGAATATATTTATCCAATCAAAATAAGACCTTTATCCAATCAAAATAAGACCTTTATCCAATCAAAATAAGACTTTTATCCAATAGCAATAAGAATCCAATCAAAACGAGCTCCTATCCAATCACAACAAGACCTTAACCAGTAACAAGACCTTATCCAATCACAACATTATCCAACTAAACGAAACATAGTATCCCAAATGTTATTCAAGAAAAGGATCCCTGTAAAACAAGAGCATCATTCCTATTTTAGCACAACAATATTATCACATTTGTACCACAATGACAATAGCATTAACTGAGTTGAACCGTAAGAACTTATCCCAGTTGAACCGCAAGAACTTATCCCAGTTGAACCGTAAGAACTTATCCCAGTTGAACCGTAAGAACTTATCCCAATTGAACCTTAAGAACTTATCCCAGTTGAACCGTAAGAACTTATCCCAGTTGAACCGTAAGAACTTATCCCAGTTGAACCGTAAGAACTTATCCCAGTAGAACCACACGAACTTATCCCAGTAGAACCACACGAACTTATCCCAGTTGAACTGTAAGAACTTATCCCATTTGTAGCACAAGAAAGTAATCCTATTAGTACCATAAGGATACTACTACCCCAACAGAACTACCAGATCCCTTTCCCTCTAGCACAATAACACTGTCCCAGAACTACCTGTAACTGTAACACAATAACACTGTCACCGAACTCCGACAACACAAGGGTTAAACAGCCTGAAAGTTTGACCGACCACGAAACTGTTCTCTAGCACCGACATGTCTCTACCGAGATATGCAAGCTTCGCCCCGCAGACTCCCATGAGAATGCACGTGTAGTGAGGTAAGACGGGCAGCCATTAGTCAATAATAATACCGCCTGCTCACGCACGCCTCGTTGCTTTATTCTCAATTTCTTAGCGCACAATTTTGAATTTTCTTTTCTTTTTTTTTATTTGTAGGGTTTTACTTGTGGTTTTTTAAATCACTTAGGGAGTACAAGAGTACTCGGAGGCTGTTTTGACAGTACTTACTACCAAAGTTCCCTTTAAGCTGCGCGGCTGCACATGTATATATCTGACCGACGCCGCGCAGCAGATTAGAATTACCGCGCAGCATATTTTGATAAGATTTATATAACATCTGTGTTTGTGGGGTGTGAAGTTTTGCATAAAAATGGAAGATGTGCCACTTTGCATAAGAGTTTGTTATTTTGCACACGGGCCAACTAACCTAAGAGGGAACATTGCTTACAATAATTTAGTCAGAATAATCAGTTTAAAAGAAAGATAAAAGTTAAGAGATGCACCAAAATGTATTTGAAGATTAGTGAGCAATCACACAGCAAATTAATCACACTTAACGGTGAACATTTACCACTTCAATAGAAATATTGGACAGTAGTTAGAAGATCTACTATTTCAGAAGCCACACGATGTTTTGGCTTAGTCTTCACTGTCGAGCCAAGTCAGTAGTCCATCAGGTGTAAACAACAGGTGGAAGATCAAAGAACGGGTAGCGGTTGATAGTGTTAGTCAGTGCTTCTCAAACTTTTTAGTGTGGCGGACCGGCAGGAATTTTTCCATTGCTCCAGGGACCGGTGAACTATTTCCCCGTACTGACGTGGTAGCGAAATGCCCTTTCTTGGTAACTTCCGCGGACCGGCATCGGGTGACCCACCGGCACCAGTCCGCGGACCACCACTTTGAGAAGCACTGGTGTAAGTAAAGGTAGATAGAGAGGTAAGAGGAGACAGACAGGTGGATAGAGAGGTAAGAGGCGACTGACAGGTGGATAGAGAGGTAAGAGGAGACAGACAGGTGGATAGAGAGGTAAGAGGAGATAGACAGGTGGATAGAAAGGTAAGAGGAGACAGGTGGATAGAGAGGTAAGAGGAGACAGACAGGTGGATAGAGAGGTAAGAGGAGACAGACAGGTAAGAGGAGACAGACAGGTAAGAGGAGACAGACAGGTGGATAGAGAGGTAAGAGGAGACAGAATAGTTAGGAATGCCGTCTAATCATATAATTTAGATACAGAAAAGAGGATCGGGAGCGTTTTTCCACAAGGAGGCGCTGTAGAGGCGGATCAATAAGGGATGTTTTCTGCAGGGGCGGGGAGAGAATGGTAGGGTTATATAAGGGCATTGAGGATTAACAATGATAATCTGAAAACTACCCCTTTCGACTGACAACACTGCCTTAAACGCCACACCGGCAAAAGGAAGAGAAACTATCATGGTGTTTCGAAAATTGGCGGCCCGCGGGCAAGCACCAGCCCACGAGACTCGCAAACCACGAATATTTATCATCAATCATAAGGTACAATAATAATGCCCATGGTGAAAGGAAAGTAAAGCTACGCAAGAGAAGGGTATGAAATAAAAAGAAAGAAACTACCTCGTCAAGCACGCATGGCGGCCAACAATCTATCGAGCAGAACTTAACTACGGTCGCTTCGGATAAGGAAAGTCTCTTTTCATTCATTTAACAACAATAATAGTAATAAAGTTTTGTTTCAGTGTTAAATATTTCTACATTTGTCTCAAAACCCAGCACAGCTCTAATAAATATAATAAATGATAAAATAACAAAATAAACCAAATAGATTTTATAAAATAATTTTAAAAAAAAATCAAATCTACTTTATTTCAATCGTTTAGTTAGGCCACGGAATTATCATATTATGACAGTAAGTTCATAGACGCCACACAGAACAAAACAATTTTACAACCTAGCAACCAACCACTTATATCAGCACACACACACACACACTTCCACAATGCCTATCTCCTGCAACAGTTTTATTCCAGTTTCCCCTACCATTCCCTTGTCGGCACCAAATTAAGTTAAGAGGTTTATTTTCTTATCTTGATGTATTACATCGACGATGCAATCTTTTATGCTCTGGGCCTATAAAACACACACAGCCCATCATCCAACACACAACAATTGAATGAATTGCTTAGCAGCGGTACACCATCTATTTGGCCAGGCCCTGTCTCCCTACCCACCCACCCCCCATACGTTCTCTACCCCAGTGCTTCTCAAACTTTTTAGTATGCCGGACCGGCAGGTATTTTTTCCATTTCACCAGGGACCGGTGCACTATTTTCCCTGCACTGACAATTTCTGTCCTATTTTTGTTAACTTCTGCGGACGGGCGGCGGATGTCTCACGGACCAGCACCGGTCAGCGGACCACCACTTTGAGAAGCACTGCTCTACCCCATCCTCTCAAATCTCCCTATTAAAGAAATCCACTCGCCATGCTCCGTCTCAATCCATCTCGTTGTTGATGTAGTTTCCATGGAATAATCCATATCATTCATTCTTTGGCCCCCAAGTTTTCTAGTGTTGAAATCATACAATTCATGTACAACAAAAAAATTGATCACACATAGTTTCCATGGCCGATGTCATACGATCATTAATTTGTCCACTTGACTCACTTTACAAATGTTTTACATTAGTCGCTAACAAAAATAAAAAAAATAGTTACACCAACAACTTCCTCCCCTCGCCCCTCCCACCCCATCAAGGATTCAGCACCAAGCAAATCTCTCCCAACAACGGATGAAAGGGTTGGAGACTAAAAAAAATTAAAGAAATCGGCTTAATATTGTGGAGAAACAAAAAATAACATAACTAGAAACATGCACAATCACACGTGTAGGAGGGGAGGGAGGGGAGGGAGGGAGGAGGGGAGAGGGCACTTATGTGATGAATAGGGTAGAATGAGAGGCGGAATGCTGGTTTTACAGACATGTTTATTCATTAAAATCTGCCGTTACTGCGATTCTCTTAATAGACAGAAAGAAAAAACAACAACACCCGACTATCGGTGAATGTCAGAGGATAATGTAAACAAACTGAACAGAAATATCACACTGATTTCAAAATGATATCAAGTGGAAAATAAAAGTATTAAATGATTTTTCTTTCTGTTTAGATTCGAATTTAAAAATGAACGGATGACGCCAGAAGTCTAAAAAATGAACTGAAGTTTATTATATTTTTTTTATTGTTTTGAATGAGAATTGAATTTTTCGATGTTTGAAAAGGCCATGCTAATCTATTGGAAATTACAATCCTTGTACATCTATAAGAGATTACAATCCCAGTACATCTATAAGAGATTACAATCCTCGTACAGCTATTGGAGATTACAATCCATGTACATCTATATGAGATTACAATCCATGTACATCTGTACAAATCAAATGAAACAATAAAAGAAACCAACCAAGAATATGTGTCAACTTTTATAAGGAGAATACGTTGGAATTATATCGGTCATGTTCTTCGAATGGACGAGAGAAGACTCCCACGTCAGGCCTTCATATGGACACAAAAAAGGTCAAAGAAAACAAGGAAGACCAAAGGAAACCCTACATAGAACAATCAAAAGAGAAAGCCCAACCATGGGTCTAAGAAATAATCAAGAACTAATACAATTGGCGACTGATTGTCGTAAATTGAAATCCATGACTTCTGCCCTATGTGCCGTCTTCGGCCCGAGAGGAAATAACTAACTAACATATGTAGGAGATTAAAACAGTGTATATATAAAAAGAGATTAAGATCATGTAAATTTATACAAGTCTAAGACTCTGTAAATCTATACAGAGAAAATTAAGACCCCGTAAATCCAGAGGAGGATAAGACGCTGCAAAAATAAAAGTTACAAGTGGCGAAGGTTCATCGGATGACTAAGAATCAAATACATTTTTTTTGGCTTCTTCCCCATACATGCTAGTGACGTCACACAGCGTCTCGTATTCTAACCATATCGGGGCCCATATTATGAACATTCTCTAATCATAAAAGAACATTAAATTTCCCCTTCAAAGTAGATCAATCCAATAAATATTTAATCTTATTTCTCAACGTTTCAAACTTTTTCATTTTTATTGTTGTTGCGAAATATCAAAACATTCTTTTAGAAATAACAGAGATATTCTTAATCTTAAGAATCTTTAGAACGCTTGTACAGATAGCTATTGTAAAGATAGCTGAAGGGAAGTGGAGCTCTCCCACCATAAACCCCAGTTTTCACCCAGTCTAGACTCAGGCGGCGTCTCGGCCCGTTGTTTAGACATATGATCGGTTCTAGACACGATCGATTTTCCGTACATCAATGTGAGCGGAGGCCTGCGAACATTTTGTTCTCACGACCAGGTCTGCCGTTAGGAATGAGGCAGTCCTGCGAGCGAAAGCTTATTTTTTAAAACAAGTTAAAACTATAGATTAAGCTGGCGAGTTATATATACATCGGACGGCAATGGTAGGCATTTTGGGATCGGATTGGGAAAATAATTGTTTTTCCCCAAACATCTGTTTAAAATGAAAGCTGGATAGCGACACACAAAGATGTTTCCAGATAGAACAAAGAAGTCGGTAGTGATAATGAGAGCAATGAGGAAGAAGCGAGGAGGGGAGTTAAACAATTTCAACTGAAGTCAACAGCTTTAAACGCCATGGCTCTTAGATTAAAGGCAGATACTTCTTACAAGCTCAATGTACACTTTATGTCTTCACGAAATATTGCAACGAGAGATTTCATCCACAACCCACCCACCTTCCACATCACACGCACGCAGCCATGGTTTCACACGCTCCACCATCACACGCACGCAGCCATGGCTCCACACGCTCCACCATCACACGCACGCAGCCATGGCTTCTCGCGCTCCGCCATCACACGCACGCAGCCATGGCTTCACACGCTCCACCATCACACGCACGCAGCCATGGCTCCACACGCTCCACCATCACACGCACGCAGCCATGGCTTCTCGCGCTCCGCCATCACACGCACGCAGCCATGGCTTCATACGCTCCACCATCCACGGCCACACACTCCACCATCCACGGCGTCAAACACTCCACCACGACGTCATCCAATGTTACAAATAAATTCCCGTGGCCTAAGCTCTCCCCCACTTCTTGCTTCCCCTCAAGTCCAACAGACAAATGGATTATTGATCCCTGAGGGCTGAACACTGGCTCATTTAGGAGTCAGTCAATAGAAAACAATAGGTCAGATTTCAATGATTACAGAAGCTGAATAGGATCACAGGAAATGTTCTCGTCACTGGCTGACATGCCCCCCCAACCGCTCCCACACGGTCTATCCCACCCTCATCGCCACACACGCGTTTTACTCACACTGAATTCTCTTGAAGTCGGGTTTTCTCAAACTAATTTTTGAAACAGCCCCTTGAAGAATATTTCCAAAAACTGTTTTATTAGGCAAACGATTCCGATTCCAATGGACATCCTTGTAACATGTGCCATATTCGATTATGCAGTTTTCATTTAAAACACACGTTAGGGGACATTGCAGCGAATCGAATTTTCAATCTTCGCTTCACGTTGCTGAGCCCCAGAACGTTTATCGATCTGAATGATCTGGTCTGGGTAAAGGCCCCTTAATTTATGGTCTCGCTCGCTGCATCTCGAAATGTCTTTGGTTTAAAAAAAAACATTTAAAAAACAAAAACAGAGTTTAATATGATTTTTATTATATATAAACTTGCAATGTTTGAAGTATATTTACATATAAAACATCAGACAGGGTTAGAACTAAGCCAGTTAGGTTACCCCCGTCTGACTCCTAGTAGCTGCATGCGCCAACCAGACGTACCAACCATTGAGCACAACCGACGCAGAAGAGAATACTTTAGTTGTTATACCCTGTTCGCGACACGGTTCCAGATGCATACTTACAAAAACTCTACTTGTAGAAACTTGATCTTATTTTGAAATGTGTCAATGCCCATTGGCATTTGCAACAAACTGGCTATTGCTATTGATGAGCGGAACCCAAACAATCATTAATAATATACCACACTAGACAGGACGCTCTGCCCAGCTCACGTAAACTGAATGGGCAGCCAAGGGTAGAACACACCACCAAAAACAGGATCAGGCAGTGGCTACGTCATCTGGGAGTGTGGTTGGTGAACGTGGGAGAACGAGCCTTTGCCTACAAACTTCAATTGTGACATCATCGCCGCAAATACCAACATTCCAAAGAAGATTTAAGCTTGGAGAAAAAATACGGTAATCTCCCAAAAAATACAGTAATCTCCCAAATATACGATAATCTCCAAAAAGACGATAATCTCCAAAAATACGATAATCTCCAAAAATACGACAATCTCCAAAAAGACGATAATCTCCAAAATGTTTGTAGATAATCTCCAAAAAGACGATAATCTAAAAAAATACGATAATCTCCCAAAAATACGATAATCTCAAAAAAAGACGATAGTCTTAAAAAAACGATAATCTCCAAAAGGACGATAATCTCCAAAAGGACGATAATCTCCAATCACCCTCACAAACAGTTCAGGCCCTTGTGCAGTTTAACACCACATTCGTTAGCGGTTCCCCTCAGATGTGTACCGTATTAATTCGATTAGCCCAATCTCCCCTTGCAACCTTCAGAGTAGCAATTGTGTACAATCTTAGTACACAGCAAGAGAATATTAGCTGCTATGTAGACTGGGCATTTGCATAATCTCGACAACAGACGTCTAACAAGCAGAATCTTAGTGTGCATAATTTAGGTGTGGCAGCAGAATTTTGGCGCGTGGCAGTAGACTTGCAATAGACATACTCTTTGTGTGTGGAAGCAGACATGCAAAAGACAGACTATTAATGCGTGGCAGCAGACTTGCAATACACAGCGTCTTCGGCCTGTGCCAACAGACAGACATGTGCAGAATCTTGGTGCGTGCCAACAATCTATTGATCACCTTGTTTAGCATTGCATCACATCGGCCCATAAAGGCGATACCGTTATCGCCCGGCGACATTTTTTGGGGCGTGTGCGGCGGATGCTGCCAGGACCATTTAGCATTACCGGAGTTGAGCAGCCGACAGGAGCCCGCCCTTCGTTTAACATTCGATACCCCCACTAGATAACAACTTAGCCGATACCCCCATAGGATATCAACACAGTCGATACCACCACAAGATATCAACACATTCGATACCACCGCTAGATAACAACTTAGCCGATACCCTTATAGGATAGCAACTAAGCCGATGCAACCACTGGATTTCAAGAGAATTCAAAGATAGGTTTCCACCCTCTCCCCTCATCCCCTTATAAAACTAGGGAGATGGTCAACAATTTTGTAGATTTGATATGTCAAGAATATGGACAATTAAACCTCTCTTAAACTCAGGTGATCAAATGAACTGAGGTGATCAAATGAACTGATGTGATCAAATGAACTCAGCTATTTATCTTAATAAATAGGTGCGGAAAAAAAAGGAGCCCTCGAGAGCCTCAATTTCGATTTTTTTTTAAATTTCAATTTTAATATCCTATAATTTGCTATTTCCTGTTTTCTATTTTCTGCAGGAGAAAACATTTGGTCGAAATTTCCTTTCACTAGTAAGCCTAAAGAAACAATTCAGGGGCTAGACAAGCCAACACCCGCCCCCCCCCCTTGACCTAAGGTCAGATCGTGATCTGCGCGCAATATGCGCGGTTGACTCTGCCACCAGCAAAGGCAGACCACGAGGCGTTCATCTCATCTTGAAATGGAAGATGTATTGATTTTCCGATTGAGTGTACCCGTGGACAAGAAGGCGGCTTTCCATTAAACATTCATTAACTCGTTCCGACCCGCGGGCCGGGTGATACAGCACGAGAGGCCTGATGTCAACATAAAGGGTGGAGGAGGGGGCTGGCTGACTGACTGAGTCAACCACTTGGTTAGGGGGGGGGTGAAGACAGCCGGCACTGGTCGGCTGGACAGTTAACAAGATTTTTGATTTAGCTCATAGAATAATATACAGGGGATGGGGGAGGGATGGGGGAGTTGTGGCGTGATGCTGGATGGGGGAGTTGTGGCGTGATGCTGGATGGGGGGGTTGTGGCGTGATGCTGGATGGGGGAGTTGTGGCGTGATGCTGGATGGGGGAGTTGTGGCGTGATGCTGGATGGGGGAGTTGTGGCGTGATGCTGGATGGGGGGTTGTGGCGTGATGCTGGATGGGGGAGTTGTGGCGTGATGCTGGATGGGGGAGTTGTGGCGTGATGCTGGATGGGGAGTTGTGGCGTGATGCTGGATGGGGGAGTTGTGGCGTGATGCTGGATGGGGGAGTTGTGGCGTGATGCTGGATGGGGGAGTTGTGGCGTGATGCTGGATGGGGGAGTTGTGGCGTGATGCTGGATGGGGGAGTTGTGGCGTGATGCTGGATGGGGGAGTTGTGGCGTGATGCTGGATGGGGGAGTTGTGGCGTGATGCTGGATGGGGGAGTTGTGGCGTGATGCTGGATGGGGGAGTTGTGGCGTGATGCTGGATGGGGGAGTTGTTGCGTGATGCTGGATGGGGGAGTTGTGGCGTGATGCTGGATGGGGGAGTTGTGGCGTGATGCTGGATGGGGGATTTGTGGCGTGATGCTGGATGGGGGAGTTGTGGCGTGATGCTGGATGGGGGAGTTGTGGCGTGATGCTGGATGGGGGAGTTGTGGCGTGATGCTGGATGGGGGAGTTGTGGCGTGATGCTGGATGGGGGAGTTGTGGCGTGATGCTGGATGGGGGAGTTGTGGCGTGATGCTGGATGGGGGAGTTGTGGCGTGATGCTGGATGGGGGAGTTGTTGCGTGATGCTGGATGGGGGAGTTGTTGCGTGATGCTGGATGGGGGAGTTGTGGCGTGATGCTGGATGGGGGAGTTGTGGCGTGATGCTGGATGGGGGAGTTGTGGCGTGATGCTGGATGGGGGAGTTGTGGCGTGATGCTGGATGGGGGAGTTGTGGCGTGATGCTGGATGGGGGAGTTGTGGCGTGATGCTGGATGGGGGAGTTGTGGCGTGATGCTGGATGGGGGAGTTGTGGCGTGATGCTGGATGGGGGAGTTGTGGCGTGATGCTGGATGAGGGAGTTGTGGCGTGATGCTGGATGGGGGAGTTGTGGCGTGATGCTGGATGGGGGAGTTGTGGCGTGATGCTGGATGGGGGAGTTGTGGCGTGATGCTGGATGGGGGAGTTGTGGCGTGATGCTGGATGGGGGAGTTGTGGCGTGATGCTGGATGGGGGAGTTGTGGCGTGATGCTGGATGGGGGAGTTGTGGCGTGATGCTGGCGATGCTGGATGGGGGAGTTGTGGCGTGATGCTGGATGGGGGAGTTGTGGCGTGATGCTGGATGGGGGAGTTGTGGCGTGATGCTGGATGGGGGAGTTGTGGCGTGATGCTGGCGATGCTGGATGGGGGAGTTGTGGCGTGATGCTGGATGGGGGAGTTGTGGCGTGATGCTGGATGGGGGAGTTGTGGCGTGATGCTGGATGGGGGAGTTGTGGCGTGATGCTGGATGGGGGAGTTGTGGCGTGATGTTGGCGATGCTGGATGGGGGAGTTGTGGCGTGATGCTGGCGATGCTGGATGGGGGAGTTGTGGCGTGATGCTGGCGATGCTGGATGGGGGAGTTGTGGCGTGATGCTGGATGGGGGAGTTGTGGCGTGATGCTGGATGGGGGAGTTGTGGCGTGATGCTGGATGGGGGAGTTGTGGCGTGATGCTGGATGGGGGAGTTGTGGCGTGATGCTGTATGGGGGAGTTGTTGCGTGATGCTGGATGGGGGAGTTGTTGCGTGATGCTGGATGGGGGAGTTGTGGCGTGATGCTGGATGGGGGAGTTGTGGCGTGATGCTGGATGGGGGAGTTGTGGCGTGATGCTGGATGGGGGAGTTGTGGCGTGATGCTGGATGGGGGAGTTGTGGCGTGATGCTGGATGGGGGAGTTGTGGCGTGATGCTGGCGATGCTGGATGGGGGAGTTGTGGCGTGATGCTGGATGGGGGAGTTGTGGCGTGATGCTGGATGGGGGAGTTGTGGCGTGATGCTGGCGATGCTGGATGGGGGAGTTGTGGCGTGATGCTGGATGGGGGAGTTGTGGCGTGATGCTGGATGGGGGAGTTGTGGCGTGATGCTGGATGGTGGAGTTGTGGCGTGATGCTGGAAGGGGGAGTTGTGGCGTGATGCTGGCGATGCTGGATGGGGGAGTTGTGGCGTGATGCTGGCGATGCTGGATGGGGGAGTTGTGGCGTGATGCTGGCGATGCTGGATGGGGGAGTTGTGGCGTGATGCTGGCGATGCTGGATGGGGGAGTTGTGGCGTGATGCTGGCGATGCTGGATGGGGGAACAAACCACACACACACACACATACACACACACACAGACGGGGGTTAGGAAGAAAGTGGACATTTTTGGGTAATAATGTGAGGTCAGTAGACAAAGGAATATCTTAAAATAGATCGTTAATCTTTGTGAAATAACGAATTTTCTATCCTATTTTCGGCACATAAGTCCTTTGCATAATGCAATTAATAATATTAAATTATTTGTCTACTTTCTTCAATGTACAGTCATAAATACATATAAATATCGATATATATATATATATATATATATATATATATATATATATATATATATATATATATATATATATATATATATATATATATATAGAGAGAGAGAGAGAGAGAGAGAGAGAGAGAGAGAGAAAGGGAAGGAGAAATTATCTCCCCTGGCTTTAAAACTGGGGGGAAGGGGGGAGGGGGTGTGGACATGGACGGGTGGCGTAACGCGTTAACTCAACTCCTGGTGTAAACCACCTGGTTAAAACACGAGATGTGTTCACCGATGGCTGGCGTGAAGTCAAGTGACCCGTAAAATGTAAACAATAGCGACCGCTACATATAGTTTATATAGATAAACTAAAAATGCATTAATTTAATTACGGTACGTTTGATTGATCTGAAATTTTGATACGATGCATTGTTAGGTGACACGGGTCCGTGTGTCAAATTTAAGCTCGATGGCTTCACGGGAAGTGGGTATTTTTTACTTTTGTTTTTCCGCCCGCCCAAGACAGAGAGACAGACGGCGGTGAAGTTAATATAAGGAATTTAAAAAAAGATCATTCGCATATTACACGCGTTATGTTTGTAAATGTTACCTAACTCTTAATCCAAGCTAAATATGACATGTAGTTCTGAGCTCACTTAATCCAAGCTAAATATGACATGTAGTTCTGAGCTCACTTAATCCAAGCTAAATATGACATGTAGTTCTGAGCTCACTTCACCACCCCTTCAATTAACGAAGCAGACGCTGGCAACGATTACGATTTAAACCAGATGTACACACCAATTGGAAATCGGAAGAAGAAGAACAATATAAAAAAGCGTCATAAAAGGATCGAAAAGCGAGTAGAGCAAATGCCTATAAAAACAAGCGATAGAAATTTATTGGATTGCTCAAATTTAAAAAAATAAAAAAATTAAAAATTAAATTTTTCTGTGAAACGCCATGATTTCCATGTCCTTTCATAAAGATTTAACATCATTTGTATAAACTTTAAAGGGGCATTTTAAGAAAAGACATCTCTTGGTTCCGTAATGTGGATTTTATTGTTGTACCCCCCTACCCATTCCAAACCACAGAGCTATTGATAATAAGTACATGTATTACATTTTCATATTTTCATCTTAGCGTAGTATTCATTTGTTGTTTCCTTGTCGCTATTGCTGACAACATTGGTCAAGCCCTGACTCAGGTAGAACTTCGTGTTTCCTCCTTGCAATAAGTCTTTGGCGAAACATTTGAGACTCGTGGACAATAAGTTGCCGCTAATCAACATGCATGAATGACTTAGTTTTTGCCCTTATTAAGAATCTATTATTTTATCCCCTCGTCATGCCTTCGGTAACAATGCGCGACAGCTCTTAGTTGAATGCTCTAATTAAGAACGACTGTCCTAGCGCACAAATAACCTTAAGGTCACCAGAAATAGCCCCTGGATTAAAGATCACTCAACCACCCCCCCCCCATTTTTTTCTCGTTAGTGACTCTCTTGATGTGTCTGATCACACCAGGAGTCGCAGACGAGAGAGAGAGAGGGGGGAGGAGTGGGAGCCCAGCAGGTCGCAAAACGTATTCCTGGCCGGCTATCAAAGGAAGCCCAGAGGTTTTCATTTCGGGTTGGATTTTATTGACGACCGTCTGAAATCAGAAGATAATCAAAGCCATCTTTTCCCCTCACTCACTTAACCATTTACTTTTAGCCTGGGATTAGGTTAAGAGCAGGAAGATTGGCCTGATACCACAGGAAGGCTGCATGATGCTGATATACTCACTAGCTCTAACAGTTTCAATATTCAAGCGTTTCTCTTAGTACTTGAACGCTGCGTAATAAAGATTTACTTAACGGCTCTAGCACGTTCAATTTTCAAGTGTTTCTCTTAGTCATTGCTAATATCTTTGAATGCCAATTTTCCACTAACTATCATTTATGTATCCCTGCCCAAGTGAGGTCACCACCTGAAACAGGACTAGAGCGATTTATGGGGTGGCGAGTGGCTGTTCAAATGAAACATTATTACTGCCAGCTACTACATCGTATCCGACATTCAGTATGAATCTATTTTACAAATGGCTAATTGACCCATTGTGTTTTTATAACCAGTAGTGGTAATTATAGCACAGAACTATATTTGATATGTCTTGACATACAGCGACAATGTCTGCCAAGATGCGACTTCATTAAGAGTTAGGTACAGCGATTTCTCGACATAAGACAATTTTACGTGAAGTCTTCTGTCAGCCCCACATTGAGTAAGAGGACAGACTTCTTGATGTATTTGAAGGTGAGGCGAAGTTCGTAGGATGACACTATCGACACCTGGTTATCTGTGAGTCACGAGCACTTCATGACATCACCCCCTCCACCCCCCACGTACACCACTCAAGCGGTGTCAAAACTGACACGGACCGAACCGTTTTGTCTGCTGATCAAGTTGGTCGCCAGCCATCACGTGATACCCACATCACGTGATAGCCACATAGACGCCAAACACCAAGGAACTACCGAATAAACTATTTAAAATGACCCAAGAAGAACAAATCTCAAACATTAAGAAAAAAGATGCTTATATGAGGTATATGAGGTGTAGGGTTTATGTAGGTATATGGGGTGTAAGGGTTAGGGTGTTCAAATTTTCTCATGACAAAATTTTTTCAAAGAAGACTGAAGATGATGATATAAATTGGTATGTTAGAGTCGCATCTTGACAACAAATTGACTGAACATGAACACACAGTTGTTTAGTTCAAGTTCTTAATTATAACTCTGTTCAACTTTTATCCGTAACACATGCACACCTGACGCAACAATAGCACACATGCACTATCACACACATCCATTAAACGCCCATGAAGAAAAGAAAATAGAAATAGATAGGGCCTATCCGCACCCTAACGCCCCCTCTCACAAACAACGACCAGATTTCATCCACCAAGACTACACGTGGAAGACAAGTGGAGTGAGCAGGGAGAGAGTGGAAGACAAGTGGAGTGAGCAGGGAGAGAGTGGAAGACAAGTGGAGTGAGCAGGGAGAGAGTGGAAGACAAGTGGAGTGAGCAGGGAGAGAGTGGAAGACAAGTGGAGTGAGCAGGGAGAGAGTGGAAGACAAGTGGAGTGAGCAGGGAGAGAGTGGAAGACAAGTGGAGTGAGCAGGGAGAGAGTGGAAGACAAGTGGAGTGAGCAGGGAGAGAGTGGAAGACAAGTGGAGTGAGCAGGGAGAGAGTGGAAGACAAGTGGAGTGAGCAGGGAGAGAGTGGAAGACAAGTGGAGTGAGCAAGGAGAGAGTGGAAGAACTTTCAGACAGCTATTCAACCCACATATGTGTTGATGTCTAGGGCAAAACTTCGGGCTGCCTAGCTATGCGGAGTGGGAATGTGCTACGTCAGAATGTCGACTTTATAAATTCTACTACTCACGTACCTCAGCTCTAATAATAGAGGAATATATATTTTTTAAACGTATTATTTATTAAATGTATAGTTTCTGAGCATTTAGTCAATAGTTGTTTAAGTTTCGTATACCTATTTAATTATATATTTATTTAATTATTTATCTTTAATTCTTAAAGAAACTAAAAACGTAATTAACTCATTCTAAATAAAAGGTCCCTCTTCATTTCTAAATATTATTTTCCTTCAAGATTGTCAGGATAATTTCACATAAAAGGTGTTGATGTAAAGAACGTTAAAAATTGGTTGACACTGTTCAAAACGAGAGAGAATCATCACCTTGTGCCCTAACCACTGAGAAAACACTAAAGGGCCCATTTGAGCCATCAAATCTCCCTCAAATGTTTATATTGACATTAAACCCCAGCTTCTACGGCCGGAGAGTCCACAGCAGACGATCGATAGGATTATTTGGAATGCCGAGATTTGACCGATTTTCTGCTGGGTATTTCTAAGATCAAAACAGCTTACTTCATAACGGCGTGGAGTCACGAATAGCACGGCAGTCTAACATACAAAGGGAGATGTCTCGGGTAGCACAGGGGTCTAACATACAAAGGGAGATGTATCGGGTAGCACAGAGGTCTAACATACTAAAGGGAGATGTCTCGGGTAGCACAGGTGTCTAACATACTAAAGGGAGATGTCTCGGGTAGCACAGCGGTCTAACATACTAAAGGGAGATGTCTCGGGTAGCACAGGGGTCTAACATACAAAGGGAGATGTCTCGGGTAGCACAGGGGTCTAACATACAAAGGGAGATGTCTTGGGTAGCACAGCGGTCTAACATACTAAAGGGAGATGTCTCGGGTAGCACAGCGGTCTAACATACCAAATAGAGATGTCTCGGGTAACACAGCGGTCTAGCATACCAAAGAGAGATGTCTTGGGTAGCACAGCGGTCTAACATACAGAAGAGAGATGTCTCGGGTAGCACAGCGGTCTAACATACAGAAGAGAGATGTCTTGGGTAGCACAACTGTCCAACAAATTGAAGAGAGATGTCTCGGGTAGCATAGTGGACAACCTCAATATAGGGAGAAACGACTTATAAAATAAAAATAAAAAGAAATTTCTAGCGTTTCTTGACGGTTACAAACCTAAAAGAGGTTTTATAATATACATGCACCATTGCATCAGCGGATGTGACATAACATTATATGGGCAATTGTTACGTTTGAGGGAACTTTATCTACTCATTTTGATAACTTTTACAAACTGCAATTTCAAACAAAAATATCTTTAGGAAGTTGCCACAATAAGTCCTCGCCGCCACCACTAAAACCAAAAATAAAAAGTATAGTTTTGGAAAATCAACGCAGAAATACGATTTTCATCTCGGTTGGAGTGCGCCAGTCAGACTGTAGCATTATCGATTTTTGTCTTTAAAAGTTTCTTTAAAAAAAAACAGGTCCAGTAATCTGTGTGTGTCACGCTATCAGAGTTATCGAACTTGGTATCACAAGGGGGCCGGTCATCCCCATCTCCCCTCACCACTAAGTAATGACAGCCCCCCTGCAGGGATGGGATTATTCCGCCCATTGATTCTGATGGGCCCAGAGCTTTGATGAATTCCACTTGCTTGTTATGGATTGGGAGTGACGGACACAATTTCACGTGAGGCCGGAGAGACACCTCAATACAGGAGGCCGGAGACACCTCCAAATAGGAGGCCGGAGAGACACTTCCCGACCGGAGGCCGGGGAGACACTTCCCGACCGGAGGCCGGGGAGACACTTCCCGACCGGAGGCCGGGGAGACACTTCCAGACCGGAGGCAGGAGAGACACCTTAATACAGGAGGCCGGAGACACCTCCAGACCTGAGGCCGGAGAGACACCTCAATACAGGAGGCCGGAGACACCTCCACATGACGTCGTAGACACCTCCAAATAGGAGGCCGGAGAGACACCTCTATACAGGAGGGGAGACAGACATCTCCAAACAGGAGGACGGAGAGACACCACACAGGAGACCGGAGACACCCCCAAATAGGAGGCCGGAGAGACACCTCAATGCAGGAGGCCAGAGACACCTCCAGACAGGAGGCCGCAGAGACACCTCCATACAGGAGGGCAGACAGACATCTCCAAACAGGAGGCGGGAAAGACACCTCCACACAGGACGCCGGAGAGACACCTGCACACAGGAGGGGGGGGGAATGAGAAGGAGAAAAGGGCGGAAAGGTGTGTGTCTGTGGGGGGGGGGCAAGAAACAAGAAGAGACGGATGGTATGGAAAAGGGGGCGGTGCCATTAACCCGTGTACACAGTTTCTGGAGGAAACGAAGAAGTTATGGAATATCATATCATTAATGCACACGATATAATGAAAGAAGGTGAAATAAGTAAGGTGTACGAGACAATCTCATGATTAAGGTATGATTATAACAATGTTTGTTTTTTTTAAAACCGTAACAGGGTCTGACAATTAATTATTATCAATCAATAATCAAATTTTATGATGATCTAGCCAAGAAGTTTGGCTTAATAACAGTGGTTCGTTTCTAAGCATAAATTATCATAAAGAATCAAAGAAATTTGTTGATGATAACAAACATTTCAAGCACGCCTCTGTTGATACAACGCTACAAGATCCCTTACAAAATTGAATCGCGTTTATTATTTACAATACGGATCTGCGTCTACCATTGCGGGGCAGCTGAGGAGAGTTTGTCCCATAAAACGCCCGGATGTAATTAAATGGAGACACGAGGATGAAGCTCTAATAAAAAGCGCCGGGCGTCCCCATTAAAAATTGATTGATCGAGTGTGGCATCGATGGGCCGCATCAGGCAGCCTGTCACCAGAAGATTTCATCCCACATCCGACATGGGGGTTCAAAAAATCCGTTGGAATGGGATCTTATCGTGTGCTTTGATCCCAGGCGAGATTTGAAACAAACATAAAAACATCACAGCAAGAAAAACGGTAGTACACATCCGAAAGGTTGGTCCACACCTCTCAAATGCTCGCGAGCATTTGATCAAACATCACACGAACGCACAATAAAATACGTCAATTTTTTAAAGGTAAGGTGAATTGTTTAAAAAACAAACCCGTAAAAACAAAGATTTTGACTATAAATCCTTTATATATGAGACAGAACTTAAAGTATTGATTATGTTCCAACGCGACAAACATTTACAGCCTGAAACTGAGTGAACTCCTCCTTGTGTTAAACACGAGATATGATCATCGATGGCTGGCGTGAAGTCAAGTGACCCGTATAATGTAAACAATAGCGACTTCTACATATAGTTTTATATAGATAAACTAAAAATGCATTAATTTAATTACGGTACGTTCGATCGATCTGAAATTTTGATACGATGCATTGTTATGTGACACGGTCCGTGTGCAAAATTTCAGCTCGATGGCTTCACGGGAAGTGGGTCATTTTTTACTTTTGTTTTTCCGCCCGCCCATGAGACGGCGGTGAAGTTAATATAAGGATTTAAAAAGCTCGTGTGCAAGCCATCCATTTTTTGGGGAGCAATATTTTTACAAGATTTGCTGCACGGTAAATCTAAACTGCTGCGAGGCGTCTGTCAGATATCTGCGCGGCGGCGCAGCAGGGAACATTGATTCATTTATATGTGACGTGTTCATTAATTACATCACAACACACAATTATTCAAGTTCCAAAAAATTCTTTTTCTCTCCAGTCTTATCTTTTCACGATACCCAGGAACCTTGGCTTAAGAATGGCGCCAGATTTTTATTGTCCGTTGCCATAAACAAACGTTTTTTTAAACAAATCCCTAATATTAACTTCACCGCCGTCTCTCTCTCTGTCTGTCTGTCGTTCGTCGTCGGGCAGGCGGGCGGAAAAAACAAAAGTAAAAAATGACCCACTTCCCGTGAAGCCATCGAGCTGAAATTGGGCACATGGACCCGTGTCGTCTAACAATGCATCGTATCAAAATTTCAGATCAATCGAACGTAACGTAATTAAATTAATGCATTTTTACTTTTTTAGTTTATCTCTATACAACATATGTAATTCAATTTCACTGTTTATTGTTGTTTTTTTTCACGTGACATTTCAGTCACGCGTTGACGCCACCCGGCGATGCCCACACTCCCTCCCGTCCCATCCCCCATTTTTAAAGCCAGGGGATATCACTCGGTGTCAGTCTGTAAATGTTTGTCGCGTTTGAACATAATCAGTACCTTTAGTTATGTCTCATATATAAGGGATTTATAGTAAAAAAAACTTTGTTTTTACGGGTCTTTTTTTAAATTATAAAAATGAAATCCTTTGAATAATTGTAAACCACACGTATCAGACGGCCGAAGTTTGATAAGCCTATAGTAGATATTGAAATTCTAACAATTGAGACAATTAATGAAACTTCGCAACTGGGCATGAAACTATACCAGATACGTCACTAGCGTTTCACTTATAACTATACCAGATACGTCACTAGCGTTTCACTTATAACTATACCAGATACGTCACTAGCGTTTCACTTATAACTATACCAGATACGTCACTAGCGTTTCACTTATAACTATACCAGATACGTCACTAGCGTTTCACTTATAACTATACCAGATACGTCACTAGCGTTTCACTTATAACTATACCAGATACGTCACTAGCGTTTCACTTATAACTATACCAGATACGTCACTAACGTTTCACTTATAACTATACCAGATACGTCACTAGCGTTTCACTTATAACTATACCAGATACGTCACTAACGTTTCACTTATAACTATACCAGATACGCCACTGATGTTACACATAGAACTATACCAGGTACGTCACTAATGTTTCACATATAACTATAATCTAAAAAACCACGCCCTTTTCCCCACTGCAGCCCCTCTCCCATTTAAAAAAAACCCACCTAAACCCAATTCAGTACAATGACTTTGATAACAACTTTCCACAGATATACATTGAGGTGATCGCTGTGGCGATGCAAACACCGAATGGGGCAGTTTGATAGTGAGCCTAAAACCAAAACCAGTTCGACTAAGATTGGGAAGTGATCATTAAGACCACCCTGAGCCCACATTGCACCGACTGGTCCCTGGTCGTCTTGCGTTCTAATCTAAGGCTCGCTCCACGAGTCTGAATTCAGTGTGGTACAACCCCAGGAGAGGTACCCATCATAGGGGGGGAGGAAACTGTTCTACGGATGACACGGTTCAGTGTTAGATCGCTATAGTCCCTGACCTGGTGTCAAACAGCAACTCAGGAAGCAACATTGCGTGAGTGTATTATTAAATAGGATAGGCTACCCTTTGAGGCATTCATAAAAAGGAGAATGATATCGTGTATAGAATCCTATAGAAAATACGCAAGGCGATCGTGTTATTGAACAGCGAAACTATGGTCCCGCAACACCAATTCATTCAACGCCAAGAAAAAACTAAAAAAAATATACATGTACAGATGAAAGTAATCACCGAATCCCACAAATAACTGAACAATTATAGTAAATGCACCATTCAGAAGAAGTGTCCCCAGCAGCACACCACTGTCACCAACACCACTCACCACAAAAACTACAACGGCAACAGACGTCGTAGCGACCGTCCTCTAGGAACACCAGCAACAACGCGAACGCACGTCCGTCCCATTAAAACATTTCCCCCCACTGATAACCACGGTTGGGTTGTTGTTTTTTTTCCCCCGCCCCCACTTTCTCCAGTCTTGAAAGACCCAGCGCTCGGCCTCACAACTGTTAGAATCAGACAGAAATAGCACCGCGAGATTACCCCGAGTGAGCACAATCACATCCGGGCACGTACTGAGATTATCGCGGACCTGCTTTGAAAAATGTAGGAGCGATTTCATCGCTTCTTTTACAGGGTCTGACGGTAACTCACCACAGCGCGCCAGCTCCTCGCGCCTTCACGCCCTCACTAAACTCATACACACCCATCCACACATGCAGACACACCCACACATGCAGACAGCTGTAGTGTCCTGTTCCAGGCTCGTTCGTTAGTTCGATACGCAGAGACGTGTTCGAGCATTATTGAACAGTCGCATGGAATGCATTCTAGATAGAGGTGAAACAGATGTCAAGGTTATGTCTGACAGGCGGTTTCGATCACTGGGGGAAAAAAACGAGTTTATAATTCAATGTCTGGGTTTTTATTTTATTTTAAAAAAATAAATATTTATTTAAATGATTAATAAAAGACAGGGACAGCGATCGAAGTGTGAATATTGGATGAGAAACAATGTTTGCTAACGATTTCAACACACAGTTCAACTGACCAGGACAAACGGTGTTGTCGGTCACTGAACATAATAAGGATTGAATATCGGTCACTGTCTCAGGTATCTTTGTTTCTGATACCTTTGTCTCAAAACTTTGTCTAATATCTATGTCTCAGATATCGTTGTGTCATTATTTTGTACCCACGATTGATAAAACTCGTATCAAGTCGAAGGGCGGTGGCAGTAAAAAAAATCTCAGACACATTAAGAACATGACATGAGCGCATCAACCAAGAGCTGGGGTACTGCCCCCCTCCCACCCCAGCCAGACATTCAGATAAGGGAGATTGACGTGTGGATTGGGGGTGGGGGTGGGCGGAGAACAATTCTAAATATATAAAAACCTTAAGAATTCAACATTGACAACATGTTTAGGTACGGAAAGTTTACCTTTAAGTATATAATACCTCAGTGGATTGTAGTTTCAGAAACAAAAAAATAAAATCGAGAACGGGTGTGAGATGCGAAATTTGACCCGCAGAGGTCACTGAAAGGTCAGATGAGAATATTAGAGATATACTTATTACCAAAGGATGTATTGAGATCGAGGCGGTGTGGTGGGCGGTGTGGTGGGGCGGTGTGGTGGGGCGGTGTGGTGGGGCGGTGTGGTATGGTGATGTGGTGGGGCGGTGTGGTGGTGTGGTGTGGCGGTGTGGTGGGGCAGTGTGGTATGGTGATGTGGTGGGGTGGTGTGGTGGTGTGGTGGGTCGGTGTGGTATGGTGATGTGGTGGGGCGGTGTGGTGGGGTGGTGACGTGAAGGATGCAGCTCAACCGGAGACCTGGAAGTCGGTCACAACTGAGATGTCCGATTCGTCCACATGCAGGCAAGCAGACGGGCAGATCGGCAAACAAGAAAACGCGTTAACAAAATAAATATCTACAGCATGTAGCAATGATCTGAACTCGTCCGCAAAGAATGGAGCTAGGACGTGGCACTTAGCAATCCATCACATCAATTTCCGAGAATCGATACCAAATATTCGACACCAAGAGTTGCTGGGATCGTGGTGGGGCTTGTCCTCCCCCCCCCACCCCACCCCCGGCCAAGGACGGCGTGAAAGCATTCAGTGATACCCGTCTTGTGGTCTGGACTAAAACAGAACGAAGGATCGATACCGATGTGATCACCATTTCATATTCGGACGGCGGATGGGTGGGGTGGGGGTGAGGGGGGGGGCGTGGACGATTGGACGGGACCCAGGAAAAATGCCAATTGTTGAATATAAATTACTTGAGCCTCATCACAAATAGGGCAACGTTTTGTAATCAACCATACGCTTGAGATGAATAATCGAAACTGTCGTGTCGATCATGATACATTATTCCAGATCCGTTATAAGTAATCGATGCGATCCACAATGTACTCCATCCACTTGTGATGCGAATATGATACGTGTCTCATTAAGATATATGCCGATCAAACAGTTGGGGATGCATGAATGATCAATATACACTGTCATATTCGCTGAATACTCGCTTAATACAACACATCGACCCTGTCATAACAGATGCGTTCATTGTTCATATCGTAATTTTTAAAAAAACTTTTCACGTTTTTAAAGGGGAAAAAACAAACCTGAGTTATTCATCTTTTAAATATTTTACGTTTATGATTTTAAAAAAGTTTCTTTCCCTTTTATTTTTAAATTTGGCAAACACGTCATCAAAGATTTTCGACAATGTAAAATATTAAACTTTTTTTTTAAATCGTGATCAATTAAACTGAAATTCGTTACAATTTTGCGTAATCGATTCTGCCGATAAGATCGACGCTCGCTTTGTTGCATGTCAGATGAAAGCCACGCACCAAGTCCTTGCAAAGAGAAAATACATATCTCACCAATTTAAAATGCACGCTTCAATCCCAGGCCTGCTGGCCGGTAATGGTAATTTTTTTTTGTTGGTCTTTTGAAATGTCTCCGGTAACTTCACCGGCAATCAATGACGCCTGAGGGACATGAGCCAGGGGCGTATCCAAGAATAATTGAACAATGACTTTACGTTTTTATCCACACACCAGAGCCTCACTTTTCAGGGAGGGGGAGGGGGGAGGTGGATGGAAGTGTGATAAAAATACTTCGGAGTTGATCAGGAACTTTATCTTGCCCCCCACACCCCCCCCGGCCGTTTCAAAGAATCACTGGAGCACCCCCCCCCGAAGTCTCAACCACTAACACCTCTTAGATACTCCACCGACTCCAGCAGAAATCCCCTCTCAGTCGGTATTGATTTGACAGTAATGCCTTTGAGCGGATGCCATCCGGTGCTCAACCCTTTCTAGCGATGACAGTCACGCCTTCAACACAATCAACTAATGAACGAATCGTGGCGTCGGGACTCGGGAGCTGTCATGTCACACGGTTTGGTGAAATCAAGGAGAAATCATTTTCATTTCTGTTCGTTCTATTTCTAAATGGCGAGGGATGGGACACAGACAGATGTACAGCATGGCAGAAGACATTTACAGGGGCTCAGGGGATATTAGGACGGACGGAACTTCAACTATGTTGCAGGGTCTGACACAATACTGTTGTATTGTCTGGAGTCCTATGACAGGGTCTGACACAATACTGTTGTATTATCTGGAGTCCTAAGACAGGGTCTGACACAATACTGTTGTATTATCTGGAGTCCTAAGACAGGGTCTGACACAATACTGTTGTATTATCTGGAGTCCTGCAGCAGGATCTGACACAATAGTGTTGTATTATCTGGAGTCCTACGGCAGGATCTGACACAATACTGTTGTATTGCCTGGAGTCCTACGACAGGGTCTGACACAAAACTGTCGTATTATCTGGAGCCCTACGGCAGGTTCTGACACAATACTGATGTATTGCCTGATTCCATGTAATGAAAAAGCCAATACAATTCTGACATCGGTTCCAGAGAAGACAATGACAGTGTTAAAGTCAATAATGTCTCAGAAAACAACTAGAAACAAAAAAATAATTAAAAGAACACATTAAGCACCGCCATGGTACCTCCAAACAAGTTTGCTTACAGGAATAACTCTGCTGTCGGCGGACTGTTCAGTTATAATATAACATCCCTTTCCAGTCCATGACGGACTATGGGGCAAGTGAAGTAGCATTCACAAGATTTATTTAGCCACCACTAACGAGAAAGAGATTGTGTGGCTTTGCCAGCACCGAGAATAGAACCGTGACTCTCTCCTGTCTCGGTTCGACAGTCCAGCACGCTACAGCTAGACCACCGCGGCCCATAATGTGTCCAGTTAGTCAAAATAAATCTCGTCGTCGATTTCGAGAAATTGTAAGTTCATTATTCTTGTGTTATTTCCTTGTGCAGATATGTACTCAAATTCAATCCTTTCATAAATTGATCAGTTTTGAATAAATTGTCTTACACACTGCTGGAAATAGCGCAAGACTAAACAAAAACTATTGGAACAAAGTTACACATCCGAGCCTTGAACTAAAACACAAGCTGGCACAACTTTATACTTGTGAAATGATTTTGCTGGCACTGAACTTTTTGTAAACAGCTAATGTTGCCAGAATTTGTAAACTCTTGCTTACACTTTAGACTTTAGAGCATAATCGCAGTCGCACTGAATAGAGCGATAGTGACCGTGACAAGTACAAATAATTTAGAAACTTTACAAAAAAAAACACGAATATATGAATTTTTAAATCATTTTTAGAATGGTTAATGGTAACAATTGAAATAAAACTCCATCAACTAAAAATTATTTTGAATCCAAGAAACGATTTGTCTTTAATATTACTTCTATCGTTGTCGACACTAATTATCATCAATTGACAATCGAATTTTACGTATAATTAATTATTAATAGGGGTCTACCGATATGCCTTTTTGCCGATATTTTTTTTGCCGATATGAGTGCCGATATGAGTATTTGTTAGGACAAAAACCAGCGGTAATATTTGATGACGTCATTCTTAATTTTATCACTCCTAATTATTTATCTTTTTTATTAGGGGACTACCGATATGCATTTTCGCCGATGCCGTTATTACAGATATTTTTTTCCGATATGAACATTTGTTAGGACAAAAACCAGCGGTCTTATTTGATGACATCATTCTTAAATTTATCACTCCTAATTATTTATATTTTATGTTAGGGGTCTACCGATAAGCATTTTTGCCGATATTACCAATATTTTTTGCCGATATGAGTATTTGTTAGGACAAAAATAGCAGCTGTCATATTTGATGACGTCATTCTTAAATTCATCACTCGTAATTACATGTATTTATATTTTATAATTAAAGGGTCAGCCGATATCCAGTTTTGCCGATATTACCATTTTTTTTTCCCGAAACGAAGTTTCCGATGTGTTTACAAGTTCCAGATCATGACCTACATAGGACTCATAACAAAAACGAACCGTCCTTTATAAAAATGTACAAGCAAAATTACGAAGTTCTTTTGAAACTTCATCCTTGACTCATAATTATTAATTCTAACCAATAGTTTAATGGCTTTTGCACACGGCCACCTTTTATGAATGAAACAATGAGATCTAATAGTAATAGAATGAAAATGAGGTTGAAGGTTGAATGGTTGCCAATGACAACAAGTCTTCACACGGTACATTTTGTTATTCCATACGAAACGAAATGTTTTAGACATCTGCGATTCTGCGTGCATCTTTGCTATTAGAGCAATTACGTGAACATAATGTTTACATGTTATACATTTATTAGAGATATTACGGTATACTTGGCATCGGCACTATTTACACAGTATTTCTGAGTATACGAAAATCGGCCGATACCTAAACAATATCAAAGCACATGGCACACTGTATCGTGGCTGCACCTATTAATACTAGGACTCTTTTGACTATTTCGATACCGTTATCGGGGTCGATATATTAATTTGTCGAGATATTGTAAATCTAAATGATAGTTTTTTTGTTTCGGTTTTTTTTTGGGGGGGGGGTCAAAATGTCACTTTTTATGAAATATCGGTGACGTCAATATCGGGACCTTTACATGCTACCGATACCGATATTGCCGATATCCAGATATCGGTGCCGATATATCGGCTGGCCGATATATCGGTAGACCCCTAATTATTAATAATGAATGGTAAACTTGATAGCTGTAGCAATAACTATTTAGCATTGGTTACTTATGTTTAGTTATCGGTCCTCAAAACAACTTTATCCGCTGCTTCTCTACGAGCCAACAAAATCGTTAAAAGGGTTTAATAGAATAAATAAAAAGTCATTTTTTGGGGGACACGCGTTTGTTTCCGTAACTACAAAAATATGAAGTACAATGTAATAATTTTTTACCTGCTAACCGGGATAGTTGACATTTGACACGACTTAAAAGGGAAGCATATGGTGCTCGTGATAAATAAAAAATAGTGTATTCTTTATACCTCTAGATATAGCGTGTCCTATAGATCTAGCGTGTCCTATAGATCTAGCGTGTCCTGTAGATCTAGCGTGTCCTATAGATCTAGCGTGTCCTATAGATCTAGCGTGTCCTATAGATCTACGTGGCCTATAGATATAGCGTGTCCTAGAGATCTAGCATGTCCTAGAGATCTAGCGTGTCCTATAGATCTACCGTGTCCTATACATCTAGCGTGTCCTATAGATCTAGCGTGTCCTATAGATCCAGCGTGTCCTATAGATCTAGCGTGTCCTATAGGCCATTGAATAGGTTTTTAATGTTATGAGCATCCTATGATTTTTTTTAATTCTTAAAGAATTTCAATTATCTCGGCTAGCGGGATAACATTCTATCTTTTTTTTGTCTTAATAAATTTATGTAGTTTATTTTTTAATAAATGTTTTTATTTTACTCATTTTAGTTCTTGGCATATCTTGTAATCAATTTTCAATTTAGGACTACGACATTATAAGGGATCACATCCTTTGGGATTACGACGTTATAAGTGACAAGATTATTTGGGTTCACACCATTATAAGTAATCATATAATTTTGCGTAGTACGGTTCTTCATTCTTTTGGGTCGCTACATCATCTAGAATCGCCACTCTTTCTTTTCTCAGGAAGCTCGTTGACATAGCTTCATAGATAGACGTTATGTGTAACAGCAATCTTAACGAGCCATTAGGGCCCCAAGCAAACGATTCACGATTCGAAGCCGACGTCCGGCCCTCAGTGCCGAGTGAAGCGTTTTATTGTCCCGGGAGATCTCCAAATAATCTCTCCCATGTTTGCGGGTTGCTTGCGCCCATAATCCAAGTCCGTTAAAATCACTGAGGCAGCCACGAACGTTTGAATGTTTAAAACGCTCTCTGGCTCATTGACAGCGCACGGCCCAAAGCAACAAAACAAAAGCTCGGCGTGAGGCAGCAAACTAAAACGTCGACCAAGTCGTTGTCCGGGGGGGGGGACGCTAGTGTATGACGTCACACCCCCTTGGCGGCCCATTACTTCCCGTAGGTTACGACGTTCCACTTGGTCAGTTAAAGTGGTCTGGGCGGGAAAGCAGACAATTATACACGTCCTCAATATTTTGTGCTGGCCGATTTGAATTGACCTACATGTTTTTAGAGTTTGAGTGGAATGGTGCATGCTGAATGTGTTATTGTTTGTGTACGACTCGGTCGTAGAATGGTGCATGCTGAATGTGTTATTGTTTGTGTACGACTCGGTCGTAGAATGGTGCATGCTGAATGTGTTATTGTTTGTGTACGACTCGGTCGTAGAATGGTGCATGCTGAATGTGTTATTGTTTGTGTACGACTCGGTCGTAGAATGGTGCATGCTGAATGTGTTATTGTTTGTGTACGACTCGGTCGTAGAATGGTGCATGCTGAATGTGTTATTGTTTGTGTACGACTCGGTCGTAGAATGGTGCATGCTGAATGTGTTATTGTTTGTGTTGGTAAATAAATTAAATGTGCAGTTTTGTGCTAATACACGTGACTAGTTAAAACTTTGAATTAACGCCATTTACATTTTTTAATGTTAATTCTTAAAAGCAGGGATTTGTATTTAAGTGATGCTTAAAATTCCGAGAGGTGAAACAAACAGTTGTAACCCTCCTCCCCCTTTCTCACACACAGACACGAAAAATATAATAGTCCCCACCCCTAGACATACACAATATGACTGGGTGTTTTAAAATGTCTAAGGGGCCGTCCATAAAGTACGTCACGCTATTTTTGACCATTTTTAACTCCCCCCTGTCACAAACTGTCACACATCTTGGATCCCCCCCCCCTAAAGTACGTCACACTTTCAAACAAAAATGTTTTTTTATTAATAAAATAATCAAAATTTAATATAAAACAGTGTGACGTCCCACATGGCCGGACCCCCCTCCCCCCTGTCACAAACTGTCACACTTTCTTACACCCCCTCCCCCCTCTGGAGCGTGACGTACTTTATAGACGGCCCCTAATGTGGTTATATAATCTTAAATACTTAATTCAAGCTTCACAATAATCAGGAAATTAAAAAATAAAAATCTTTGTAATGAAATTCTGATTCCAAACACATTGCATGTGCATTTAATTTAAATCCTAAGGAAGAATAATAATCATTATGACATAAGTGTTGGATAAAAATAAATTATCACCAATTATAATATTCTTTGACCCCAAATTATTTTTTCTCCGCGATTAGGTGCGACATCATCCCACTACCATCTCCTCGCCCTCCCACGGTGGCACGCACATACAATAATAAAAGTAGTTGAACATTTTCCCAATATGCAAACTCCCAATATTTAGTTTCTCATTAAAATTTTAAAAAATAAAAAAAAACCAACAGGAACAACATCGAATGCTGAGAAGTTGACTCACCTTGTCCGCCCCATGTCCACTGGCTGGGTCAGTCCCACGCCACCACCGTAAAGAAGCTTAAGTTTCAGGTAGGCAGGGTCACCTATCATCATGGTTCACGGGTAGGTAGCTAGCTTGAGCCCACACGGTGAGTTGTCAACTCACGCGCAAGACTTTCTTGCGCTACAGGTCCTGCATAGCTCGTACAAACACAGCCTACACAGCCGAGTCGCAAGGTATCCCACAATTCTTGTTTTTCTTTTTGTAAGAGAACACTATCAACTTGAAGCCATCAAAACTATTGTATCCAAAGAATTATTTTGAAAAAAAGTGAATCAGCTGAAATCCCCGCCCCTAACGGTTGACGTCACAAGCCTTGTGGAAATGCCAGCAGACGATTGAGAATAGCCACGTGGACCCTGTGAATCTACTTAATCAAAGCAGTCAGTTCAATGTCACAGAACCGCTGACCATAGACACACTGGACATGGCTTCATGGTACACTCTATTTCATGGTCCAGTCTGCCCACACTCACGAAATAAAACTTTAAAATTCCAACTAGCAAAAGATATCACACCACCTTCAAAACGAGGTATCCGAAATTTTATAGTCTGTAATTTCGGAGCAGTTTCAGCTCCTACATACTAAACTATTCTGTTTTTGTCAATACAAGCATCATCCACGGTTAATAGAAAACAAATCATGGAAAACATCACTGATAAATGTAATACACCAATAAGTACAGACAGAACTAGAGAGAGAAAAATAAACTAATAATTATATATACATAACATTATTATAGCTCGGCGAATTGTAAAAGAATGCGCTCTGGGGAAATCATGGTTTGCAATGCGGTAATGAAAATAAGCAGAAATGACAATACTGGTTAGGTCTGTGGGAGTAACATTGCACACGCGCATTGAAAGGTTCAGAAAACCACAATTTTTTGTCTAAGCACTTTATTATTATAGATAGATGCACTCATGAATGCGTAATGAGAGCACGTGAAATCAGTCTCCGCATGGCCAGAAGCCTCGTAGTGAAGAACTTAAATAAATAATGAAAACCAACGAAAATTAGCGTAACTGACTTTTGTTCACCACGGCATTATTGTTTTAAAAAATAAAAATAAAAACACACACAGAAAAGGTTAACGAGCTCCTCAAACGCAGAAACTGAAGTTGATGACTGATTGGTTTATTCAATTTTTGTCTTCTCCTGGCTCAGTTACACGCGGTGGAAATCACTGGATATTTGCCAATGCCATTAAAATAACCATCGGGTGATGCGTGGGCCTGGAGTTCGAACTGGTTGCAGTAAGTTGTTTTTGAATGTTGGTTGTAATTAGCGCAAGGGGGATACAGGGAGGGGGGGAAAGGGGGGTTACAGGGGGTTACCTTCAATGTAACTTTTGAGAGTTTCCTAAAGTCTGGGTCTGGTACCTCTAGATTCAAGATCTCTGTTGTCAGGGGCGTTTAAGTTACCAGCTGAAGGTATTTAACTGAACAATCAGTGTCTACACCCAAAAAATTACTAGTCTGTTTATAGCCCAATACTTGGTAGTGAGATTCTACACCATTACTTGGTAGTGAGATTCTACACAATTACTTGGTAGTGAGATTCTACACCAATCCTTGGTAGTGAGATTCTACACCAATACTTGGTAGTGAGATTCTACACCAGTACTTGGTAGTGAGATTCTACACCAGTACTTAGTAAGAATATTGTGGTAGCACCCCCCACCCCCCGCCCCCAAACCAAGACAAAGGTGCCACCCATGAAAGTTGGAATCCGACAAGAAAAGTTTTACCCAATCAAGTGCTCATTGAAATTTAAATAAATAAAAACTGATGCTTCTAAAAATGTGAACAAAACAACTAAATCAAACGTTTAACAAGTGAGCGAAATGCGAACAATCCTGACTGATATTAGAGTAAGTAAAGGATGTGAACAGAAATGTAACGCACGCTTAAACGATGCAACTAAAGACAAATGTTGATATTGTAGTGCGTGCAACTAAAGACAAATTTTGATATTCTAGTGCATGCAACTAAAGACAAATGTTGATATTCTAGTGCATGCACAACCCGAGTTACGACACATCTAAGCGCTAACGCTGGGAAATATAAAACAGAAGTTCAAGATTAGATTACACTTAGATTATTAAGATTACTAACATCCATTAGGAAGATTTTTCCTCTTAGGAAAGGTTACAAAACAAGAGACATAACCGAGTTTTCACAAAGATGTCAGTAATTATGCGAGTTGTCGTTACTTTCCAATGACGAGGATTCTCTGCTGCTGGACTACTCCATGATTGTGGACGAGAAGAAGATAACATGGGATATTGAACACTGATAATAATACACACATACAAACGCACAAAACCAACAACAGAAGTGTAAATAATCTAATTTCAAATACATTTAATGTGGAGTAATTGTATGTATGCATAAAATCTGCATTTTGGAATATTGGTTCACATCAAACAATTATTTGTTTTATTATTTTTATTTCACCTTAGTTCGTTATATATATATATATTATTATATATATATATATATATTATATTATATATATATATAACTATTAGTTATATATGTTTGCGTGTACGTTAGCATTTTGTGTGTATGTGGGAACGTGTCTGGGTTTCAGTGCGTGCGTTTTGTGTCTGTATTTGTGTTTCTTTCTTGGCTAAACCGAGCAAGACGTTATTGAAAGTTGCGTCCACAAAAATGTCGCACTGAGCAGGTTTAACTACGTCATGTAACCGAGGATAACCACAGATGAAGCTTCTCTCAGCTCCATTAAAAAAAAAGCAAACAAAAAACTAACAGCACAACGCTATTCAGTGAATGAATAAAATAAAAGATACACAACCTCATTGTGCGATCAAAATAATAATATTACAAATAGCATACTTGTTATTTGTACTGATGAAGGCATAAGCCGAAATGTCTGCTTTTGCATTAGTCTATAAATAAATCTTTAATTTATTGTTTTGATTACACAGTTCGTGTATCTTGTATTTTATTTATAGGCTTTATCGAGTTCCGTTCTATAGTGAATTAATAGGAAACTGAACACAAAGCCTGGAAGAAACGCACAGTCTCAATAGTTTCTGTCCTTCACAGTCTTTAGCTTTCTTTAAGAAAACAATAAACATTCAAGTTTCATTAATGTTGATGTCGTTTTTCCATAGCTGAATCAATGGTACAAAAGGAGTAAACCTTCCTTATACAATCCACAAGGAGCACAGAGTAGCCTTCACTTAACTGTTGGAAACACAAGATATTCCTCGAAATAACCGCCCTCGCTGCACAGCTCGGCGTGCGCCAATGTGCCACCACGAGAGACGGGGGGACTCGACGGAAACTCGCATTTTATTATTTCGTGCGTGGGAGTGGGGGAGACCGTCGGAGTTAATGATCCATAGGAAAATAATAAGAGCCATAATCCTAAAGAAAACAAAACCAGAAACGCTAAATAACACTTGGCCGTCATCGGCGGATGTTTGCTGGGCCGGGTTCTCAGCTGCTCGTTCAGCGCGGCTTCGGCGGAGAGCTGTTGTGCGCGGCATCCACTTAAGGTGCGTGTTTTCAACATCATCATCTGCACCATCAGCCGATGTTTGCTGTAATTCGCACCATCAGCTAATGTTTGTTTTAATGCGCACCATCAGCTAATGTTTTTTGTAATGCGCAACATCAGCTAATGTTTGTTGTAATGGGCACCATCAGCTAATGTTTGTTGTAATTCGCACCATCAGCTAATGTTTGTTGTAATGCACACAATCAGCTCACCTAGCTTGGTGCGCACAGCTCAAAAAATGTTTGCTGATGACACTATTACTGTGTAGTGTATGCATCACCAGTTCAAAGAAATTTAAAAAAATCATTTTTCTACACTTACCAGTGCCTCCCTTATGAAAAGTATTTTTTTTTAAATTTTAAATATTTTAAAAACTTATTTTTCCTTAATTTCGTTTTAAAGTCGTTGGATTAACTTTTAAGAAGTATTTTCTTTACAATTAAAATAACCAATGCTCATTTAACAATACCTATTACAGTATTAATTTATTATTTTTTTTTGTGGACACAAATTGAAAAGAAAAAATCCTTTGGTCATCAAACAATTTAATCACCGATTGTGATGTTTTGTTACAACTACTCGGACCTATCACGGGGAATGCAAACAGCTAACACATGTACATCAACTACGAGGCATATAAACTAAACCCTCCCCCCCTCATAAAGCTAATATACAAATTCACATGTGGTTAGCCCTGACATAGGATGTGTTTAAACACAACAACGACCACGCCCCCGGTAAGGCACGCCCTATATTATCCGGATAATATCTAGTCACATCTGCCAGCCTGTGTTTCAGATATCAGGGGCATCGCCATGAAAACAGCAAGCGCCACTTGTTAGCCAAGCCCCGTTGTGATTGAGTTGTTGTTGAGATCCCTTCTGACGTGAATGCGTCGAGGTTCGCAATTGAACAACTCCAAATTACCAGTTACATTGATATAAACCCTGCAACTGCTACGAGATATGATATCACGTGACTTATCCCCCATTCACATTCTCCCTGCACCCTTGAGAGACGCCATCTATACCCCCACCCCCCGCTGTTCCAGGACCAGTTATATACCTTGACTTCCCACACTCTAATTCTCATCACATCAGAAGATGCAAACAGGTGTGAGAACCTTTGGCTTAATAACGTCATCACATTCTCTCCCATCCCTCCACCCCCACCCCCACCGTACTCTCGCCCTGACGTGCCCAGGCCGACACTTGATCTGTCAATGTAGCGCCACTACATCAGCCCGGCCGCGAAAAGCAAAGTCCAAAGCATTCCATGAGCGGTACGTACCTTCACTCGCGGACTCTTGTTGTACAGTGTACGTCATTTCTACGCCCCCAACCCCCCACTCACTGCATCAGCACTGCTGACATAACCCAGACACGAGATGACTGAAGAAGGTGCTGAATTTTCCTTGGTGCTGTACATCTTCAGAGGTTCCCAAACGCCGCACCCCCATCCGGCGTGTACTGGACATAAAGGAACTGAGCCGCACAACCTCTTGAATTAAAATTTAAAACACACAGCGTCTTCTTCCCCCCCCCCGCCCCCCAAAAAAGTCTCTGCGGCTAAACAGGTTGGGGACCGCTGTTTTACATCATTGAGAGATCATCATGGGAGAGACATAACAGTGTGAGACGTGTCCAAACAATGATACAGACGAACACATGTCGGGGTGGATTCTTTGACTTCTTGGCATTAGTATCGCAACAATACGCAAGTGTTTTGTCGAGGTGAGACATCGGCGCACCTGAGTCTGGAGATATATCAGCGTCTCTAAGTCAAGTCCCGAAACTGTATTGAAATACTACGTCTTGGGAATGGGATAAGTCAAACTTTCTAAGTCATGTGCCGAGGTGGTAATGGAGTCACAAACAAAGACTGAATGTGTCTATGGAGCTTTGACCGAAAAGAAAATCTTTTTTTAACCGGTTTATGTTTAATTAATAGAGTTTGAAACCAATAAACGATTTAAAAAAAAATAAATAACTGCGAATAACGAAAACTATTTACGTTATTTCAGGGGCCCATCTGGATAGTGATTAATGTTAAAAAAATAAAATTAAAAAAAATTAGAAAAAAAACAACAAAAAAACAAAACAAAACAAAACAAAAAGAAAAAAAACAAAACAACAATCAACTGTTTAACTTGAACGGTTTAGCTTTTGAACTTGAAAATTTATTGAGTTGCAATCTAACGTAAATTAACAAAATCACGATTATAGACGCTAACAAAGACTTGTCTGTGGGCTGAACGTCTTCTTTGACAAACATAATTAAAAATGAAACAAAGGTTGTTGGCACGTTTGAAAAATGCTGTCGTCTAGCGCTAGAGCAGGGGAGGCCAGACCTGTAGTAACTGACAGCCATTTTAAAATATATAGAAAAAATGTTGAGAGCCGCATTGAGAGCCCCATATAAAAGCTATATTTTCTATTTGAAAAATGAGCATGTTTTAAATAACTTTTTTGTCATTGAAGTATGTATGTAGTGTAAGGCTGCACCCTAATATCGTACCACGCGTGAAGCCATGTAAAATTTCATTAAATAAATTGTAAGCCATAAAATATTTAAGTGGAACTTTTATTGAAAGTTGGTAAATGCATAAAATAAAAACAGGGTATTAGTAGGCCTGACAGGACGTAACACAACAGCGAACGTTTCGGCAAAGAGCCTTCTTCAACGGACAAATAGTACACAAATGAAACGAATAAAACGAAATAATAGAAAAAAACACTTAGCTGCGGTGAAATCCAAGTAGTCCAGTAAAGATAAAGCAAGGAGAGAAAAGTAAGAGCTTAAATAGGAAAGGAAAGGGTGGGTGTGGCCAATCAATCAGCTTGTCAGTGCGAACACAACGTTGATCCCATGTGGTGTAAGAGTCCCATATTCATGGATTAGTCTATTCTCCAGACTGACCCGGCCGGGTGTGTTTGTACAAGAAACCAAGGCGGTGACAGACATGTCATCGACGCCCATGTGGTCCCGTCCATTGAAGTGTCGGGAGACAGGACACTGTTTGTCTTGTTTAATGGCCCGTACATGTTCCGCGATACGGCAAGAGAGTAACCTCCCCGTTTCACCAATGTACTTCAAAGGACAGCGCTTACACACAATGGTGTAGACCACATTGCGGCTAGTACAAAGATAGCCATTCCTAATCTTGAATGTCCCCTTAGGGAAGACAATCTGGTCCGTCTGGGTAACAAAGGGACATGTCTTGCAGCGATTACGACCACATGGCTTAGTGCCCAGATGGGAGGACGGAATAAGCAGACGGCTACGAACCAATAGGTCTCGCAGATTTTTGTCCCTCCTGAATACAATGAGGGGTGGGGTGGAAAATATGTTGTTTGTCTCAGGGTCCGCGAGGAGGATGGTGCGATTTTTCACAAATATTTCCTTTGCTCTGATGTTGAACTAACAAAAAGAAGAAGCTTGGTAAACTTAAACCTCCTCAAGTTATACCTCAACAGACCACCACCAACAAGAATTTAGTAATTTGCATACCCCCAGATTTACCACTCTCAGAGAATGAAAGATCCCTTCTATCTAAGGGTCTTAAATTCATTCCTCTTACACCTTCTTGCGACCGTTTTCAACTACAGAGCGATTCTCAACGTTTTTTCCGCGCTCTCAGACTTCAGTTCCATTTTGCCGGGAAAAACAACACGCTTCCCGATGATGAGTTATTCCCATTCAAAAAACAAAGGAAATCTACTTGGACACCACCGCCTGGTCAATCCAAGGCTCTGGACTTATATATCAAAAGCACAGAGAATGATATTAAAAACCTTTTGTTTCCTCGACTCCGTAAATCCAACCTTTCTAAAGTTGAGTCGAAAGCCTTGTCTTTATTGCGCAGCCGTAAAGACATTGTCATCAAACCGGCCGACAAAGGCGGGGCCGTAGTTGTATGGGATAAGGAGTTGTATATTAAGGAAGCTCAGAGACAACTGGAGGACACCCAGTTCTACCAACAGAGAGCCACAGATCCCATCATGAAAAACAACACGGTGGTTAAAAAGACCATCGATGAGTTGATAACAGAATGCGCTCTACCTCAATCAGCGTCCAGGATGCACATTTTTGACAGTGACCTGGGCAAGCCATCCTTTTATCTCCTTCCTAAAATTCACAAGGATGGTAACCCTGGTAGACCTATTGTCTCTGCATGTTCTTGTCCAACAGAACACATTTCTGAATTCTTGGATAGTGTCTTCCAACCGATAGTGGCATCCCTCCCTACGTACATTAAGGACACCAACCATGCCTTACGGACATTCGACTCTCTGAGCATCAATCCAAACGTAAAGAACTATCTGTTCCTCCTTGATGTATGTTCCCTCTATACATCCATTCCCCACAACGATGGCCTTCTGGCTGTACAATACTTTTTGGACAGACAACCTCACCCCAATATACCTACACATGCCTTACTACGCTTGGCGGAATTGGTCTTAACCCTCAACTCGTTTGAGTTCAATGGCCAGTTCTTTGACCAAATCAGTGGGGTCGCCATGGGGACTAAAATGGGACCCAGCTATGCATGCTTGTTCATGGGCCATTTCGAGCACAGAGTGGAACAAGAATACACTGGTCGCCTCCCCGAATTTTATAAAAGATACATTGATGACGGCATTGGGGTCACTCATATGGAGAGGAGTGAACTTGACACGTTCATCAGCTTTGTTGATTCTTTTCACCCCTCCATTAAGTTCACTCACACGATTTCCGAACTATCGGTTAATTTCCTGGACATTACTGTAACTCTCCAGAAGAACCACCTCCTCACTTCGGCCTACTTCAAACCTACGGACAGTCACTCTTACCTACTCTATCCCTCGTCTCATCCCAAATCCTGTAAGGATTCTATTCCATTTTCACAACTCCTTCGCCTCCGTAGGCTGTGTCAATCTAATGAGGACTTTTTGGAAAAGGCGTTGGAAATGGTGGAGTTTTTTAGACAAAGGTCTTACCCTGAAGCTATACTTCAATCTGCACTTCAGCGAGTTAAAAACTTCACTCGTGCCGACGCCTTTGTATCACGCTCCAGTGATAGTAATGAAAGGAGCAAATTGGTGCTCACATACCATCCCCACAACATCAGAGCAAAGGAAATATTTGTGAAAAATCGCACCATCCTCCTCGCGGACCCTGAGACAAACAACATATTTTCCACCCCACCCCTCATTGTATTCAGGAGGGACAAAAATCTGCGAGACCTATTGGTTCGTAGCCGTCTGCTTATTCCGTCCTCCCATCTGGGCACTAAGCCATGTGGTCGTAATCGCTGCAAGACATGTCCCTTTGTTACCCAGACGGACCAGATTGTCTTCCCTAAGGGGACATTCAAGATTAGGAATGGCTATCTTTGTACTAGCCGCAATGTGGTCTACACCATTGTGTGTAAGCGCTGTCCTTTGAAGTACATTGGTGAAACGGGGAGGTTACTCTCTTGCCGTATCGCGGAACATGTACGGGCCATTAAACAAGACAAACAGTGTCCTGTCTCCCGACACTTCAATGGACGGGACCACATGGGCGTCGATGACATGTCTGTCACCGCCTTGGTTTCTTGTACAAACACACCCGGCCGGGTCAGTCTGGAGAATAGACTAATCCATGAATATGGGACTCTTACACCACATGGGATCAACGTTGTGTTCGCACTGACAAGCTGATTGATTGGCCACACCCACCCTTTCCTTTCCTATTTAAGCTCTTACTTTTCTCTCCTTGCTTTATCTTTACTGGACTACTTGGATTTCACCGCAGCTAAGTGTTTTTTTCTATTATTTCGTTTTATTCGTTTCATTTGTGTACTATTTGTCCGTTGAAGAAGGCTCTTTGCCGAAACGTTCGCTGTTGTGTTACGTCCTGTCAGGCCTACTAATACCCTGTTTTTATTTTATGCATTTACCTTTTTAAAAGCCTGATTGCAGTCTCACCCCCATTACTTTATTGAAAGTTGCGCGTTTTGATGTTACGTCCCAGTTCTTAAACACCACCCTCCCCTCTCATCACACAGCGTCACAAATGTGTGACCCCCCTCTCCCCTAGGTGCGTGACGTCGTTTATGCATCGCCCCATGAACTCAATTTACAAATATGTAAGTTCATGACTAATAAGTACAGAATTAGGGTTCACATTATGTAATGAACAAGTCAGCTCAAGAATCGACTTATCTAGTTATTACTTTTTGACACTTCGGTACAAGGTACTCCAAAAACGCACCAATGGTCGCGTCTGTATGCGACGCACCAAAACACGCTGCGCAGTCACAAGTTCAATATTGTGTTACGACCACTACAAACAGCCTGAAAATGTTCAAACTATTTTAACGACAGCAACGACTATCACAACCCTTCCACGCAACCAGATCCCGCCCCAACACCACAAAATTCAGGACGCAAACTAATTTTTTCCCCCACAAATATAGCTCCACTCTCACTCAGACATAAATAAACAATGAAAAAAAAACATTGTCTACCAGCCCCCGCCCCCCCCTCCCAAAGTCATATCAGCACACTAGCGATGTATACTGCAGACCTATTAAGATTTAAGAGCGTTATCCCCACATAAAAATTGTGAAACAAGCCAACTAAATTAAATGGATTTGTATTGGCGTCAGGATAAAAACAACAACCAAAATGGGAGTAACTCAATTTTTCCCCCAGCCAGGAAATGAAATGACGCCCCTGTATGATATTTCGGGGCACTCGATGAGGGAATGAGTGGCCCCCACCCCGTAATTCCTTACAGCCATGCCAATTGTAAGTCAAAACTTTTTATTCATGTACTTGAGATAGAGATAGACCTCAACACTTTCCTTATAAAGTGTTTATTTTTTAACAACTTGAGCAAAGGGAGACACCGTTGACCAATGGTGATCATTTTGTTCAGTTTATGGCGTTAAAATGTTGTCACCTCAATATAACCTGACAATATAACCTGTCAATGTGACCTGCCAATATAACCTGTCAATATGACCTGTCAATATGACCTGTCAATATGACTTGTCAGTATGACCTGTCAATATAACCTGTCAATGTGACCTGTCATTATAACCTGACCATATAATATAAAAGTGGAGTGAAGGTCTAGTAGCCTTGGACCGATCTAAAGTTATGGAAGATCTTGACTCCATGCCAAATTTCGTTTTTTTTTCCTCCAGAACTAACACACACCAAAGATAGAAGATTGAGAAAAAAAATGAGAAGAATGATAATATGACTAAAGAGAATTATACGTGTGGTTGAGAACGAGGGTGGGGGACATTTAGGTGGAGGAAGAGAGAGAGAGAGAGAGAGAGAGAGAGAGAGAGAGAGAGAGTGAGAGAGCGAGAGAAAGAAGACCTGACTCTGAAATACGGTCTTAATTATAATTCTAGTGGAACTCTCACAGTCTCACGCCCACGTGACTTTAGCCCGTGGCTTTCATACACAACGTTACAGTGCACCCCCCCCCCAACCCATCGAGACTTTCACGGCCCACGACCAGCGTCTCACACTCCTAGAAATGAAGACACAGAGAGAAACTTTGTTCGGACTCAACACGCGGAGAACAGGTCCGTGCCTAGTGGGGGTGTAACTCTAGCTCCATCTGGCGCCACTTGGGGTGGGGCGAGCATAAATATCTCCACCCCCCACCCACACACACACATCAAAAATTCCGGCTTATCAAAGTCCATCAGTACGCTTCTCATGGCACTCAACTACATGTACTTGAATTTTTAGCGTTCACAGTTGAGTCATTGGGTCATCTGTGTCTCTATCTTATTGTTTACGCCAGTGTGGGGCTAACTTTTCAGGGCAAGAGCTGCATTAGACGGTAATTAACTGTGAAATTGCCGACCACCCCCTCAACCTCAAAAAAAAGAAAAGAAAAAAGAAAACAAAAACACGTCGACTTAAACCTAATTATTTCAATGTCTTCCAGATAACGGCTGTTTCTGCGAGTCGCAGTTTGCACAACCCCAGTTTCCACACTGGTCAGTTAGACACGTGTTACCGGATCGTTTGAGTTCAGTTTTCACACCTTATATTCTAGGGCTGTTATCGATTAATTTAAATTTAATCGTTAACTTTTGAAAAATTATCGATTAATTAATCGATAATTTCGATTAAAGCCAAAAATAGAAATTTATGACGTCATTAAACTGAACATTTCTCCCGGACATTGAAAATTAAGAATATTTTGAACTAAATTTTATGACAATGTGTTGATACTTGATCGGATGTTTGTGCTGAAGGTGGTACGTCAGCGATGTATTTGATCCTTTAAAAGAGAATTGTTTATGGCAGTGAACACAGTAAACTTTTTCACCATCTTCGACTTTGCCATCCGCAGTTAGCTTAAAAACAACATTTTTGCTCAACTTTCTATTTACCGTATTTTCACGCATATTCCCTGCGGGTTATACCAGATTTTACAAACCCCGCACCCCCCATGCGGGGTATCTCCGTGGGCGGGGTATCTGAATTTTTTAAACTGAATAATGAATCAATGGCACTATTACTTGCAAAATACGAATATAAAATTATATTCTGAATAACTTCTGGTATTATGCGTGTCTCCCAGGTTAACCTCGGAATCGAATAGTCCAGTTTAAACCGGTTTGGAAACAATTCTCGTTCATGTCGTAATTCGAATGTTTTGTATAACGACTGCAGTTGTCTGATGGTACGGTGTACCAGAAAAAATAGTGCACACTTGTTTACGTTTAGCCAATAGAATAAAATATCAAAAATTATAATTTTATAATTATTTATAATATTTTTATTAAAATAAACAATTCCTTTTTAAGTAATAAGAGATATTTTTGTATGCATGGTATTGATAGAGTTGTGAAAATATAGTATGATAAGTACATCTCCTAGAGTGGTTCATCGTGATATGATTGTGCGGGGTATAAGCGTGGGCGGGTTATACCACAATTTTTTTACAGGATCTAAAAATTCTGCGGGGTATATGCGTGGGCGGGTATCTGCGTGTGCGGGGAATATGCGTGAAAATACGGTAAATGTTTAAATTTAACTGCGCTGATGCTGTCAGCCATTTTTTAGTTGACGTCTGCCGGTCCACATAGAGTAATAAAATAAATTATAATATTACGCGGGAGAAGTTTGTACGTAAAAAAAATAATTATTAATAATTAATTATTTATTAATACATTTTAAAAAAAATATTATACATATTTTCTTTAATTTTAATCGAATTTTTATCGATTAAAATAATTTTAATCGATAAAATTTTTTAATGATTAATCGAGAAATTAATCGTTAATTTCCGCAGCCCTATTATATTCTCATATATACCAGGTTAAAAAAAACAACTCTCTAAAAATGTCGCAAAAGCATCTACGGGGTGCATATTTATGTCACAGATGCATTCACAATTTTTGCGATAAATGTATTTAAAGAACGTTCGCCTGTATCCTTCCAAATTACCGAATGGAATTAGTGGAAATAATAGATACGAATAGTAACAGGCTTATATTTCTTTTACACTAGAGTACATTTTATCTTAAAATTTTAATTATAAATCCTCACTTCAGTCTGTGTAACAGAAAGACAAGGAAAGTCGAACATTATTTTCCGATCCTCAACACCTCGACATTTTTTTTTCTGTTCCACATTACAGCCTCGGGGAAAATGGGGTCAAGGTTGCGTGTCTTAAGACAGAGTTACTAACGTAAGAATAATATCATGGCTCACTCGCAGACTCGAGTGTATCCGTCACTATCGATGATGACGTATTGCTGAGTTTCCCCCGCTTAAAAAACTGTCAGGGAGTGCAGTACAGCTGCCAGATGTCTCTCTCACGGGACTCAATGGGGGTGGGGAGACAACGTATCACGCATACACTCATCTCAGCTGTTCTCGGCACTTTAATTTTCTAAAAAATTTTTTAAAGAGTCTTTTCTCCCGCTTCCCTTTTTGAGTTCTCCACATTATTGTTCCTATTAACTTCTCACTCAAAGGAGTGGAACTCTCGGGAAGTCTCGTGAGAGACGTGTAGTTACGTTTACAGCGTCATTTCTCCCTCGTGACATCAGGATCCAATAACTCTTCGTTAAATTCACATTAGCCAAGGGGCATTTTTGGGGGTTGTGGTGTTGAAAATTGCAGGGGCGCCACGTTTCGCTGGGGGAAACCTCAGCTTGTCACGGAAAACACAACAGAAACTAAAAGATGGCTGCATAAGCGATTGGGTATTTTTGTTAGGTGCCGTCTGTTCAGAGGCCCTTTATGATATTGAAAATAGCAAATCGATATGCCAAAGCTGAAGTTAGAGAACCTTGGACTTACTAGGTATCTCAACGCCAACAGAATAACTAATCCCATTATAAATTGGCATACAAAAATACTTTTTCTTCCATGCTCAATTTTTTTTTAAAAATTCGTCGCACACAGAAGCTGAGACATAGAACTAAAAACTAATCAAAGACTAGTGATAAAGACTTTTAAACTACAACTCGTGATACCCCATACTTCAGAAAGAGAATAAAGTTTAAACCATTTTCAAAACGTCTATTTCAACTCAAGGCTTTAAGCGGGGTCAACATAAGAAGTCCTGCTAAAGCCGTGTCCAGTGGTGAAGGATCCAGCAAATTCGTATCCCAGATAAACGTGTGCATAACTTCACTGGGACGAGAGGGAGATGGTCAAGATGATTCCAGAGAAATATAATGAACAAAAAACGTTCGTCTCAAGTTAATGTATATGAACCGACCAATCTAAGGAAAAGCACCGAGACTGTCTGCGACATATGGCGGGAATATAATAATTCTAAAATCAAGACAAAAGAACGCATGCGGCACGAAAGCTCTTGTGCATGAAGGCGGCACTACGATAGCAGGGCGCCCGTGGCACACCACCAAATACCTAGACGCCCCGGCCATCACCAAATGAGAAAAAGCGAGAGATGCCCTGGACACGCCTCTTAGTGCAGACGACACAAAAAGCCGCCGAATAATATTTATCTTGGGGTGGCTGATTGTGGCAGGTGTTTGGGTACGTCTCGAAATAATAATAATAATAATAAATTGATTATTTATATAGCGCTGTATCCCAGTAAGGAACTGGGCTCACAGCGCTTTACATGAAAGAAATAACATACCTATAAGTATTAAATTAACTTTCATATCATAACAAACACAAAAATTACAGTACATTATACATAAGCTACGTTAATCATTTACAAGAAATGTTGTTTCATTAATTTTGAAAATAAATTTTGAAAAGATGTGTCTTAAGTGCAGTCTTGAAGGACTTGGTTGTTTGAATACTACGTATGTGTAATGGTAGAGAATACTGCCCAATAGACGTTATCCAATTATGTGAGCTCTAATATAAGCAAGTGTTTAGTGTATATGTGCATATGTGTGCGTACTCCATGAGATGAGCAGTGGTCTGCGCACTCTTAAAGATGCGGGAAGATCAACGAAGCTTTGAAGACCTCAGGGGTTTTAGTAAGAGACTTTAAGAGGAAAGTCTATCTTATTTCTAATCGACCTTTACATACGTTTTCACAAGTAAGTATGTTCAATTGAGCGCGTACCAAAAGCCACGGACGTATGCCCACAAAAGAGGAAATAAAATGTTGATACACATTAAATGCCGAACTTAGCACGCAGTTTGAAATATTCGCCCTTGTGGCAAAAGTCGATACGCCATCAGTGCCGACTTCGAATGCAAACTGAAGTGTTCTCTGATGTACGCAGCAATCTGATTGAGACGCTTGGGGTGCATTCCATTCAAAGATATGTTAGATTATAGGCATACGTAAACGCGATTGTGTGCCGCATAAAACTATTGATAAAATAGAGGGAATGTTGATAGGACAGAGGGAATGTTGATAGGACAGAGGGAATGTTGATAGGATAGAGGGAATGTTGATAGGATAGAGGGAATGTTGATAGGATAGAGGGAATGTTGATAGGATAGAGGGAATGTTGATAGGATAGAGGGAATGTTGATAGGACAGAGGGAATGTTGATAGGACAGAGGGAATGTTGATAGGACAGAGGGAATGTTGATAGGATAGAGGGAATGTTGATAGGATAGAGGGAATGTTGATAGGACAGAGGGAATGTTGATAGTTTGATAGGACAGAGGGAATGTTGATAGGACAGAGGGAATGTTGATAGGACAGAGGGAATGTTGATAGGACAGAGGGAATGTTGATAGGACAGAGGGAATGTTGATAGGACAGAGGGAATGTTGATAGGATAGAGGGAATGTTGATAGGATAGAGGGAATGTTGATAGGACAGAGGGAATGTTGATAGGACAGAGGGAATGTTGATAGGACAGAGGGAATGTTGATAGGACAGAGGGAATGTTGATAGGACAGAGGGAATGTTGATAGGACAGAGGGAATGTTGATAGGACAGAGGGAATGTTGATAGGATAGAGGGAATGTTGATAGGACAGAGGGAATGTTGATAGGACAGAGGGAATGTTGATAGGATAGAGGGAATGTTGATAGGATAGAGGGAATGTTGATAGGCAAGAGGAATGTTGATAGGACAGAGGGAATGTGATAGATACACAGGGAATGTTGCTAGGCTCAGCGGGCATGTGATAGCGACGGAGGGGCATGTATGATCGGCTAGAGGGACTGTTGCTCACGCACTCGGGCCTGTTGATGCACGGCCCTCGGGCCCAGAATGTCGATCGGCACGACGGGCCCTGTTGATGCACGCATACGAGGGCCTGTTGATAGGCCCGCGGCCAGTAGCTCGGCTCGCTGGCCCATGAAGCTACGGAAACGCGGGCCTGAAGCACGTCACGCGTGCCTGTTGCTAGATACGCGGCCTGATTAGCTCGCCCGCGGGCATGAAGCACGTGCTCTGCGGGCCGTGTTAGCTCGGCCACGCGGCCCGATGCTCGGATCGCGGGCTGGAAGAACGCTCGCGGCCAGTAGCACGGCATGCGCGTGGCCTTGAGCACGTCTCGCTTCCTAGTTGCACGGTCACGTCGGGCCATGATGCACGCCACGCGGGCCAGTAGCTCGGCTCCGCGGCTGATAGCACGTGCACGTCGGGCCAGATTAGCACGCCCCTCTGTCTCACGTCCTCACCACAAGATGCACGATTCACACAATCGCCATCGCAGTCCACATCCCAAATCCCGCGACTCCGAGTGCTCCTGCCGCGGTTCTAATCCAAGATATAGCATATAATATTATTATCAGCCATGTATCGCCTGCTACAGTCAGTGTCTCTACCGCACGCCCATCGAACTTAGTATCTCCATCTCTGTACTATATTGTCTGCCTACGTTGATTATTAGGGCAAACTCGCCGGCACGCGCCGCGGTGGTTACGATCTACACAAATCTGTGCCATGATCAAATCACTGGAGTTAGAGTTTACAGACTTGATAGGGGTTGTAGGAGACCTTCTGTGGGACCTGCGTCTAAAACAATTGGGGTTGTAGGAGACCTTCTGTGGGACCTGCGTCTAAAACAATAGGGGTTGTAGGGGGCCTTCTGTGGGACCTGCGTCTAAAACAATAGGGGTTGTAGGAGACCTTCTGTGGGACCTGCGTCTAAAACAATAGGGGTTGTAGGAGACCTTCTGTGGGACCTGCGTCTAAAACAATAGGGGTTGTAGGGGGCCTTCTGTGGGACCTGCGTCTAAAACAATAGGGGTTGTAGGAGACCTTCTGTGGGACCTGCGTCTAAAACAATGGGGGTTGTAGGAGGCCTTCTGTGGGACCTGCGTCTAAAACAATAGGGGTTGTAGGAGACCTTCTGTGGGACCTGCGTCTAAAACAATGGGGGTTGTAGGAGGCCTTCTGTGGGACCTGCGTCTAAAACAATGGGGGTTGTAGGAGGCCTTCTGTGGGACCTGCGTCTAAAACAATAGGGGTTGTAGGAGGCCTTCTGTGGGACCTGCGTCTAAAACAATAGATTTATACCGGTAAGATTTTTTTATAATACATGTATATTTTTACGCGATTTGTTTTTCTTCGCTGGAGATCTTTTCCCAACGTATTGCTAATGACGCGTCGCCCTTGTTTGGCGGGTTATTTTTAGAATTTCACCCGGCATGTTATCCCAGTGGTAAAAAAAAATAATTAAATGATCACTAATTAAGTCTTCAGTATCACATAAGATCACTATTTTCATTAATGAAGTCCTTATTATCACATTATTATTTTATTTTGTCGGTTTATGATGGCTTATTTTTTACGCTAAAAACAGAGATGACTCGTGTTAAAGTTGTCTAATGGGCTTTAAATTACTTTATACCATAATATTCTAAAACCCCAATAGATTTGGATCCGTAAAACGTCGGGATGACATTAATTCTGTCAGCAGTTCAACTAAAGATCAGATCGACTTATTGCCCTGCCGGTTAGATATCACGCCGAGACAAGGAAGACAGCGCTCAGGTAAAACATGACAGAACAAATGGAGCGAAGCCATCAGCCGAGACACAAGAGCCACAGCTGCAGTGTGTTAGACAATAGGTACCTGCCCCGAAGACTGAGCCATGAAGACAACGGGAGACAAAAACATCGTCTGCAGTCTTTCGGTTATAGGATATTTCTCGAAATGTACACGGGCTCTGGAACACGTCATCATATCGTCGGCTAATGTATGGGTGATTAAAGGATTATAGAGATGATCGCAGGATTATAGAGATGATCGCAGGATTATAGAGATGATCGCTGGATTATAGAGATGATCGCAGGATCATTAAATATTTTATAGCGCTGTCGTCTGTGCTAATTTAGTATGCTCAACGCGCTGTGCTATTCACGTCTCTGCTTAAAGAAAAAGAAGTGTTTAGATAATAGATGGATGGGTGGATGAATCGACGGATATATGCATGGATGAGTGGATGGAAGGATTGATGGATGTATGGATCGATGCATCGAAGGACGAACAGATGGATGAACAGATGGATGAACAGATGGATGAACAGATGGATGAACAGATGGATGAACAGATGGATGAACAGATGGATGAACAGACGGACGAACAGACATTCAGTCAGACAAACCGACCGACATACCGACAAAAGGCAGACAGACCGACAGACAGACCGAAAGACAGACTTTGCAAGATCCGTTGCCACCCTGGCAGCCATGATTGAAGGATGTTTACGGATGACGTGCAGGGAGGCGAAACAACAGTCGCTGCATGTAAAAACGAGATCCCAACAAAAAGAGAAAAAAATAAACGAACTTAAATCGTAGAAGAACAAAAAAAGAGAGAGAGAAAGAGGAGACACAACAATCAGGCATTGAACGCAATGTCTCCACCAAAAGAATGCACCACGGTGTTGGCTGACACCCCGACTACATGGTAAATAGAAGCAAACAGCTGCGCGGCGTGCAAACATCAAGCCAAGGGAAAACAGCACGGGACACATGCGCACCATGCGCAACAATGCGGTGGATCGATTTCCTCGTTAGATCAGGGGATCCCAAAACCTTTCTCATTGCTATATCGCTGAAGACAGCAACTGAAGACAGCAACTGAAGACAACAACTGAAGACAGCAACCGAAGACAACCAGCAAAATATTACAGAAAGGAGACCCCTTGTTTAGCATAACGACGGCGGTAGTATTACAGCCTATTTCAACGTGGGTGATTTAAAGTTCTAGAATTAACACAACTATATCCTCACAATGGGAGATTACAATCTCATTATTGACCGAGGCGCTATGCTCTGGTAAACTTTCAGATTTGTTATTCAGCAGGTCAGCAGTTTGAATAGTTCAGATTTATCAGAGACAATAGTAATGCAAATCGGGTAACGATTCGTCCCTCGTCTTCAATGGAGATGCTTTTATGAGTAAAAAAAAATTAATAAAAAGGGTGTGAGGTCTATTTTGATATAAAAAGTTTCTCCAACTATGTCCAAGTGACAAAGAGACAGATAAAGTTTGATGGCTTAGTTGATTGATGGCTTAGTTGTTTGATGGCTTAGTTGTTTGATGGCTTAGTTGTTTGATGGCTTAGTTGTTTGATGGGTGACGTGGTTGACTTATGGCTCAATGTGTCTAATGCAGCATTTTATTTAGTCTCACCGCCTCACACCGACTGTTGTTTAAAATATATGATAAGAATTAGAATCAAGGTCCATGCATGAAACTGAACCAAAGTATAGCGGACAATCGGATGAAATGTGACAAACGGATAGCGACAATCGTGCTAGAGGATTAAGGATTGGTCTTTCGATGGTGATTCCCATGATCTCGTAATAAAGCCGAATCTGGCCACAGAAAGAGAACAATACATACTGGTGTAGTAAATGGAAATAATATAAAAAGAAGGAAAAAAAACAACTACCGCTTTGTCTTCCGTCTTATTGTTTTCCCAACACATATCCCAGAGCGCCGCCACGGCAGGGCTGGAAATGTCTTGTGTGTTTATTATACAATATCACCGGGAAGGGAATCTCCTCTCACAGATGCGGGGTCTGGCTCTCCCAATGAACAGTGGGGGAGACGGGAGATGCCAGTCAGCGAGAGAAGATCACGTGACTTGTCTGAGACGTGAGCTCACCATGCACTTGGTACTTACACCACAGGGTCACGTGGTGAGACACAACTGTCTATCACCAACCACAGGGTCACGTGGTGAGACAAAACTGTATATCACCAACCACGGGGTCACATGGTTTGTTTGTTAATTTTGTTTCTTTGTTTGTTAAGTTATAACTACGGATAGCAAGGCAAACAATGGCGACTAGAAGAAAAGAAACTAAATCGTGTCGAGACGAGCATGCATGGACTTCCCTTTCTTGTCAAGTAACTGACATCACACATCTACAAGTAACATTTATTGTTGTATAAGAATCCAAATGACCAACACCCCCACCCCCTTCCAGAAGGCCACTTTTCATCACGCTCTTGACGCTCTAGACCAGGGGTCGGGAAACCATTGCTAGCGAGCCAGATGTGGCTCTATTGATGGCTGCATCTGGCTCTCAGACTTATGTTCGATTATTTTTTTTTAAAAAAGTTTATTCAGACTCTTTTGATCTACATATTGATTACATATAAAAAACACCATAACAATGTTATTAAAAGAATTCAGAGACATAATTATTGTACTTTTGGTGTTGAAACTACACAAAATGCACATTTACTTAAATTTTTAGTTTTAAACATAATGTTTAATTATGAATTACTTTTCAAAATATGTGGTGTTTATGGCTCTCTGAGACAAAATGTTTCCCGACCCCTGCTCTAGACCTAGACTCTAGAACCAGAGGCGTCACTAGGGTTGGTGTCACCCGGGGCGGTAGCTCATGGTGTCACCCCTTCACTACTGAAGGGGCCGTCCATAAATGACGTCACGCGAGGTTGCCGATTTTTACCCCACCCTATCCCCAGCGTCATACTTTGTCACAAAAACTTAGACCCCACCCCTTTTTTACGATATGACGTCACAAAGCTTTGACACCCCTCCCACAAGCCGTATTTTCTCAATAAAAATTAGCATGTTGCAAATTATTTTTTGTCATTTAAATATGTATTTAGGGTAAGTCTGCACTGTAATATTGTAACACGCGTGAAGTCATTGAAAACGTAATTAAATAAATGGTAAACAATCAAATATTTAAGTGGAACTTTTATTTAAAGTTTCGCGTTTTTGATGTGACGTCACATTTCTTAAACACCCCCCTCCTCGTAACACATCGTCACAGATGCGTGGACCCCCCCCTATGGCGGATTAAAAAGGGGGAGGGGGGTTGCTGAACGGGCTCAGGCCCCCAATAATTTAAGGGCCCCCAAACTTTTTATGAATTATAGTGTATAATAAAGATGCAGGCCATTATGTTTGTACGAATCCCTGAAAATGCCTTGGACAGCCATACGGCAATGCTGCAAATGAGTAGGAAGTATAACGGAAACCAGGCTATTCTTCGTGAGAAGTGCATTGTAGCTCATTATGTGCCGTGCACAGCTTATTCCTTTAATTTGGTTGGGACAAGAGCAGCAGGTTGTCCTACTGCGGTCAGATTTTTTTGTCTTCTGCAAAATCTTTATACCCGACTTGTTGCATCTACTCATCGTTGACAGGTACTTCAAAAACATATGAAATTGATACATGCTAACTAAACCTTGTCTGACACAAGATGGTCAGCCTGACATTATGCTGTAAGGTCTGTTAATAGCTCATACCATGAGAATATCGCCGCACTGGAAGAATTAGCAACGAATGAAAATCAGCCACGTGACTGCCGACTTGAAGAAGAAGAATTTCTAAAGGAAATTGAACAACTGAAAGTCGCTATTTTACTTGACATTTGGGGAACAATTTTAGAAAGGAAGTCTCTCATTGAGTTTGTTAAAAATAGCATTCTTAATTTTATTCCCATGAAGACAAAGGAAAGGAAAAGTCCGTGGTAAAAACAGTGTAAACAATCTCCAATACTATCAAACAAAAAAGAAAGCGTCAGTTTGATAAAGGGACATCAACAAAACAGTATTATCCTTGAGAAAAAAATTCAAGATTGAGGTATTTCTGGTAATCATTGATAAACTTTCTTAAGCCCTACAACATTGGTTAGGTGCATATAAATACATCCATGAGAAATTTGGCTTTCCTACAAACCTAACTGAGCTCAGCACTTTCGCCACCCGATGGGCAGCAGCCAAGTTAATTGAAGAACATTCAAGTGATTTCGAAGAAGGGGTCGGGTAAATCCGAAGCAACCGTTTCGTCCCCCTCAATTTACTAGCAACGCCATCGAGCGGTGCCAGTTTAGGGCCAGGAGCGCCAGTACGGATTAGCAAAAAGTGCCGCAAAGAACGCATTGGACGCCAGCTCTGAGGAAACCTTCCAGTGGGGGTTTCACCCATAGGTAGGTCTTTGATGATCCCCCGGTCTGCGGCGGTCCTATCCATGGAGACCCGTGTGCTTTGCCGGGATGGCGCCAACGTGGTAGCGGGTCGTAGTAGGAAATTCCACCACCTCCTTGTGAGGGCAACTTAGTGGGAGGCATCTTCGACTGTATGTCCAGGATGCCCAGGTGGCCGCTTCAGAAGCGACCACTTTTTTTTTGGGGGGGGGTTCCTCAGCTGTTACGTCCCTTTGGTGGCCATATGGCTAAGGGGGTATTCCGGGAAGACCCATAAAGAGCACTAGGCTCTGGGCTTCTGATTTTCTTCCACATGTAGGTTCATGAGTGATGTCGAAGAATGCTTACCTTCAGAATTAGTCGAATTTTCAGAACTCTTAAAAAGTTATTGTCCAGCCCCAGGCTCAGGGTAAGGAAAAGGAATTAGCACAAAGCGAATCTCAAAAAACTTCCACAGAGCTAAAACTTTTGCTGCTTTTGAATGAGCTATATTTCACACAGTCCTTTACAAATGTACACATCGCACTTCGCATCTATCTTTCAATGATGACATCAAACTGCAGCTGAGAGCGATCCTTTTTAAGGTTGAAAAGAATATATAATGAGTTAGAATTTGCATGGGACGAAAAAGGCTGAATATGCTCTCTCTAATGAGCATTGAAAGGGAACTTGTACGCTTACTCAGCTTTATTGACTTGATTGAAAACTTCGCCATTTGAAAAATTCGCAAACGAAAGTTGTAGGTTGAAATAATAATAAAACTATATAATTTGCAATTGTCACGCAAGTCAGTCAGTCTGTCCTGGCGCTATTAATTTTAGAAAGCAGTGAAAACCAAATTACTGCACCAAAGCATCAAAAGGTGTGCAAATTAAATATGCGCTTTGAAAAAATATTATATGAAGTCATTGTTTTCGCTCATATTTTAATTTTGGAAAAGGGATCAATGTAAAAAGAGGATCTGATGATGGTTACTTATAAAATCAATAAATAAAGTGGGCGCCGTAGGTGCCCTGCAACCCCTATTATAAAATACTTTGTGTACATTTCAGAAAGTTTAATATTTCGTATTTATCAAACAAGGACAAGTTAGTTGGGCTTTTGAAAAAGGTCGGCGCCGTAGGCACCCTAAAAAAAGTGCATTTTTTAATAAAATAAATAGATTTCAGCTGAAAACTTCCGTCATTTTTGACGGGTGTACGCAAGGCATACATATTTTTCAATAATTTTTGTTATTTCAAATAGAGAAAAGAATTCGTTACCTCATGATTTTTTTTTAAATACGGAATAACGCGTAATATTATTCTTTACGGGGGCGCGTTCGTAAGCACTAAACAGCGTAAGTCGGGATGGGACCGTCGTAACCGGAGGACTACCTGTATATAAACATGCATATCTATGCTTTCACGCCTTTAATAAATATATATATATAAAAAATATTAACTCTAAGACATTGAAATCATAATTTTCCTCAAGAAAAACATCAACAAAGAAAACCCATCTTTGATTATTTTTCTTTGGGGGGGGGGTGGTGGTGATAAAAATCGTATCCCCCCCCCCACTGTGGTGGAGGGAGTCGTGAGGTGGGATTCGTTCATGCTGTCGGTGTGTCCAAGCCCAAATGGCTTTATATCTTTTAAAACAGAAGACACTGCCTCTTTCATTCCAGCCTTTTTTAAAGATCTCTCTGCTGCGACTATTTCTTTTCTTTTTTTTCCCTAATTTGTTTTAATGTTGTTCGTGTGTTGGGACTGTTTTACTATTGCAAGTTAACTGATATTTTTTTTAATAAGAATTTTCGCGTTTAACGTATTTCATTGTATTTCTTAATTTCTTTCTAGATTAAAAAATTTGTCATCTTTTGTTTTCTGACATAAAATCGTACACAGTAAAATTTTAGGCTCGGGTGTCACCCCCTGATGGGTGTCACCCGGGGCGACCCGCCCCCCCCCCTAGTGACGCCACTGTCTAGAACTGTATCGCTGTTGCATCATGTACACCGCATATTTACTACACAAATTAAAAAAATATATTACGACTAAATAGCACCAAAAAAAAATATTTAAAAAATATTTTAAAAATTAAATAATAAATAAATTAAAAAAATAATAATAACAATAAATAATAATAATAATAAATAATAAGTGAACAAATATACAGATAAACTGAATGCAGCTCGTGTGTACCCCACATAACAATGAACTGCGGTCACCTACCGTTAGGTAAACAACAAACACGAATGTCCAAACGAATGCAATGACAAGAGGCACAATTTCTACACAGTCATTCCATGGCGTCAAATTATAACATTAACAAAAGAATAAATGTTTCCTTTCTCTGAATAACGAAGACTCGTATGACCCTTGTGTCAGTGACAGACGTAAATATCGCGGCACGTTAGGATCCCTTATTTTTAAAACCCGAAACGGCTCATAGCACGCTGTGACTAAGCTGGGTGAGTGCTGTGGTGATTTTGGCTCATGTCGTCACTACCGGGTCAGTAGGTCAACTACGTGACCTACATTTCCGAAGACGAGTATGGGGCCGCTTCAAACAGTCTACGTCGTCGCGAAGATAAGAGAACATGATGATCTGTTGACCTCGTTCTCTTCAAAACACTTAGGGAAACACAGAATAACATCATCTAAATAGGTGCCCAAGCCAATGTCCCCTCTAAGGTTCGTCTGCCCGTGTGCAAAGCACAATAACTCGTGTGCAAAGTTGAACAGCATCCATTTTTGTGCAATATTTTACAAAATTTGCTGCGCGGTAATTCTTAACTGTTGCGCGGCATTGGTCAGATATATGCACGGCCACGCAGCTAAAAGGGAACATTGGCCCAATCGGCGCATTTTAAAAAAAAAGTCTTTGCACTAGAACCGTATGTCTGACCAGGGGATGCAGTAGTTAAACCACAAAGCCTGGCACTTATACAGCTACCCGGCCATCTAAGAATTTTAAGATGGTTTCGATAGATCTGCTACGGTCATCAACACTCCTCCCCCCCCAACCCCGTCAGAAACCGTTAATAAACTACGTCTTCATTGATTCTTGTTCCCCTAATCTTTGCGTTATTTCACAGTGATAGTTAAAGTTAAGAAACTTAAATGTTGTCCGTTTTGTAGCTTGGGGGCTGTCCATAAATTACGTCAACAATTTTTTGGCGATTTTTACCTCCCCCCTCCTCCTTGTCAACAACTTGTCAAACTTCCAGAGACCCCCCCTATAAAATTACGTCAACATTTGATAACCCAAAAAAAAATCAAAAATAAATAAATAAATAATAAAAAGAAAAATGTTTAGAAAAACAAAGTTTAATAAACTTTTAACTTATGACATATTTCCAATTCATAACTACAAAGGCTTACACTAAACAGAAAAGAGATTACAGGGTTTACAAAAATGTTTACACATTAGGGTAAAGCAGGGTAAAAGGCCCCGTGGGGCAATAGGCTCCACTTACTGGGGTCATTGAGTAAAATGCTTGACGCCATTTTTTAAGGGAAGAAAGGCATTAAGGTCTACATGGTGGAAAGAAACAAAATAATCTGGGAATCATTTAAAACAAAACTTGGGTTTCTAGCCTATGGCATTGACTGTAACTTTGCATTATATTTGTATGAGTGAATTTTTTCTGCAGTTTCCTGTTTTATTCAAACATGTCTTAAAATTTTTGCTCAGTTGGGACATCTTTGTTTTGGTAATAAAAGAATATTTTTAAGCTGAGATTTTCAAATTTCTCTCAGTTACAAGTACATCTATACTAATTAAGTACATTTTTTCACCTTTAACAATCTGGGTGTGTCATTTTTTAAAGTAAAATTACTGATATTTGTATACCAAGTGCTGCTACAAAGGAAGCAATGTTTAAAAAATAATAAAACTTAAAACGGGTCTTAGGTGAAGGATTTTTCCTGTACTATTTTGAATGGAGAGCATTTTAAGAGGAATTTGGTCAAACTTTTTAGTATATTTTTGCTATTTTGCTTCATAATTATGTTGAATAAAAATTTTCCCTTATAGAAATATAGGTTGCCTATGACTTAAAAGCATTAGTTGTTTGAATGTAATAATATTTTTTGATTTCAAAGGAAAGAAAGAAAACATGTTGAAAACCTGAGGCTTATTACCTCTCTTTACCCAACATCTTTAAATTATGAACATATTTCAAATTAATATAACATTTTAAATTTTTAAGACAATTAAAATATTTACAAAGACTTGTTCTAACTTCAAGCAGAAATGAGATTAAAAATTTAAACTCTAAATACACCTTTAATGTATATAGTAAACATATTTTTTTACAAACAAATCCAAATCCTATATCTTAGCCTCTATATCTTCCCATGGAGATGTCAAATGTTCCTTAATTGTTATTATTGGCATAGGTTCTGGCTGAATTCTTTCTTGTGGAACCGAAACACCAGACAAGTCAACATTTTCTTCATCTAGCCATTCTGCACTGAACATCTCTCCATAAGCAATAATTGCCATGAGCTCTCTCTGTCTTTTGGCTGCCACTCGCATTGGACGAATTATTTGCTGTTGGGGTGCATGTAGTATTTTTCTGGGCCCAGGCATACAGCGTTGGTGCTGTTGAACGTGCTTCTTTAACATGGCTTGCGAAGCAACATAAAGGTGACATATTTTACAGATCCGTTCAAACATTAGCAACTGAATAGATGGACAATACATATCATATGGAAGAGTTTTGAATGCTTTTGCTGATCTAGGTAGTATGTTTTCAACTTTCACAGACTGATTGAAGAAAAGAGATGGAAATCTATGTGAGTTTATATCAGATACTTCTGGTGCTTTAAGGCCCTCATTAGTTTGGCAGATTGGAATTGGCGGGGGGATAAATCGATCAGCAATAATATCAAAGTATGAGCTTCTAATCGGTTGGCAACAAGTTAAATCACAACATTTGACAATTTGTAGAAAGTACTGACTTGTCCTTACATGTTTTTGGTACCAAACTTGATCTTTGATTATTACATTTTCAACTTCAAGCTCAGACTTTTCAGGCACAATATATTCTGCCACTGTTGGAAAATTGTCTATGCTTACTTGCTTCCATATTTCTGACAATGTTTCGCCAGCATATTTGAAGTTTAATTTTTCCAACTCTTCATCAATTGTTCGACCTTGTGTGTCGAGGTGGCTTCCGAAATGTTCATGTGGCAAAATTAGTCCCGACAGTTCTCGACTAAGAGGAGCCATTCGCTTTTCTACTCGATTATACGAACTTCTACCAGGCGCATTAGTTGCTACAAACATTGCATCAATGTTCTGCTTCACAAAATGATGGATGGCCACATCAATAACTTTTTGATACCTTGGATTTTCATCAGGTCCACCATCAACAGACATAATAAGAATCGGTTTGATCATCTTGTTGCTTGGATCCTTTTGAACAATGTCAAACTCTTCCAATTCAAGCAGCCTTTCATAGTCCAGTCCATGGCTATAAGCTGATGATGAGCAATGCTTGCCTGATCTGATGGCTATGTAAGTTGGGCCTGCATATGTTACAGCTTCAGGTTTACCTAAACCGTCTTTTTGGATTTCAATGCCAGCATAAACAGATGGTATGAGTTTGTGTCTAGATGCTACTACCCAGTCGTGATCAGGCAATGTAACGCGGTATTCGACATGCATTAAAAGTGGAGCTTGCTTGTTAGCTGCTGTCAATCCAATGGGGACTCTGGCTTTGTCATCTTGACTGATGAAGCATACTTCTTTAGGACCTAACAAAGAAGCCACTTCTTCTAGGTGATTCAAAGTAGCTGTACAAAACCTACCATCAATGTGTTTTGAGTGTAAATCATTTTGCGCTCGAATTAACTTCACTGGCACAGTTGTTACATGGCGTTTGCCTTCTGATGATAAACTTCGTTTTGGCAAAAGGCGAGTATAAACAGCGCTTCTACTTATTTGTAAACCTTGAATCTTTAATTGTTCTGTCAAATCATCGAGATTTCTAACACTATGATAAATTTCACTCTGTCTTTTGTCGTGAGCAGCAGACCCATACAATGCAATGTCAACAATGGTTTTTAAAAGGAGCGGCTGATCTTCTTCAATTGTTGGTCGACCAGCTTTCTGTCGGATCTTTAATTTGCTGCTGACGTCAGGATTTTCAGCACAAATTTGCGCTAAAGTTTCTTTTTTCTTTTTTCGGTATATCTTCTGTTTTTCTTGTTCATATTTCTTTCTTTTCAGTTTTTTTTCTAGCTCATCAACCTTAATTTTTTTTCCTTTTAGTTCCTTTTCCTGATCTGAACTTAAAACACCACTTTCTTTTCGTTTATACAAGCCAATCAAATCGGTCTTGAAGATGCTTATCTGACTCAGTAATTCACCTTGTACTTTTGCTTTGTATTTTACAGATTTTTCATCACAAGTAGTACTTAATGGACAAGCTTCTAAATCGATTTCTATGTGGTCTTGTTGAATGGTTTGTGTTTGATGTTTCACAACTTCTTTTTCAATTTTTACATGTGTGGCTGCTTTTTTAGGAAGAACATTTACACTCTACATAGACTGGTCTGCCCAGAAGCTCATTAATGTTGCCTTATTTTTCTGTGCTAAGGCGGCATAACTATTCAATAACGAATCTACTTTTGTTGGCAAATCATCCTCTTTTTTCAATTTATTCCAAATTTCAGTTACTTCTCTTTGAGAGTCTTGCTTGCGCTTGTTGGGAAATGCCTTCAAATATCCTTCATACAACAACTTGTGAAAGTTTGGTTTCTCCATTGTACATCTAAAAAAACAAAAATTAAGTTATTAATTCAATTGTTAATAAATTTGTTATTTAAAACAAAAACAAAAAACACAAAACCAGGGAAGAAAAATAATTAGGCCTAGGCCTATTTAACAATATTTCATAATTAATGATAATTCTAAACATTCTAGACATGTACTGTATTTTTAAGACTTCAAATAAGGGCCGGGATAAGCCTGCAGTTTGGGCACGTATATTATTTCGCTGCTAATTTTCTTTTCTCCTGAGAACTTTCATTTTTAATTATTAAATGCATTAATATATGTTATATTTTAACTATTACAGCGCTAATTTTTTAGTTTTTAACATTTCTTAGGCATTTTTTTGGCTCTTGTAAATACATTCATTTTGTTTATCTAGCACCTTGCTAGCCAGATTTGTTACCCATGCTAAGATTAATTTACTTACTGAAGAAGTTTTTTTTTAAATTATCCAGGAACCATTCATCTACTTTATTGTTCTAAGAAGATCAATATATATTTTATTGTTCTTACAAGATCAATAAAGATTTTACCTGATATTTAATTTTTTATTTCGTTACTAGACGTTTGATTCTTATTTTGTTTGTTTGTACTTGAGAACATTTTATTTGGCATCTTACTGTGACAACTCGGCAAGTAGGGTGATACAAAAGAATAGTTGTATAGTTTATCGTTCGTATCGAGTTCGGACTATGACTATGTTAACTATGTATTGTTTAGAGCCGAAAAATGCCTTAGAAGTTAAAAAAAAACTAAAAAATTAGTACTGTAATAGCAAAAATATAATATATATTAATCATTAATTCGCTGCAAAATAATATAGGTGCCAAAACTGCAGGATTACCCTTTAACTTTAATCATTTAATCTTTAACTTTAGACTTAGACCGTTAGACCTAATCTAATTTCACAGTGAAAGCCAATGATTTCTAATACAGTCTAGTATAACCAATAGTGCATTTTATAATTTATATATAGACATTCAAATAGTATAACGTAGACTGTCTACTTACTGCACAGCAGACCAACAAACAACAACTTTGAAAAAATAAGTGTTACCAGTAAACATCTCGTGTGTCTATATTGAATTGTGTGGGGTCTCTAAAAGCACAGCACGGTTTTTAAAAACTAGGAATAGGGTTAGATCAATTAAAATACTGAAGGTTGGGCGAGTGTGTAACACAGGACTACAAACGCTGTCTAACTTTCATTTGTTAAGTGAACTTAAGTTAAGTATTAATTTATTTTTTTTTAAAGTAACATTGTTGACGTCAACTTTTCTTGACCTCCCCCCCTCCCCCTTGTCAACAATTGTCAAAAATTTTCAGACCCTTTCCCCCCCACTATTTTGTTGACGTAATTTATGGACAGCCCCTTGCACACACACACACATCTTTGTTCAAAGAAAAATTTCTACAGTTTTAGAAGATGCCGCCCCAGAAATGAACAACCGTGTAACCTAAAACAGTGCTTCTCAAAGTTTTTAGCATGGCGGACCGGTGAACTATTTCCCCTGTAATGACGTGGTAAATTTTAATTTATTTTATTGTGTTTGTTTCATTGTATGTGCTTATTGCCGAAAAATTGACATATTCTATAGGGTTAGTATTAATGGTTACATGTGGAGGATTATAATTATATTTTTCTGTCTCTTCTTGATAAATTATGCGGACCGGTTGCGGATGACCCGCGGACCGGTTGCGGATGGCCCACGGACCGGCACCGGTCCACGGACCACCACTTTGAGAAGTACTGACCTACAACACTGCGAGTGAGCAGCGCGCTGGACACTACAAGCCCAATGTTGCCCATCGTGACGAGAAATTGAGGGGAATAAATGACGGGTTTAGGATGAACGTCACTGGCATGTGCCTCTGAAACACCGGAAATGCGCCGACACTGTGTGAAACAGAGGCTCTCCAAAAGAATGTAACTGCTTCAGATGTACCCATTAATGTTAATCAGAAGATGGAATACAACTTTTTCTCTACTTGCAGTTAGTTCTTTGACGTTTTATTTTAGCAGTACAGTGTAGGACAAATTTGTGTGAGTCAACTGCAATACATTTTTTAAAAAAAATTCTGCTGTAAACCATAAACAATTTCTGACATTTTAAATAAAGTTCTGGGGGAAAAAAGGAGGAGGGGTTGGTAGTCTGAGGAAATGTGTGCGAACTGAGGAATTAATTATGTGCGCGTAGTGTGTGTGAATTAAAAATTAAAATTTTATACATATCAAATCTTATCGTATTTTATATATTACAGACCCTAATTCAAAACAGAAGATTATTGCGCCATACGCTTATCCATGGTTTTATGTCTGGCCTTGCATTTTTATTATTTTAATTTTCTATTTTGAGTGTCTTTTCGCCATCTGCGGTCGCCAAGAGATCCGCGCCTACCCCACTGCAAAAACAACAACAACAAAACCAACCGTTATTCCTTTTAGTTTTCCGTATCTGCCCCCCAAGCACGCCCAATGATAAACCAGCAGATGTAACAGTGGCGAGACCAGAGCCTTGACACAAGGATGACCAGGGTTGCCAGATTGTAATTTGGGTAAAAGGCCAAACTGACTGCCAAAAAAGGCCAAAAAAAGGCCAAACTTATGTTATATGAAAAATATAAACAAAAATGACGTCACGCACCTAGGGGGCGGGAGGGGGTCACAGATTTATGGCGAGGGGGAGGGTGCTTTTAAGAACTGTGACGTCATATTGGAAAGGGTCTAGCTCTTGATTTCGTGTGACGAGTGGTGGGGGTGGGGGGGTGAAAATACATTGAAAAATCTGCCAAAATCGCGTGACGTCATTTATGGACGGCTCATAACGGCTGAAAATTATTTAACTATTTAAAATGAAGGTAGAACCAGGAGAAAAAGGATAATAAATGTGTAAATGCCAATGTTCGTATGTATGGTTGTACTCACAAAATAAATAGACTATGATACTAACATAAAAATTTGAAAGAAAAGCTTCAGGTCATCCTTTTCCTCTAGACTGCTATTTGCAGTATTATTATAAACTTTATCAGATGTCAAGTCATCAAGCATTCTTGGTGAAATGAGAAAGTCCTCACTGCATTTATTTGTAAACAAAAGCTCAGCCTTGACTCTAAAAATAGCGTCTAAAATAGCTGCATTCTATATCTGGCTTTTTCTTAATAGCCTTTTCGTTAAAATGTTTAATGTCTAACATACACGTAAGCTATTCAAAAATAGAAAATAATTAATAAGTTTATTGACTTATTGGCAAATTAAAAAAAAATTGTGATAAACATTATTTTTATATATATTATATATATATTATTTTTTTTTAAAGAAAAAGGCCAAAAAAAGGCCAAAAGGCCAAAAAAAATTTTTGAGGCCAAACCCTCTTAAAAAAGGCCAAATTTTGAGAATTTGGCCTTAAAAAGGCCAATATGGCAACCCTGCAAGGATCGCGCGCAGACAAAAAGTCAAAACGTTCATTAGGCGCTCACACATAGAGGGCAGCTCAAGGGGATGGGAGACCGTAGAAAAACAAGCACATTTCGAGGAGATTAGAGAATACTAGAGAATACGTGAGAGTTTGAATAAGATGTTTATGAGAAGATGAGAGCAAACGAGAGAATACGTGAGAGTTTGAATAAGATGTTTATGAGGAGATTAGAGCATACGAGAGAGTTAGAATAAAAAATGTTTATGAGAAAATTAGAGCATACGAGAGAGTTAGAATAAGATGTGTATGAGAAGATTAGACAATACGAGACATAATAAAATGTTTATGTGGAGATGAGAGCATGCGAGAGAGTTAGAATAAAATGTTATGAGAAGATTAGAGCATACGAGAGAATACGAGAGAGTTATAATAAGATGTTTGTGACAAGATTAGAACATTCGAGAGAGTTAGAATAAGATGTTTGTGACAAGATTAGAACATTCGAGAGAGTTAGAATAAGATGTTTGTGACAAGATTAGAACATTCGAGAGAGTTAGAATAATATGTTTGTGACAAGATTAGAGCATACGAGAGAGTTAGAATAAGATGTTTGTGACAATATTAGAGCATACGAGAGAGTTAGAATAAGGTTCCTATCATACATTAGTAGGCAAGCGGATTCTGACGTCACTCTTTTCTAATAGGGATCGGGGCGGGAGGGGGGGGAGGGGGTTAAACAGTTTAAGATCAACTTGATTACTTCAGACGAATGATCACCGACGTTATCGCCAACCACCATATGATCGTGTAAACCATATCGCCAACCACCATAAGATCGTGTAAACCATATCGCCAACCACCATATGATCGTGTAAACCATATCGCCAACCACCATAAGATCGTGTAAACCATATCGCCAACCACCATAAGATCGTGTAAACCATATCGCCAACCACCATATGATCGTGTAAACCATATCGCCAACCACCATATGATCGTGTAAACCATATCGCCAACCACCATATGATCGTGTAAACCATATCACCAACCACCATATGATCGTGTAAACCATATCGCCAACCACCATATGATCGTGTAAACCATATCGCCAACCACCATATGATCGTGTAAACCATATCGCCAACCACCATATGATCATGTAAACCATATCGCCAACCACCATATGATCGTGTAAACCATATCGCCAACCACCATATGATCGTGTAAACCATATCGCCAACCACCATATGATCATGTAAACCATATCGCCAACCACCATATGATCGTGTAAACCATATCGCCAACCACCATATGATCGTGTAAACCCTGCCATCACGGACATAAGCTAAACGATCGTGTCAACACTGCCATCACGGCCTTAAGACAATGGGGGAATATAATACATAATGATTAGAGAATGAAACAAAAAGTCTGAGACTCGCCTTCGTGAGTCAGAGAGAAACTTTCCAAAAAGCTCAGATTTTAACAACTTAGTCTGCCTCATGTAAAAGATCGATTTCGCGTAACTAGATTAAACCCAACTGCCACGGTGTTTGTTTATTTGTTTAGTTGTCTTCATTCCCTAACATGCCTTGGAGTATTTTGATAGCAGAGGTCTTATTTGTAAGAATATAGTTTAAATTGCATTAATTAAAGTATACATATATGTTCATACAACATAAAATGTATTTGTACATATATATAACATATGCGATCCAAATATTCCACACCATGTTAGTTGTTGAGGAATAAAAACAACCAGCCAATAAACAAAGTCTTCACATTGTTTACTTCTGTCTTATTTCAAATGATCAAATGATATTTCAATATTTCATCTAATCTCTGAAATGTTACAAACATATAAACCTTACTTACAGTTTTTCAATCTAATTACGTCACAAAATAAAAATCATAAATCCTTAAAACACAAGGCCAGTATCCAGAACTAAAATTAATATTTTTGTGAACATTTCGAGCAAGTTCACGAATTTACAATAATATGAAAAACACATTACATCAGATCTAAAGCAGCGGGCCACTCACCAGTGTATGAGCCCGCAAGTCATCACCGATATCAAACCACATTACATCCTATTAAAGCAGCGGGCCACTCACCAGTGTATGAGCCCGCAAGTCATCACCGATATCAAACCACATTACATCAGATCTAAAGCAGCGGGCCACTCACCAGTGTATGAGCCCGCAAGTCATCACCGATATCAAACCACATTACATCAGATCTAAAGCAGCGGGCCACTCACCAGTGTATGAGCCCGCAAGTCATCACCGATATCAAACCACATTACATCCTATTAAAGCAGCGGGCCACTCACCAGTGTATGAGCCCGCAAGTCATCACCGATATCAAACCACATTACATCAGATCTAAAGCAGCGGGCCACTCACCAGTGTATGAGCCCGCAAGTCATCACCGATATCAAACCACATTACATCCTACTAAAGCAGCGAGCCACTCACCAGTGTATGAGTCCACAAGTCACCACCGATATCAAACCACATTAAATCCTATTAAAGCAGGGGGCCACTCACCAGTGTATGAGTCCACAAGTCACCACCGATATCAAACCACATTACATCCTATTAAAGCACAAAGCCGCTCACCAGCTAAGATCCAGTGCACCACAGAAAGCTGTGACACTAATGCTCTCCCTTTGGCCCCCCGCGATAGCTTTCCTGGCCGACTCCTTTGAAGCACAAAGCCACCGGTGGCGTCTATTCTCACATGCGACCTCTACATCAAGGACCGGGCGAGCCACTTATAACAGGGTACCCACCCCACCCGGTCAGAAACAACCGTGGAGGGGGGGTAGGCCAGGGCGGAACAGAGAGAGGCCGTGAGCTGTGTGTGGACGCCGGCATCTGGTGACGCAATAAGTGCAGCGTGAGTTTTTTGTAAACAACAGTTCGTGAGTACCTTATAAGTAAGCCCTTCAGTATACACACATACACAATGTGTGTATTTGTATATTAAAGTGCAGACAAAAGTATTTCGAGCCTGAGTACGGGAATGTTTTAAACCAGTGCTTCTCAAACTTTTTAGCATTGCACACCGGCAGGGATTTTTCCATTGCACCAGGGGCCGGTGCACGAATTTCACTCTACTGACGTGGTAGCGAAATGTTATTTATTTTATTTGTTTCATTTTATGTGCTTATTGCCGAAAAATTGACATATTCCATAGAGTTAGTATTAAATGGTTGCACATGAGGGATTATAATTATATTTTTCTGTCCTTTCTTGATAACTTCTGCGGACCGGCAGCGCATGGCCCACGGACCGGCAGCGCATGGCCCACGGACCGGCAGCGCATGGCCCACGGACCGGCAGCGCATGGCCCACGGACCGGCACCGGTCCGCGGACCACCACTTTGAAGAAGCACTGTATTAAACAACAGAACCTAGTTTAAAAACAACGGGGTAATGTTTATTTGCCTCTCGGGTCGTTTTAAGGTGAAGAGATCATATAAGTAACATCACAACACAAAGTATGCCATTTGGTGAATTTGAACACGAAACCAATCTGGTGAGGCTGCTACATACAGTGTGGCCAAAATAAGATATCTGTCTCCAGCTGAGACAACTGATCTTATATCCACCCTCAACCCAACGATCGAACTTATCAGTTGAATGGAAACACGGCACTTTTTGTTTTGTTATGTTGTGTTGTTGCAGCGCTCGATTCTTAGAGGAATAGACATAATAGAATACTTACACCGGACATAATCAACACATGACTACTTACACCGGACGTAGTCAATACATGACTACTTAAACCGGACATAACCAACACATGACTACTTACACCGGACGTAGTCAATACATGACTACTTAAACCGGACATAACCAACACATGACTACTTACACCGGACATAACCAACACATGACTACTTACACCGGAAATAACCAACACATGCCTACTTACACCGGACATAATCAACACATGACTACTTACACCGGACATAACCAACACATGACTACTTACACCGGACATAACCAACACATGACTACTTACACCGGACATAACCAACACATGACTACTTACACCGGACATAACCAACACATGACTACTTACACCGGACATAACCAACACATGACTACTTACACCGGACATAATCAACACATGACTACTTACACCGGACATAACCAACACATGACTACTTACACCGGACATAACCAACACATGACTACTTACACCGGACATAACCAACACATGACTACTTACACCGGGGTTTAAGCCCGTCTCTTGTCTCTACTCATAAAAACAATAGTAGGCTGACGTAACACTATATAAACCAAACCGAGTTTCTCTTTGGTCCCACAGTCCGAGCTAATTAAAGTCCTGGAGTGTAACACTAATTACCAGACACAAACAGCCGAGCATCGGTTTGGGGGGAGGGGGGTTGCTGTATCTAAATTACGTTGTCTTCGTTGGTCCGGCGCCCCCCCCTCTTTCCCTCCGCTACAACACTCTATTTCATAATGCCGTAAAGGAGCCGGGAAAGTTGATTGAGACTGTCATTTTCAGTGCCAAGAAATGTGGTATGTACCTCTACAACCGTTTTCCTGCGCGGAATGAACTTGTACGGATATTTGAATGACAGAGTAAGTCAGGGAAGTCGATTGTGATGATTGGGTGGTAATTGGGTAAAATATGATTGATAGTTTGCGAGGTTGAGTAAAATAACTTGATTCAAATATGTTGATGGTGGGTAATAAAATCAAAGTCGTCTGGTAAGTAAAAGTAAAGTAAAGTTCCCCTTTCAGAGCATGCTGGCCTATGGGGCAAGTGAAGCAGCGTTCACATGTTTCAATAGCCACTGCATACGAGGGGATTGTGTGGCTAGCACAATGCCCAGCCACCTTTACTTTACCCCAACTGATGTCGGGTACCCATTCGAAGCTGGGTGGACTCAGGGACGCCCTTAGACACGAGAACAAGACCCAGCCTTCACTCGATACTCGAACCCGTGACTCTCGGTACGCCAGCCGAGCGCGCTGCCCCTCGGCCACCACGCCCCTTAAAGACGTCTCGTAAACGCGATTGTTTAGGATATTTAATGGTCATATTTTAACAATTGGACTTCAAGGGACGTTTAACTACACGTCATCGCATCTATTCCAGGCGTGTCGTGTTTCGCTCAGTCGGTTATTGAACTTTGATCAACTGTCAACTGCATTCGGCTTGACGCCCCAGAGCCAAACAGAGATGACTCAGTGACAAACGGGGACCGCGGACATCCTGGGGGTGGGGCCATTGATGGATGTAGAAACTTTGATATAAATATGTAAAGAGACAAGAGAAGTGCTTTGAAAAAGGAGACGGGAGACAGAATGAATAGTTGCGATTTAACGGAAGAGGTGAAGAATCTAGGGCAGGGGTTCCTAACCAGTGGTGCATGCACCCCCAAGGGGTGCTTGAGCAGGTTCCAGGGGGTGCATGAACCATTCAGAGAAAAAAAAAGAAAAAGAGGAAAAACAAAAAAAGAAAGAAAAACTGATAATCTGAAAATGTAAACCATAAGCGAGTCATGCCGCGTTAAAGGGCACCCATAAACAACCTTTTGGAAACTCGTTCGCGCTTTAATCTGCGCATGTCGAAAATTGATGGAAAAACGTTTTCGCAAAATGAACGGTTCGCTCTACGTGTTCCTTGGATTTTTGTGTTTTAAGTGACAGTTTTCTAAAAATAATTTAATTTTGTCATCAAATACTCAGATATATGTCTTCCGGTGACCCTCTAACTGTTTTGAGAGGATGTAAACGTTGGGATTTTTTTCCTTCACTTTTATAGCTCGGTATGCTGCGAAGGTCTTAAAAACGTTAATTGTAAGCCATTATTCGTCATTGAAACCTAAAATCTTGAGTTGAGCATCCAATTCCGGTCATTTAAAAATTTACCTGTGACTGGTACGACTTTCCGATTGTCATCACCCCCTCAAAATCGTTAATAAATAATAGAAAAAAGAGATAGAAATGTAACACAATAGCCTCAGTGCTTCCTCTGTGTAAAAATCCGGTGCAATGACAACATAAAGCCTGTTAGACTCCGAGAGCACTTGGAGAAAGTCCATCCATACAATTCCAAGGACAGTGTGAGGTTTTCAAGCAGAAAAGAGCTCGCTTCTTGACCTCTTGTACCTTGCCCAAGCTTAGGTTTTATTTGTCACAGAAACCTGCACTTGAGGCTTCATTCAAGGTTGCATATCTTATTGCAAAGAACCAGAAGCCCCACAGCATTGGAGAACTTTGGTGAAGCCTTGTGCTTTGGAGATGGTGGAACTGATGTGTGGTCACCAGCAGAGGAAGCAGGTTGAGAAAGTTACTTTTGTCCAATGCCTCTATTCATTCCAGGATTAGTGACATGGCTGCAGACATTCTGGATCAAGTCTTGTGTGAGATGAGAAGCAGTCCTTTTCCATTTAGCATGCAGCTGGATGAATCCACTGATGTAGCACAATGCAGTCAGATTCTTGTATTTCTGAGATATGTTCTCAGTGGATTGCTGAAGGAGGAATTTCTCTTTTGTAAGCCACTCCTAGCTACTACCAAAGCTGCTGATGTGCTGCAGCTAGACAGGGGCATTCTTCACTGAAAACCAGTTTGACTGGACTTCAAGAATTTCTTCAATTTGCACAGGTGGTGCTCCCTCCATGCTCGGTAATAAGTCAGGATTTTCAGCACTGATCAAGAAAGAACTTCCAGATATTGTCACTACCCACTGTATATTTCATCGTCAGGCCCTGGAATGCAAAATTCTACATCCAACTTTGAAGTCAGTTCTTTCTACTGCAGTCCAAGTTGTAAATTTTATCCACTCACATGCCTTGAACCACCGCCTCTTCAAGTTGTTCTGTCAGGAGGTGGTGGCATGAAGTTCTGCTCTACCACAATGAGGTGCGCTGGTTGTCCAGGGGACGGATACTTTCTCGGTTAGTAGAACCGAGAGTGGAGCTTGCCATTTTCTTGGGAGAAAAAGAGAGTGACCTTGCTGACAAGTTTGACTGTCCAAATTTCATTCATAACTTGGCATACCTGGCTGACATCTTCACCATCTTGAATGAGTTGAACACATCTCTCCAAGGACCTGCTGTGACTGTAATGGATGCTACTGAGAGATTGCAAGCCTTACTTAACAAAGAGCCACTATTCCAACGATTACTAGAAAAGTCCAATTTGGCCAACTTTTCACTCTTGAATGAAGTTGTAATATCTGGTGCAGAAGGAAGCACTGAGAGATCACTGCCTGACAAAATAAAAGGGGAAGTTTCAGAGCACCTTTCAACATTGCAAAAGCCTTTTGATGGGTATTTCTCTCAAGAAATTGCCTGGAAAGACCTTTGGATTCGCGATCCTTTTCTCCGTGACTTGGACAACATTAATGACAGTGACTTTGCTAAAGATGACCTGTTTGATTTGAGAACCAGAGAAGTATTGAGGAGTGCCTTCAGTTGCAATACATTGATTTAATTTTTGATGCGCCCAGCTAGATTCCTACCCACAACTGGCCAAGAGGGCAGTACTGACTCTCCTTCCATTTGTCACAACCTATCCCCGTGAAGCAGGATTCTCCACATCTTTGACGATTAAAACCAAGGCAAGGAATAAGTTGAATGCAGAGGATGACATGAGAGTTGCTTTGTAGAAAACAGTCCCCAGATTTAAATCGCTGATTGACCATAAGAAGCAGCAGATCTCTCACTAAATTCCCTGTTGCCTATGGTCAAAACTGTTGTGTTCCTAAAATAAACTTAGTTTATTATGCATTTTCTGCAATTTTCACGAGGGGGTGCATGAACTTTTTTGGGCATCTGAAGGGGTGCATGGACCCCAAAAGGTTAGGAACCACTGATCTAGGGACTACCGGATAAAGTTTTAACGAAGTAAAAAAATATTTTTTTACACATCACGATCTGTCACAATCACTGATTGAAAACTTAACTTCAGTAACCAAGCAGTGTCAAGAAAGATGGATTCATACCAGTTCGCTCAGCTTGTGGATTGGGACGCGGGTGGGGGTTACCCTGCTTATTACCACTACCCCCTTGCCATTCGCTTTACAGAACGTATACACCGGCTGCGAACGAAGAAATTGTGTTTAACGGACTCTTTTGTCCTAACCTAACGCGGATTGATTTATTTGTTAAATTTCTAGACGGTTCGCGTGTGACGTACACGCTTGCTGTGATGAGATTGCGATGTGCCACCTCTGCGAGGATAAAGAAAGATAAATTACGCGGAGTAGACGAGGACGCCTGGAGGGCTCGCCCCGAACGCCCTGTAGACGCAGCCTCACAAGGAAAGCGCCAGAAGTGGAGATCGCGCCAAGAGCTGATTCGATAAATTGTGATATATTCAGGAGAGATTTCAAATCATTTCCTGACACGTCAGCGCGACCCAGACGCTGGGCGGATTGGAGAAACAAGCGCTGATGTTGTTGGAGAAGTTGGCGAAAAATGAAGGCGCACAATTTCCTGGAGGGTAAATTTGATAACCTCCGTGTATTCATTCACGTTGTGGTGAAGAGAGGGGAGAAAATCAATAGTGGGAGGTGGAGGCTTGACTTTAACACACAGAAGTCAAAACCTTTAAACACAATGCGGTCAAAACCTTTAAACACAATGAGGTCAAAACCTTTAAACACAATGAGGTCAAAACCATTTAAAACAATGAGGTCAAAACCATTTAAAACAATGAGGTCAAAACCATTTAAAACAATGAGGTCAAAACGATTTAACACACTGAAGTCAAAATCTCTGTCAGTTTTACAGGTTTTTTGTTGTTTTTTGTACAGGCTACTCATAAATAAGTTTTCAATCGTTTGAGAATCGGGTAATTTTAAATATTTCTTTTTACGTAACTTATATACCCATGGGATTCATTTTTAAATTTTGTAACTTGACTGGCTGAAAAGAAAGGAAAATGTTTACAATCACGGACCCTAAGTGAATTCAGTTACGAAGTGAGCATAAAGTTGCACGACTGGATGTAAACGACTACTTTGAATATCCACAGAAATGAACCTACACGTGGAAGAAAATCAGAAGCCCCGAGCCTAATGCTCTTTATGGGTCTTCCTGGAATACAGCAGCTATATTGCCCTCAAGAGGACGTAACAGCTGGGACCCCCCCTCCCCACAGAAATAGAATGAACGATTGACTGAGGCGTTGGAATGTAATCACAAGTACAAGGAGGCAACGCAACCACGTCGAGCGAGTAAAATACCGTTTAGAGCTACTGACAGGTCTTTTGACTGGTCAAAATTTGTATGATTGATTATCTCTAGTGTACATTGAAAAACAAAAACAAAAAACGCACAAGATGGGCAGCAGCACACAAGAGCGCAGCACGGCACACAATAACAAAAAAATGGAGCTGACAAATAAACTGTCAGCAGCTGATAACCATTTGTTAAAAGTTAAACGTATAAAATCGTGGCGACCACAGCCTGTTGATTCACTTCTCGTAGCAGTGTCTCCCTAACATCCTACATCTGTGTAACTCAATCAATAATTTTGACAACGAGTACTCCCTTGTTTAAAAAAAAAGTCTTGCGTTTACGTTTACTTCGAAAACATTTGCATTTTTTGTTGTTGCGTGTTTTGACTTCGTAAATGAATACAATAAACGCCACTCAAGCGTACGATATAACCCGACAAAACTCTTCTTGTACTTTTGGAAACACTGCCCTATAGAATCGAAACATATCGAAGGGAAAGATAGGAGAAGAAAGTTCATCCTAGTGCAGATCGACAAGCAGAAATAAAAATAAAACATGTGGCAGAAACATTTAGGAGGAGGCGACGACAGGAATAGGCGTTTCCGCCTATCTAACTACCCCACCCCTAATCACTAACATCAAAATGTTGTGACCGATTATGTGTCCGTTGCCGAAGATTAGAGAACCTCGCTGTAATATGACGGGAGAGTTCCGCCCGGGTTTGAGAACCTCGCTGTAATATGACGGGAGAGTTCCGCCCGGGTTTGAGAACCTCGCTGTAATTTGATGGGAGAGTTCCGCCCGGGTTTGAGAACCTCGCTGTAATATGACAGGAGAGTTCCGCCCGGGTTTGAGAACCTCGCTGTAATTTGATGGGAGAGTTCCGCCTGGGTTTGAGAACCTTGCTGTAATTTGATGGGAGGGTTCCGCCTGGGTTTGAGAACCTCGCTGTTATTTGATGGGAGGGTTCCGCCCGGGTTTGAGAACCTCGCTGTAATTTGATGGGAGAGTTCCGCCTGGGTTTGAGGACCTTGCTGTAATTTGATGGGAGGGTTCCGCCTGGGTTTGAGAACCTCGCTGTTATTTGATGGGAGGGTTCCGCCTGGGTTTGAGAACCTCGCTGTTATTTGATGGGAGAGTTCCGCCTGCCGCCGTAAAGATAAACTCGCGCGCTCCACGTAACAACGAGACCATGACGCGACAAGCTCGCGTGTCGTCTGCTCACCAACACAACGCGGCTCTACAAAACTGTGTCGCCTCGCCCGTCCTTTCAAGTCCGAAAACTCTCCCTGAAGCTTAAGAATAACTTGTCTAGTAAATTAGCAAATATTTTTTTCCCCTTCTCCCTCCTAAAGTAACGACGAAATGAAACGACTCTGTAGTTGTAGACACATCATATGAGTCAATCTCATCATGGCCCTCACCAAGCCCCCCTCCCCCCCTTCAGCCCCAGCACACCCTCATGACCACGACAGCCCCATCATTCTTCCAAATTCCCAGGACAATTTTGTTTCTCACCCCACACCCCACACATTCTTTTTACAACGCTGGCTTAATGTTTAAACGTGTGACCTTCGTCACCCGCGTGAGTCAGCTGTCCAGCTAGGCGAGCGAACGTTAGCGCCCAGCGCCCCCCGAGGAGCGGCACCACGACCGTGCCCG
>CALYLW010001137.1:0-187833 GCA_944989445.1 Ampullaceana balthica
TATTTAATATCTGAATCTGCTATTCAAAATTTAATGCAAAATATGCTAGTTAATGACTATTACTATTTTTATTGGTAAAATATAAAATGCAATTAAAACTATTGACACATTTAGTTGACACTTACTATTCAGTGACTGCTGAGAATGAATCATTAAAAACAATAAATGACCATGACCATAGCATATGCAGCATATGATGCCATGTGCCGTCGACCATTAAAAATGTTTTCAATCCTTACAACTGTAAGATTAAAATTAGTATTATGTTATGGCATATTTAAATACCTAAATACGGCCATACAATCTTATGAGCAATAAACAATAGAAGCAGTGAATAATAAGCCTGAAAAAGTTCGACTCAAACTTTTTTTTAACACAATGGCGGAATGGCGGCTTACCACTTACCGTCATGCCGAGAATACTATCAATTGTGAATTGGGGCGAATTTAATTAAATTTAAACGGCTGAAGCTATAAAAATAGATATATAACCATTTCAAATGAAATAATTACCTGTTTCTTAATAATTCAATTATACAATCAAACGCAAAGACGAAATTTAAACTTAATATACTGACGAAATATCAACTAAAGTTTAAGTAATTCCATTGATTGAAGATGCCGGAAGTTTCCCATTAAGACAACTATTTTAAAAAAACAAAACATGTATACGACGAAACAATTCTTCAAATAAATTGAAAAAACAATAATAAACAAATTTAGTATAATATTAAAGAAAACTTATTTATTTTCTAGTAAATATTTAATATTTACTTATAAACATTTAAATTATAAACATGTTGCAATTTTTTGTTTAAATAAAACAAATTTAATATAAGGAATGGATAATGAGTAAAAAATTGTCTGTTAGTTTTACTGTTCCAATATAAAAAAATATATATATTAAAGCTTTTAAAATTAAAAATATAAATGATAATTAAATATTTTTTAAAGATAATTTAAAATTAAATTTTATTATTATTATTATCTTTTTTTTTAACTTGAAATCTTACCTGGAGTGTGTTCAATTACTTTCAATTCAAAAATTTTATTGTGATAGAATACAATAATGATAAAAATATCTTAGGGCTGTTAACGATTAATTAAAATTTAATCGTTATATTTTGAAAAATTAACAATTAATTAATCGTTAATTTCGATTAAAGCCAAAAAATTAAAATGTATGATGTCATTAAACGTTCTTGTTGAAAATCTAAATAACACTGGAATTTCTCCTTTATTACTTTATATGTCATCTTTTCACCAACTACGCAAAAAGACAAGTATGTTGGCATTATTTGGTTCAAGTGATGAGCGGGTCTAATTGACAATATAACCAGCCGATCTGGACAATCCTTCACTTGGAACTGTAGTAACTGGTATGCACTAACCGGTCTTGGCAAGGAATTGCATTATCGGATATCGATGTTTTCACCATTGTAGAGTGTCAATGGATTCGGGAAGTTTCATCTCCATTTTGTAACGCAGTAATTCATCAGAAGAGCTGTGGTCATTTTCTGTCTCTGAGTCAGACTCCATTACTGCCATTAGCTCAATAGGCTTTTCATTTGGTTTGATAAGTAGGCGACGTGTTAGAACCATGGTAGGCAAAATTTATCAACATTTTGAACATTCCCGTCAGTCAATAGTTTAAAACCAAAATGTTCATGTAATTTATCAGCCACTATTTTTTTTTAATTTATTATTTTTAAAAAAACAAATTTATATATTTTTTAAAAATATTTTTTTTAAATTTCCAATAATTTTTAAGTGATGGGTCGACTAATCCGAAGCCCTAAAATATTTATATTGAATAGCTTAAATAAGAAAAACAAAACTTCATTAATTAATCATTATGGGTTCCCGGGCAAAAACGTTGCAACATTTTAAATTTAAAACCCCTACAGTATAGATTTTAGTCGGAATCATGCCTAATGTTTATATATAATACTATTATGTCAGAACTCGATAATTTGTGGAAAAAAATGTGTCTGTTCCCATGTGAAATAATTAATACTGATTTTTAAATTGAGCTAGATTACCTGTCACGCATTGCAGAAATGGCAGAAGAAAAAGATATTTAAAAAAATTTTGAAGTCATTTTTATATTTTAAAATAAAATACTATACACATTTACTTTGCGAGAGTGTAGGCTTACTCAACAGCTTTCCAAAATTTCATTGCGATCGGGTGAATAAAATAAATTTTTTTTAAGCTTACATAAGAGAAGAAAACACATTAAGTATTAAGGTTCACCGGCCTAATTAGTGCAAGTTTAATTTAAAACCGTTATAAGGCTAATCATACTTTAAAGGAAATCTATTATTTATTAAAAATTATTTATACTATTTAATACGAAAGATGTAATTATATTTAAAATCATGATATTAGTAATAGTATATTACTAATAAATATAAAGGCATATTATTTCGTAAGGACCAAAGAAAAAAAATAATATAGAATTAAATTTAAGTCAAAACTAGACTGCTAATACTAATACTAGGACTTGAGCTTACGACTATCGAGCGACCACTCTTTACCACGTTTTTTAATAACTTACTTTCGTTCTTTTTTGTCTGTTTGTCTGTCCGTAAAATATTTTTAAATAGCTCATATAAAAGAAAAAAGGCCACTTTGGGCACCCGGCCAAAATATTTTTCACTGTCCTTCATGGCAGTAAACTCAACAACCTCCAAAAATTATATGTCTATCGGATAATATAATGTTTGGTAACCCATAAAACGTCTTGCATTCATTTATTTATATACTGTATTGAAAATATTTATAGACGAACATAGATAACACTCCATTACTGTTAAAAAGGGAAAACAGTGAAAAGTAGTCATTTACAACCATTTAGCGTTAAATAACAGTATAAATGTGTTAAAAAACATTGTATTTTTTACAGTATAAATTAATACCGGATTTTATTGTAAATGAACTTAAATTACATTACCTTACTGTTTTTTTTTAAAAACAGTAAAAAAATCTTCATTTACAGCAGTTTAGTGTAAAATAACGGTATAAACGTGTTAGAAAACATTGCATTTTTTACAGTGTATGATTCCAGTGATCTATACTGTAATTCAAGTCGTCGATGCTGTCACTCTACCAGTCTATATTGGTATTCAAGTGATATATGTTGTCAATTTAGTGGTCTATACTTTGATTCCAGTGGCCTATGCTGTCAATTGAGTGCATGGTCTACACCGTGATTCATGTTGTCTATGCTGTCTATCTGGGGTCCGTACTGTGATTCAAGTGCTCTATGCTGTCAATGTAGCGGTATATACTGTCAATCTAGTGGTCGTAACTTTGAATAGGGTGATCTAAGCAGTGAATCTATTGGTTTTCTGACTACCATTCAAGTGCTCTATGCTGTCAATCTAGCGGTATATACTGTCAATCTAGAAATAGAAGGGGAAAAATAAGAAGAGAAAAACTATATTATTATTTCCGATTATATTGAATGTGATATTATGTGTAAGAGCAATGCTTTGATTGAAAAACACGAATAATGCTTCATAAAAAAAGTTCCCCACACATAAATTATAAAGCAAGTCAGTAGATTGTGCGATGTTCTAACTGTTCCTCTGTTAGAGAACGAACCATTGGTTCCATGGCAATGAATGAGCTCACTCACGCTGCTCAGATCGCGTTGTCAGGCCGGGTTCGCTGCGGGGGTGGGGATGTAGGGATTGTTGTTCATACTAATGGACAAGCGAGAGTTGAGCGCGCTGTGCCCCCCACCCCACCCCCCCACCCCCACCACTCACCACACACTCATTCTCGACCCCACTTTTACTTTAACCCCCTCTCTCCACTCCCAATCACAGGTTCCTCTGCCATGCCTTTTTCCCGTCGACTTGTCTTTCTGTCACTCCATACTTTTACGTGTCTTTAATACTATTCGTATGTATCACATTGTTTTCATGCTAGCATATGTATCTCAATCTCTACATAGTTCACTCTCTCAATATCCTACACGTGGAAGAAAATCACCAGCGCTGAGCCTAGTTCTCTTCATGGTTCTTCCCAGAAACCCACCCTCGGCTCTCTCGCCCCCTAAGGGACCTAACAACTGAGAGACCCCCCCACACGGAACGGTCGCTTCTGAAGCGGCCGCCTGGGCATCCAAGACACAAAAGTCGAAAATGCCACCCACTAAAAGTGACCGCACAAGGAGGGGTACTAAAAGTGACCTCACAAGGAGGGGTGGAATTTTTTCTACTTTGACTCGCTACCACTTCGTCGCCACCCCGTTAGGACTGTAGAATATCGCTCTAGATGATTTTGTTTTCCTTAGAAAATCCTCAGTGGCGTTCGAAAGCTGCTGCGTAAGGGGCCGTCCATAAAGTATGTCACGCTCCAGATGGGGGATGGGTGTAAGAAAGTGTGACAGTTTGTGACAGTGGGAGGGGGTCCGGCCATGTTCATATTCGACGCCACGGTGTTTTATATTAAATTTAAATTATTTTGTTAATAAAAAGAAATTTTTGTTGGAAAGTATCGCGTAATTGGGGGTGGGGTGGGGGGGGGGTCCCAAGATTTGTGACAGTGTGGAGGGGGGTAAAAATTGTCAAAAATTGCGTGACGTACTTTATGGTCGGCCCCTAAGGGTAAGAACGACATTTTCTAGTCGCACGACGATGACGGTTTATAATAACAATAATGTGAGAACTCAGTAGAGTGCAGCGCCCCAGCAAGCGCTTCACAGAAAGATACACGCGTATTTATAAACGCATTCAATGTAAAAAAAATTCATATTCTAATTACAGAAACAAATAATGACGTGATGGTGCGCATATGCGACGTTATTATCATTCGGAGAAACGTTGAATTGTTAAAAATTGGAAAGTAAAGTTTGAAGATATTTTCTCCCCTATATTTACTCAGAGCAGTGATATGTTGTTGCATGTTTATATTTTTTATTAATGGGGATGGGGGTGGGGGTGAATATCTTAGTATACCCGAGCCAGCATGCCTAAATCAACACACTTAGTACGTCGTAATCTTGCCTTAGCTTTAATTATTTAAAACGCTACTTACTACGCCGTTTTTACCCGCCCTTGCAATGAAACATTTAACATGGGTCGGGAAACCATGGCTCGCGAGCCATATGTGGCTCTTTTGATGGCTGCATCTGGCTCGCAGAAACATGTTCATTATATCTTCAGACTCCTTTGATCTATATAATTATTGGTGGAAAAATCATTTTTTTTTAAATTAAAAAATATCCACTCTTCATTAGTAAATAACCTTATTAATTACTTTTTATTTTTGGTGGCTTACGTCAGGGGTCGGGAAACCATGGCTCGCGAGCCAGATGTGGCTTTATTGATGGCTGCTTCTGGCTCTCAGATAATTTTTTTTTGTTTATTAAAAAAGAAAGTTTATTAAGACTCATTTATTCTACATTTTAATTGTATATAATTAAAAAACAGCATGATAATGTTATTTAAAAGAATTCAGAGACATAATAAGTGTACGTTTTGTGTTTAAATTACACAAAATGCACACTTTCACTTGAATTTATAGTTTTAAACATAATTAATGGCTCTTACGGGATTGATTTTCAAAATATGTGGTGTTTATGGCTCTCTCAGACAAAAAGTTTCCCGACCCTGATTTAACATCTCCCCGCCAATGTTCCTTCTAAGGTTCGTTAATCCGTGTCCGAAGTAAAAAATAAAATAAATAAACAACTCATGCCCAAAGTCGCACAGCATCTCTTTGCTGTGTAATATGTTACAAAATTTGCTGCGCAGTATTTCTAAACTGCTGCGCGGCGTCGCTCAGATATATGCGCAGCCACGCAGCTTAAAAAGGCACCTTGGTCCCCGCCTTAAAATGTCCCCACTTACTGCAGACTAATGGCACTAAATAATATAATTTCTACCGACCACTTACTAAGAGTTAAGAGTTCATTCCCCTCTGGCCACTTACAACCACAATTGTAGTTAACCTCCTCACATTACAACCGCAACCTACTATCACCCACAGTGCTCGCTCAAAACTTTCACCGTCAGATGGCGATGTAGGAACATTTAGCCCTGCCCTCACAACACTCCACCACACACCCTCTCCATGAACGAACAATCCACCTACATCCCCAGGTCTCCGTTTCGCCCCCCACCACCCCCTCCCCCTTCCAACTTATTATCTCCACATCTCACACCACACACTGGCAGTACATCCAGGTTCCATTATTCACACCGTGACGGGAGAATGCGTCTTTTGTTTCCATTCGGTATCACTGACCTCGTGGTTTTCGTGGACTTTTAAAAGTAAAAATTTATTTAAAAAATTAAAAAAATACAACGCCGTCTCTTCTGACTGTTCCACGGAATGTACTGAATGTCCGCTGTGCTGTTGATTTTAATGTCAGTTGTACTGTTGTACCGAATGTCCGTTGCACTGAATGTCAGCTGTGATGTTATACCGAATGTCCGTTTTTACTGAATGCCACCTGTGATGTTGTACCGAATTCCCGTTGTACCGAATGTCCGTCGCACTGAATGTCAGCTGTGATGTTGTTCCGAATGTTCGTTGTACCGAATGTCAGTTGCGCTGCTGTGCGGAATGTTCGGTGGGCTATTGACTGTGGTAAGTTGTACCGAATGTCCGTTATACTGTTGACTTATAAGTTGTACCGAATGTCCGTTATACTGTTGACTTATAAGTTGTACCGAATGTCCGTTATACTGTTGACTTATAAGTTGTACCGAATGTCCGTTATACTGTTGACTTATAAGTTGTACCGAATGTCCGTTATACTGTTGACTTATAAGTTGTACTGAATGTCCGTTATACTGTTGACTTATAAGTTGTACAGAATGTCCGTTATAGTGTTGACTTATAAGCTGTACCGAATGTCCGTTATACTGTTGACTTATAAGTTGTACCGAATGTCCGTTATACTGTTGACTTATAAGTTGTACCGAATGTCCGTTATACTGTTGACTTATAAATTGTACCGAATGTCCGTTATACTGTTGTAAGTTGTACCGAATGTCCGTTATACTGTTGACTTATAAGTTTTACAGAATGTCCGTTATACTGTTGACTTATAAGTTGTACAGAATGTCCGTTATACTGTTGATTGTTGTAAGTTGAACAGAATGTCCGTTATAATGTTGAGCGTTGTAAATTGAACAGAATGTCCGTCATACTGTTGATTGTTGTAAGTTGAACAGAATGTCCGTTATACTGTTGACCGTTGTACCAAATCTCCATTTAGCTGTTTCACCGAATGTCCATAGTGTTGTTGTGCTGTTGATTATTGTTTCATCTTTTGTCCGTTTTACTGCTGTAAGAAATGCCCATTGTGCTGTTGACCGTTGTACCGAGTGCCCTTTGTACATTTGTACCGAATGTCCTACATTACAGTTGTACCGAAAGTCCGTTGTGTTTTTGTGAGAACATACAGTGAACAGCTGTTAGTTATTGTCTTTTTTTTTGTCTTCCGGTTCGTTTATTTGTTTCTCTGCCACCGTGAACATAAGTAGACCGACTCACAGCCTTGTTACTAGTATCTGGCAAGACTCTTGTGTTTGTTTCTGTTGATGATCCATGACTGCGCCTTGGGCTGTTTATGTGAAAATGGCGGGTACGGGGAGGGTGGGGGGTGGGAGAGATATCAGACGATGACGTGGCCAACTGTCGACACCGGGCTGATACAGGGGCGGGCTTTAGATGAGTTTATGATAGCCTGGTTGTTGCACAGATTAGTAGATATTGTTGTGGTTTCTGCAGTGGCGTCGCAAGGCTTAGAGCCTGAGTGCCGCCCATGGCTGGTCAATTTATTTCCCAATCCCCTACCAGCAAAAAAAAAGTTAAGGAAAAAAAATATATGAATGGGGTTGAAAACTCCGCCACGATGTATTCAAAGGGTGCCGCCCCGACACATATAAAAGGTGTCGCCTGGGAATGATTGCCACCCCCATACGTCCCCACCTTCCTTCTTTCTCCCTGGTGGATTGTTTATACTTTATTAATGGCATCTTTCGTCAACATTTGTTTAAACTACACGACTACACATCTTGTAATAAAATTTAGAAAAGGACTTCTTCTTTCTTCGCAATACTGTTTTTAAACATCTTTACTCTAATGTGTCGACAACTTGGATTGAAAGTTGTTTCACCATTATGAAATACCCATTAAGAATACACGTGTTCATGATGATTGTGATAGTTTCATATCCATCACGTGATGTCAGTGTAATGCAATACCGCGGACAACCAATTTGTAAAACCTTACTTTCCTTGAAATGTGTCTATATTATCTGTTACATACGCTCCTTCTATACAGAAGTTTATTGCGTCCTACGCTTATCTCATATGCTGGCACCACACCTAAGGGGTGATGGCTCAATTAACATATGTGGCTTGTGATTATTAGAAACCTTGGATAATTGATACGGCTTAAAAACTTTTTTTTTCAGGTTGATGACTGCATAACACCCCATATTAATTTTTTTTTAAATGTGACAAATTAACTTATAACATCCTCCCACACCTCTGTATCCATTTCAAAACGTACTTCCCGCGCACACATAAACTGCTAATGAAAATTCCAATAGGCCTGATTTTCCTGGGCATTACCGACCCCAGCCCCCTTGCCATGCGCCCTGCACCCGGTTGTTGGGCACTCCTGGAAAGGAGAACCCTGGTGTCAGCTGTTGGGCAGTTTTAAGTGAACAGACATTTGAACGTGAGCAACGTAACGACGAAACTATCGCTAATTCTAGGCTGGTAAGTTTGGACGCAGAGCCTGCAAATAGCACGTAGAAAAATATTTGATATGACGCGTGATCTGGACTTTTTGGTTTCTTCTGAAGAAAATCACGGTTCGCCAAATGGCATAGTCAGAAAGTCTTGAATTAATTTTTAAAATTCAGAACTAGACATAAACAAACCGCGAATAATGGTAGGGCGCAATAATCCTCTGTATAGACTGCGCGTCTGTAACGTAAAGGATGAGATTACGTTGTACCGGAATGCAAAGCTACTGCTTGAAGTCGTTGTATGGAATGCCCGGCTTAGTGGCGCCCAGGTATGAATAGCTAGTATTAAGTCTCTACCATCAGAAATTGACACATGGTACAACTTCAGTGCAGAACAACGCGCGCCGTGTTTCGTACCGTCATTGTTTTGTGTGTCGTTTCCTCTGTGATGACACTAGATTTTTGGGTCAAACCTGAAAGGGGTGGTGGTGGGGGTGGGTTCGCTTCATCGGCCTACCCCGTGGTGAGCTAATGTGACGTAAACAAATCAGGGTACAGACAGATGTAATGTACGTTTGTGGCGTCGGATATCTTGTCTGCCTACACCAGTTTCACAATAAAACACGCCCCCCCCCCACACACACACTCGGATAATAAATATCCTGCAGTTCAGGGAAACAAATGTTTGCCAGGATATTTTTTTTTATAAAAAAAATGTTTGAGCTATGGACATCCGCCTCTCCACACCTTTTTAAATCCCTTATATTAACTTCGCGGCCGTCTCTCTCTCTCTCTCTCTCTCTCTCTCTATCTATCTCTCTCTCTCTCTCTCTCTCTCTCTCTCTCTCTCTCTCTCTCTCTCTCTCTGTCTTGGGCTCGGCGGGCGGAAAAACAGAAGTAAAAAATGACCCACTTCCCATGATCCGATCGAACTGAAATTTGGCACACGGACCCGTCTAACCTAACAATGCATCGTATCAAAATTTCAGATCGATCGAACGTACCGTAATTAAATTAATGCATTTTTAGTTTATCCTTATATGAAGTATGTAATTTAAATTCACGGTTTGTTATTGTTTTTTTCCCATGTGAAATTTTGAGCTGACGCATTGAGGCGACCCAACGAAGCGACGGGCGCTTTTGTTTACATTTTACGTGTCACTCTGAGCTCGGTCAAGCGAATCGGTGACCAGACTTTTCCCCTCTCCCCCCACCCACCCCTCCCCCCCCCACTAGGGTTATGATGCAAAGTTGAGTTAAGACAGATTCAGTCTGTAAATGTTTGAAAATAATCAATACTGTTAGTTATGTCTCATATATAAGGGATTTATAGTCAAAAACTTTGTTTTTACGGGTTTGTTTTATTTTCCGTTTCAATTACGATTGCTATAATTTTACGCATGAGAGAGCAGCTAGTTTGTCAAATCCCTATCGGCAAAGATTAACATTTTTTGCATTGATTGTTTTATGTTACATCTCCTCACGTCGTGCGGTTATGTAATTAAAAATTTTTTAATAATAATAAAGAATGGAATAGCCTGGGGGTTTTATTTCTAAAACCAAGAACGCGTTGTGATGATCTCAAGTGCAAAGAGTTAAAAGCAGTTCTAAGATAATACAGACGAGTGCACTGGTTTGTCGATACATTGATTAGTGTGTTGTTTTTAGTCCCGACCGATCCCGATCGATTGAATTGATATTTGAGACCCACGGAGTGGTAAAATGTCAACGAATTTAGACAGCTGTGCACGACGGCAGTATATTATTTATAATACAGAGACGTAGTGAGCGGGAGGGGTGCTGCAAGGGGTACTTATTTTCCCCGGGCACTAAGGTAAAGGGGCAAAACAATGAGGCAAACAACGTCACATTACAATAATCGAACTAGGGTAAGATATTAGGGTTGTTATCGATTAATTTAAATTTAATCGTTAACTTTTGTGAAAAATTATCGATTAATTAATCGATAATTTCGATTAAAGCCAAAAATAGAAATTTATGACGTCATTAAACTGATCATTTCTCACGGACATTGAAAATTGAGAATATTTTGAACTAAATTTTATGACAATGTTTTGATACTTGATCGGATGTTTGTGCTGAAGGGGGTACGTCAGCGATGTATTTGATCCTTTAAAAGAGAATTGTTTATGATTATGGCAGTGAACACAGTAAACTTTTTCACCATCTTCGACTTTGCCATCCGCAGTTAACTTAAAAACAAAATTTTTGCTCAACTTTCTAGTTATATGTTTAAATTTAACTGCGCTGATGCTGTCAGCCATTTTTTAGTTGAAGTCTGCTGGTCTACATAAAGTAATAACATAAATTATAATATTACGCGGGAGAAGTTTGTACGTAAAAACATATATAAATTATTATTATTAATAATTAATTATTTATTAATAAAAAATTATAAAAATATTATAAATATTTACATTGAATTTTTATCGATTAAAATAATTGTAATCGATAAAAAAATTAACGATTAATCTAGAAATTAATCGTTTTTTCCGCAGCCCTATAAGATATTAATTAAACAAACGTCGCCATTCTTATAGCTTGTCCACCGGGATCAAAAAATATCCCGGCTACGCCTATGTATTTATTGTCAGTAGGCATTTGTCATTAAATAAAGTTTGTTAGTTCGAGTTACTCATATTTATATAACTTTGGGCGTGAATTCGTGGAAGGATTTCTGTATGTCTATTGACATCTCCCCTCAAACCTGTATCCTCCAGGTCCTGATACCCGCCTCACCTAGTAGTCCTTGCGACCAATAAAGGAAACCACTGAACAGAAACACATTAAAACACATTCAAGAAGCGTTAAAGCCAGAATGATCAGTATTGTCGCTTGTCTTATCTGTTGCAGACGCTCCTTCTATACAGAAGATTATTGCGTTCTACGCTTATATATGGTTTGTGATTAGTGCTTCATTTTTATTAGTTTTAAAGGTTGATAAAGTGTTGGTTTTCCTGGTTTCTTCGGGCAACCCATGCCACGCCTCCTGAATTCCGGACGGGAAGAACGAGAATTTGTATGTGTTTGTTTTTGCATACGGAATAAGAAAGATGTTTTTATTATTATGCATTTCTGAGGGGTGTATTAAGCTATCTGTGGGTTGTATTTCTAAATTAAAATTTATTGCTTTATGTATAATTACTACTTTACTCTTGGTTCTTCTATCCTCTAGTGTTTCAGGGTTTAATGATGTAACTAATGCCTCTATACATGAAAGATGAATTTTATTATTTTAAACACTCGAATTTGTATCAAAAAATGTGAACGCAAATCTTGTAGCTGGGCTCGTTAAAACCGTCCATGGCGAAGACCATTATCATCTTGTCTAAAATATTACTCTCTAAATAATGTGTTGATTTCAATGAATTTTTTACTTGCGTTTAACCGAATTTCATCCCCGTATATGCAGATAACGTCAGCTGCAACATGCATTCGTGTGCTCGCAAACTTCACTTAAAACTTGTAACAAATGGATGGCATCAATTTTCATCTATTTCCCGCATGAAATTGTCAGCATTTGATTGTCAAATAATCACGCTATTCGACCATTAGTTAACATCCTATCTCCTTTTGTTTGCTTTGTTTTCCCTCCTACATTTTATTTCAGAATCGTCTTTGCAGAGAAACTTTTTGCAGATTCATTATTACTATAATTATTGATTATTCTTTTTTAGGGGAGAAAAGTTGGGGGAATAGAAACAGATTTTTAAAAAAACGAAAAAAAACCACAATGTATTTAGGGTATTATCTAATTTGAAAGTGTAGAGAAGGAAGGAGTACACATTATTTTTAAAATCCTCAATTCTACAGGTTCGAAAAATGAAACAGGGATATATATATATTTAAAAGCATAATAGGAGACGACCATCAGTAATGTTTGCCTCCGTCATAGAGGCCAGTAGCTCCTCGTACTTGCTACACTCCTGACTTCACGTAACTGTAACGCGTGGCGAAGCTCGTCGGTTTCCTCTGCTCTCTGTTGGGTTCACGCGGCCTCTGTGTGAGGAGACTACGTCATCTCTTCAGACCAGCCGACCAGCCCGTTACTTGTTATTCCTACCCCATCCCTGGCTCCCACGTATTCAAAAACTAAAGCAGACCCCCCACCCCCCCCCACCACGCACACGCTTTCCATTATTTTTTTTCGCCCAAACTTCAACTATTTTTTTTTAAAAACCGTGCGCGCTGTTGTAATCGTGTGCGAAATTCACTTCTCAGGAAACCCATTAGCCATGACTCACTCACCCACAGGGCCACACTGTCCACACAGAGCCGATGCTTCCTTCTCGGAAGAACAACAGTTGAATTGTACAATAGTGCCACCTCGTAAGAAAGGTGGGCGTCGTTGGAGGATGAACACTAATGCGGTCACGACAGTACCTTGCTTTTTTAATTTTTAAATTTTTTAAAAAAATACAAGCAAATGCTATCTGGTCGGTAGGTAGGTCTTATAATCCCGGCATCGCGGCACCCTGCGTGGTTGTTTAGTTAATGAATGGAATTTAAAAATAAAAGATATATAAAAAAAACTACGTTGGTGGTGTATGCGTCTCTTGTCTGATCTCATAATATCATATCGCTTGGTCCATGAATTAAGAGTAAATTCAGAACTTCAATGACGTGTGTTCCCGGATTAAGAAGAAAAAAAAACAACCAAAAAACAAAAACAAAAACAAAACAAAACCAAAAACAAAAACAACAACAACAACAAAAAAACAAACAAAAAAAACCGGTGTTTCCCGTTTCGTGGATGAGCAAAAACTGTATTCCCCACGTCCCGGGATGAGGGAAGCTGTATTCTCGATTTCGGTTTCCCGGGATAAATGAAGTCACGGGGAAAGAAAAACCTTATTACTGCATTCCCTCGATGAAACACCGGCTTTAGGAAAATGTGTTTGGCATTAGTGCATTATATCTACAATCCAGAATTTAGAGTTCCAATGCAAGTTGTTGTTTTTTTAATGTGTGTGTCATTTTGCTATCACATTGCTTTTTTTTTAAAGTGCCCTCCTAACTCGAACACTTTCTTTCTTCTCTTTTGTGCTGTCTATAAATAAATATTCCAATGTTGCACAAATATTTTGATTCTTCTTGATCTTGTAAAAAAAAGTATAAATGATTGCCTTTAAAAAGAAAATATATATTAATTTTTTTTTATACTAATGCAACATAATTACTATGTTAGCATCTTTAATTTTAATTAAAAAATCTTTTTCTTTTTAATGATTAATTCATATATCTCCTTCCCCACCCCCACCCCCCCCCATTCTTTCGTTTTCTTGATTGTCTTCTTTGTTATCTATCTTAGTGGTATGTTAGCCTAATGCAGTGTTTCTCAATTATTTTCTGTCATGCCCCCCTAGGAAGAAAGAAAACATTTCGCCCCCCCCCGCGCGACTGTAAATAGTATCCTTTACCTATAAAATTGTTATAAGTACACCTCTGCATAACGGTCAAACGAGCCCCCCTTTACGGAGCCTCGCCCCCCCCCCTGGGGTGCTCGCCCAACTATTTGAGAAACACTGGTCTAATGTAAATCTCGTATCTTTCCTCACGTTTTCTCTGTGGTATACTTTATTTTGACTCTCATTCTTTTCTCTGCTCTCCCCCCCCCCTCTTGATATATTTTCTCCCCACCTCCTGTGTTATAATCTCGATCTCATTTTGGCTACACCAGCCCCTCTATTTTTCCTTTCATTTTCTTTTGTTTTCGTTGCGTCCTCTTTCTTTCTCTCACTCTGTCACACACACTCTCTCTGTCTTTACTTGTATCTCTTGTTTCTGTCCGTCTCCTTATTTATATCTCTGCCTCACTCTGTCTCTCTCTCTCTTTCCCTGTCTCTCTTTGTCTCTATGTCTCTCTCTTTGTCTCTATCTCTCTTCTCTCTCCCTCTCTCTCTTCTCTCTCTCTCTCTCTCTCTCTCTCTCTCTCTCTCTCTCTCTATATATATATATATATATATATATATATATATATATATATATATATATATATATATATATATATATTTCTCTCTCAATCTGTCTATACATTAATCTCTGTGTGTTTCTATCTCTGTCCTTCTCTATCTCTCTCAGTCTCTCTGTTTCTCTCTGTGTCCTTTTTCTCTGTCTTTCTCTTTCTCCCTCCCCCTTCCTCTCTCTATCCGCCCCCACCTTGTTGGACTCGTTCCACATCTTTCCTCCTCTCTGTCTCTCTTTCCCTTCTTTTTCTCCCCAACTCTAATGTTTCCTTTAATTCCAAACTCGCCCGTCTCCAGCACTCTGCTAATGCTTCCTCCCATATGAATCTCTTCCTTCAGCACTCCTTTCCACCGCCTGACCCCCACCCCTCTCCGTTTCCTGACCACTTTTTACACCACCGTGTACAAAGACTATCCTCCGGGTTGTAGACTTGTCTAACCACAGGCCAGACGGTAGAGGTTGGAGGAACATTAACACACTAATTACAACCTCATGAAAAGAACTCCCTTTTCAGTTGTCGAAAAAAAAACCGCTAAAACAAAGATAAATTGCGTAAAAAATGTGTGGAACACAAAAATGCAGATTCACAATTTAATTTCTTTTTTAAAAAAAAATATGATCTATTAAATGATAATGCCTTCATGATTATCGTTGATTAGCTCTTTGGTCTGAGGCTTAATCCCCCCTCTCACTGCAGTGTTTTGTTTTTAACCAGGTACATATCTAAATTCGGTTATATTCCATATTATCTGATATGAAAGGGAAATGATTCATTTCCGGTAAGGGCGCTGTTGTTGCAGCATTGTCTTTATTGTAATGATTTTGGTTACATTTTTGTTATTGTTTTTTGTTTGGTTGTTTATCTGCTAAAGCCATCTGGCCGGCCATTTCCTTCATATTTGACGTCTTTTTTTTTAAGTGTTCAGAAATCTTGTGTTTGTATAAAATATAGTTCATTTCAGCGATCTTAGTATAATGCTAAACATCTAATTTTCCATGCATATTCGATCAACGAACTACTACATTCTGAAAGACGTTTGACACCACAATGCTTTAACAATATATATATATAAAATGGCATCTTCTGCTTTCACCATATGTATAACGTATATGTATATATGATATAATAAAAAAAAAGACGTGCAAATATAATATAATTTGATAGGTCTGACGAGTTGATCATTCCATGAATAGTTTCCAAAGGTCAGTTGAATGGACAATCCATAACCAGGAATCCTGTCCACAAACGCACTTTTCAAATTTGTTATAAAGATATTAGTGCGGTTGTGTTCAGGGGGGAATAATTTAGGAGAGTATCATCTTTAAGTGAACCAAAGCCCCTTCTTTAAATTCTGTATTCAACATTGTGTCAGCATCATTTTGAAGCCTTAACCTAGAATTTAGAACGTATCTAATGCTAATGTTAACACAGAAATCGTTGCTAATAGAAATTACTGGGAGATTAAAGGGGGCGGGGAACAAGTACTTAAATTCTGATTAAAGATGCATGTGTTCCGATTTCTGTATGTGGTATTTTATGTTCGTTGATAAATACTTTGGCTATATTTCTTAGGTGTGGGGAAGGGGAGAATGAAAGGTTGTGCATGTCCTAGTTTATTTACTGTGTCCCGCCCCCGGGCCTCAAATGACCAACACCCCAGCTGGCTCCCCTCCAATCAAACTACGACCATCATTGCGTTCCTTCTTAAGCTGCGTCTGTAAAAATGAACAAATGAATGCTCTCTTGTATAGTGCTAATACTATCCGTGCTAGACTAGTATACCCGTTGCCGCTTTGATGTTTAAATACTCTTATTAGATAAAATAAAAAGTATTCACATTTTTCATAAATTGAGCTTTGTTTGTTTTTTTGTTTTTTTTTAAAACGTTGGCATGATTTTCGTTAATTAAATAATATTTTAAAATAAATAACAACTAGAAAACATATAAATACTTCGTCTATGTGCATTTTTATTTACCTGCACAAATTCAGCCTTTTTGAATAATTACTCAATTAAACGGAACAAACAAACAAACAAAACAAAAAAGCAGAAAAGATTCGCTTATTGATGTATTTTTACTCTCTGTACAATCCGGTAATCTGGCGGCACAAGGCTTTGCGTGATCCCAATGGCACAAAACGGGTTTAATCAGTGTGAATTGACTGAATTCCGATCTGTCATAATAGACATGTATGGCTTGGTCCGACTAATCTGACATCTGGGGACCCGACGTTCTATTTCCGACTACAGACTGTCTGGACCCAGTGGAGGGCGTTATTGGTTTAGGCCAGATATTTCCTAGATAATATCATCACAAGATTTCAATGCTGAAAAACTCGGCACCTCCCCCGGTCCCTTCTTCGCTCATTGAAGGCACGCTGGTAAAGAATCGTGTGTGATTATCATTTATTAACGTTGTTTTGCTGTGTAAAGATAATATATTATCAATAAGGTCGTGTGCTTTCAACAGTGATGGCCAGAAACGATCTTTGCAAGGTGTGTGTGCAAAGGATGGAATGGAGATTTCGATAGCTCCTTGTTTTTCGATTCCGCCTTGCTTTTCCAGCCCTGATCTACAAAACAACTTGGTTTTGTGATTTTAGCAATTGATGTGAGTTTATTATTTTTTTTTAAATGTTTTTTCTTTAAGAAAAATGGGTCTCAGCTGTGTTCCCTCTAAGGTTCGTTGGTTCGTGTGCTAAGTAAAAAAGAAAACAAAACAAAAAACTCGTGTGCTAAACTAAATTGCACAGCATTAATTTTGCGTGTGTGTGTGTGTGTGCGCAATATTTTACCAAATTTGATGCATCTGTAGTTCTGAACTGCTGCGCGGCGTCGGTCAGATATCTGCGCGGGCGCACAGCTTAAAGGGAACATTGGTCGCAAATGTATCCCAGATACGCGATCTTCACGAACGTGGTCGCCGTGTTGAGTGGTGCTTCACTTACTTTTTAAGAAGGAAAGATGAAAGTTGGAGAAAACCTTAGCCGTCATTTGATCATCTCAATTCACCAGAAAATGAGTCTAATAAATCTGGTCAATAGAGGCCGGGAACACGTAAAAGGCCTTAAAGTAACAATATCGATTGAAGGGCGCCGTGCGTGAGACGGAGTGCTGGAGCACAGAGGTTCTCATGTTTTTAGCGGGTTTTCTTGAACGTTTTTTTTTATTTTAAAAAATAATTTTAAAAAACAGCAAAAAAAACCAAACAAAAAAAACGACTATGCTTATATTTGATCAGTGTGTAACCATTATGTTATTCATTCATTCATTTGTCATACACGTTGTTTTTGAGTGTGGCTTTTGGTAAGATGATGATGATGATGAAGATGATTCCTTTGAAAGCTCTATCTGACCATGCAAGTCCAGCTTGCAAATAGCGCTCTCATCTTCGAAACAAAGCTTTAAAAAAAAAGAATGAAAAAAAAATGAAGGTTTAACTTTTTTTCTTAACATCTTCTTTGTTGTCACACTCCCACAGTGGTTTTAAGACTCTTCCATAACATTGGAGCTGTTGCTTCGAAAGAGCGCACCCCAAGGGACTTCATTCTGTGTTCATCCACTCCGGGAAACGTCAGAAAGGACTGTGTAGTAGAGGAACGCAGTCCCTTAAGACAGTGCTTCTCAAAGTGGTGGTCCGCGGACCGGTGCCGGTCCGTGGGCCATCCGCCGCCGGTCCGCAGACGTTGTCAAAAGTGGACAGAAAAAATTGTCAGTGCAGGGAAAATATTGCACCGATCCGTGGTGCAATGGAAAAAATTCCTGCCGGTCCGCCATACTAAAAAGTTTGAAAAGCACTGCCTTGAGAGATAGATATACACGTTTTGAATTCAGTTCTTTCAACAAAAAAAAATAAAAAAAATAAATAATTAAAAAAAATAAAATAATTTTTTTAAAATGCGTCGTCGTTCCATCTATACACAGCTGTATGTCAATGGGAGGTTGTGTTTGTCCATTTTCTCAGCTGCATGAAGCGTTTCAATTAAAAGATGTCCTAAAAATCTCATGGAACTTTAGATAAAATTATAGATTTTAAAAATATTATCTAATGTCCTAAATTGATATTTCTATTGAGGTGTGGGCGAATAAATTCGTGCTTCATGATAATTTTGTTTTCTCTCCTGGGAGCAAGATTACATTATTTCTGGCAACTCATTTATGATCTTTAAATATATTTTTTTTAAAAAACTTTACGGCATTGACCGTTTCCTCAAGCAGAAGGAAAGTCATGAAAAATTAATTACATTTTATATAAAATTTATTTGCAGAACCATGTTTGTTATTTAAGGTTTACTTGGTGAATAAATTTGGTTTATAATATAACGTTAACTCAGCAAAAAAAAACATCCAGTAAAAAAATAATAACAATTATATAAAATATTATTTAACACAAAAAAAAACAACAAAACAATGAAAATGAATAGACGCAAAGTCAAACCTTATTTGTATATATCCTTATATCTAAGGCCAGAGTGGTCTCTTGTTGTTGGCACACTGTAGATTCAGTTTCTAACATGCAGTTGGTGCTAGCAGAGCTGTGGCGAATATTTAAATACACGGTTTGTTGATTCGATAATATTACGCAAGGTATCGGGAATTTTACCTGAGTTGTTTATAAAAGTTTCACTTTGACTTTGATTGACTGATCAAACGTCATATTTTCATAGATATTTTTTTTTATTGTGAATTTCGTTTTTTTAATCCCCGAACCCATCTGCAGCAATCCTCATTTGTTTACGTCTTGTTATTTTGGCATAGCATTATAATTTCTATACGTAACCCTACAAATGCGTATTGTGTCCCAGAAACGTATGTCAACGGAAACTGAGTAGACCCGCTGGTACGCGTTATAAAAATTAATGGAAGCGTGATGGCCGCCGTATACAGGGGTTTTATGGACGCGACAGGGGGCGCTTTTTTTGGACGTCTCCCCTCTTGGCCGCAGTACTTGATTAGGTTTAGTGGTCGAGGAGGTGGACCACCGCGCTGGTCTAATGATGACGCTTTTTGCACGCTCTGTCTGAGCCGATGATACGTCAAGTGTGGGGGGGGGGAGAGGGGGGGGATACTGCGGACATAAAATGAGTGCTATCTATGGCTTATATTTTAGGTTTTGGAAACATGGTGACAACAGCGCTTTTGGTAAATACTGACATTTGACGGGACGGGCACTGAGGTGGAGATCCTTTCAATCTATTGAGGGTGGTGGGATTTTTAGCCGAGTGGGATTTCGTTTTTTCAGTGCGTGTGTGTTTGTCTGTGCTAATGAATACTTGTGTGAGAAAGGGACGTAAAACATGTGAGGCAACCGGCAACCCGTAGAGTCACTATACCTGGTTACATCAATGAAAGGTATATGGCATATTTGCGTCTACGAAAGGCGATAGATTTATCTTTTTTTTTAAATTGCAGCTCAGTGCGGCTGGTGAGACCAATCAATGTGGTAATAGGAAATGAGCGTACATCATCTTCCAATGAAGAATTTGTGTTCATCCTCTAAAATATATATATATATATAAACTAATTTAGAGTTTAATAGATTTTTTAAATTGAATGTATCGTGTGCAGATTGTACGCAACACCTCTATCTTGATTATTTTTGTGTTGACGGTCTTCTGGTCTCATTATTGGAAATTCCAGTCAAGACAATGCCAAAATCTTAACAAAACCAATCGCTATTAATACAAGTTTATTCTATAATTCCTAACTATTCTTTCTCCTAAAACTCATATTTTGCCAGTGCTTGCTTGATTACATAGCCGTCACTATAGGCACATGCTATAGCACGCGCGGCATAATTTTAATAGGAGCGCGTTAAATTGTGCATGCACCGTGCGCCAAACCACCAGGAACGTAACTATCGCGCCAAACCCGTTCAACCTGAAAATAGACTCGACAGTTTGCCCCAAAATTAGATTTTTATTGGGACTATCACGACTTAACACAATCAAACCCCCTACTATTCATGTGTTCTTAATCTTAATCGTAACTACATCTGGCATGGAAGATCCCGGAGAAGCTGGTCCGGGATAGAGGTGCCTGGAGGTCTCTCGTAGGTGGCCTATGCCCTTGGAGGAATCGCAGACGCCAACGATGATCGGCGGATGCCCCTCATGGACGAGAAAGCTCAACAACATCCGGCACAGTAAACTGCCAGTCATGCTATCACACATCGCCTCATGTGTCGTGTAGGACACTCCCTCTCTCACCACCACCATCACCCATCCTCCAATTCATCTCCCGGCCATGCACTACCCCTAAAACCAGCATGTCCAAGCAGTGTACCGTCTGCGGACCCGTCTCTCTCCAGAGTTTTCTTTTCTTCTTCTTCTTTTTTTTTAAAATTACTCTATCCCAATGGGACTAGAACATTTCCACAAAGCTACACATGTTCTCCTCGTGGCACTCGCCAATACGGGGAGCTGGATTTCCAGGAACAAGTGTCTGATTTGGGGAGGCGGGTGGAGGGGGGGGTGGATGGAGGTCAATCGATAGAAACTGTCACACTTTCACCAGTAGGGACAAGAGGAAGCAATCCCAAGCACTTGACGTCACAATCCCAGCTCCGTGAGCTCGCGAGATTCCACGCACTGACCTTGACCTTGCTAGGCCATTATTTTATTTTTAATGTACTTTGTTAACACATATATATATATATATTGAAATATATCCTAAGTCATATAATCGGTATTAATGTCGCTTTCCTCCATTGTTCTTCCTTACATTTAAAGCAGTGGTTCTTAACGTGGGTTCGGTGAGTCTTCAGTCTCAGGGCTTCGGAGAGGGACAAGAAAAAATTTGAAAAAAAAAGCTTTCCTATTAAGAAGGGTTCGGTGACTGCGCATATGAAACAATTGGAGTTGAGTTGAGTTCCTCCAAAAAGTTTAAGAACCACTGAGTTAAAGACACCTATCTATAAGATTGCAGCATTGAATTTGTAAACGCTACAGGGGTGTTCATGTATTTTATTTCAATGTGCTGCATTCAAGGCTTAACAAATGAGTCATAGCCATATCCGTAGGTTGCCTTGTCCACATTATTATATATATATATTTATATTACTTTAACGTTCAATGATATCAAGGAATGTCTTTTAGTTCCATTGTAGTTGAAGGTTGAATGATATTAGGGAATGTGTTAGAGATCCACTGTAGAAGCTATGTTTTAGTTGATACACATGCATTCATCACCACCCACGCGTAGTTTGCTGTGAATGCACTGGCCTGATAGAGGCGTTGTTCGTTAGACTCATGGTGCGGACAACTTTACTTACACAAGCTTCTAGTACTGCATGTCAAGAGTTTTTTTGTTTTTAAATTTTTTTTATTAATTAAAAAAAAGAAATTTTTAAATAGAAAACAACTTTCTTTATGTTTTTATGACTTTAGAAATAATTGTTATATTTATTTTTTGGCAAATTATATATATATATATATATATATATATTTAAAAAATGAATAAGTAACTTATGTCATGGTCATCTCATTGAATATATATCTGTGACCCACCACGAAAAAAATTGAGTATGCTTATATTATTCTGGGAATAACATTCAAAAAGCAATAATATCACCAAACGTGGCAGCACTTACTAATAGTAAGTGAATATTTTATCACCACTAATAGTAAGTGAATATTTTATCACCACTAATAGTAAGTGAATATTTTATCACCACTAATAGTAAGTGAATATTTCGTTCATCTTTTGTGAAAACATTATTACAACAACAACTCCAATAAACATATTGTGAAACTAAATTCTTGTTATAAATCTATGCGCATGAGATTATTTTACTCACCATAAAGGGCATCGAAATTTGACTTAAGTTTAAACGGAGATCTCTACTTTGGGCACCGAAATAAGAGGCGCGTACGGAAATTTCCGCAATGCAAATGTGCTTACTCGTTTCGTGATGGGCCAAAATATAGGATAATATTACGTTATATGATCTTTGCCCTCCCTCTCTTTTGCATGCAAGGTTATTATTTTCTTTCTTTTTTTCCCCCCTATCACCTCTGTTTTCATTCCTTCCCGGAACTCTATAGAGAAACTTGCCTGACATGACCGCCATCTGTTCAACGCTATGTCATCATGTGACCATTTTACCCAGAATGCCTGGCGCCCCGACCTCTGCTCCACGTGCCAGCGAGCCAAGTCTGAACACGAGGGCGCGGCAGGTCCGAGGTCGTCGTGGCGCAGGAGAAGTGAGCCCAACCCGAATAACGCTATAACCGGGGTTCGGATCTCGGCGCTCGCCAGCAAGTTCCAAGGGAAAGACGCCAGGAGCGGGAGCATACCGGAAGATGATTTGGAAAGGGCCAGAACTCTAGGTACTGCCAGCACTAACGAGAGTATTAACCCTTGCTCATGAATGCTTTATTTGAATAATAAGTAAATAAGCAATCTCGTTCATTCTTGATATATGTCGCTAGTAATTAACCTATTACAGTCTATTACAACAAGGTTTCAGACGAAGAAAGGGGTGAGGGAGGGTAAGCTTATTTAAAGTGATAGGGGAAAAATTGCTTATAAGGGTGCTGTTCCTTACTCGGAGAATCTTTTTAAAATATATTTTATAATATATCATTATCATTACTTGTTATTTTCAAAAATAAGTTTGCAGCTATTGGATATTGAATATAATTCAGCTATTGTATAGCGAATAGATTTCAGTTATTGGATAGTAAATATATTTCAGCCGTTGGATAGTGAATATATTTCAGTTATTGGAAAGTGAATATATTTAAGTTAGTGCATCTTGATGTCTGCTAGGCTCTGCTTGTTTACTTTCACCGCCATGTATGTTAGCTGCTTGTCAATTAAATCTCCCCGATTGTCTCCCCTCACATAGGCTCGTGAACAAATGGATTTTCCTCTATACTCTATAATACTTTTGATGTTATGACTCACATTATATTATTCACTGTTTTACTATATTATTATATCATCTCTTTTGCACCTTCTGAGTACTAAATTTTTTTTTCACTTGGTAGTGCCGGGATGAGGGACATTTTTTCTTTGTTTACCTTTCTTCAATTATTATATTTTATGATTTATTTTTAAGCTCTTTAAAAAAGTTTTTAAAAAGATTTTTCATTTAAATTCAGTTTGCGTTAGCCAGTGAAAGAACGATATGAAATAAATTTAGTAATGTACATGTAATATCTTTCCATTTAAACCCTAATATAATTCGATTTTTATGTAAATAATAATAATAGTAAAAATATTATTATTACTATTGTTATTATTATTATCTTTTTTATAAATCAAAAGATGGTACATGAAACAAATGGCTTCCACAAAAAAAAATTCATACTAAAAGCTTAAATTACATATCCTGATCCTAGAGGGAAAATCAGTTCAGTGATTTGTTCTTGTTCGCACATGTCTCTGCAATCCCCACCTTTCACAATCGGTGCCGTCAGGTGTTGACTATTTGCTGTTTTATAAATCCATCTCTTTAAAAATATTATCTTGAACCACTTTCTGACCAATTGTATTTGTCAAAGGCCCTTAACATGTATGTACTGACGCTCACTATGGATGTCTTGGTAGCTTTTTTTTACCCTTTCTTTTCATGCCACTATTTCTGGTTTACTAACACAAATAAAATTATTTGTAATTTCTCATTTAAATTTATCATCATTAAAATGTTTGTAATGTCATTAATTTTTTCATTACATTACACCAGGTTTATGCCATTTAAAAATTTAACTTTCCTCAGATAGAAAATACTCAAAATCCAAGTCTGCTGAGAAAAGGCTAAACGCCTCAAGGTCCACTGAGCTTTTGGAGTCGTCCTCATCAACGTCACTCTCTTTAGCCGAGAAATCGGGGCAAGTGCCCGCACCTCAGACCAAATCGTCCGGCAGTGTTGTAAAGAATCAGGTGAATGTCCTGTCAAAGGACACCACCACCAACACAGCTTTAACAACTTCAAGTGAGCTTTGAAGGCATCCTCTCGATACTTAAACTAATAATAGAATGACTGTTTATATTCCTCGCCACGCAAACATTGTTGTTGATCTTTATTGAAAAAGGATATTAAGAAGAAAATATTGTACTCTATAAATTATTATTTTTATTTTGTTATTTTAATGACTATTGTAATTATTATAATATTGCTAATAGAATTTAATATGTAAAATAATGTTATATACTGTTTTAAAGCTACTTATTTTTTTATATTACACTAATGATTTGAATTGTATGCTACTTATTTGTTGTTGTTTTTTCCTTATTTGATATAAATTAACATTTTAAAAATGTCTTTCCTGTCTAGCAGCTGCAGTTGTCAGAGGTGTTCCTTCAGAGGGCAACAAAATCATCACCACCCAGCCGCTCCCTTCCTCCAAGTTGAAGACATCCCCAGCCATCAACAACCAAACAAACGCCAAAAAATTAACAGTCCAGCCTCAGCAAAGCCCCGACGGCGCTACCTCGGAATCGGCCACCAAAACCACCACCCTGGTGTCTAGGCAAACCGCAGCCCTTAGAACTACTGAGAAGTCTGCAACAACATCTTCATTGACCATCACATCTTCTAAACCTGTCAAAGCGGACCTGTCATCGACTTCTTCGGCGTCGCCAATTTCATCAGTTCTCAAAGCTGGCAAGCCTGAAGAAAATGGCTGGGTGAAAAACAGGCAACCCAAGACAAAGCAGAGGAAGGTCAGTATACCGGACGCTGAACCGGAGGTCATCGGGAACGACGGGGGCCTAGACAACCTTTACCCAGAGGAGGAGGTCGCTGCTGGCAGTGATGCCCCCGACAACATTTACCTGTCCTTGACGGATGAGGAGAAGCAATTCGCCCTGCTGGCTCTTGGGAATACTGTTTGGAACTCAGACACTCGCAACTTACAGGTGGGCCTCACCTTGATTTTGTAATCTAAATATGATTATCTTAAGGGTTTTTAATAGAGGAAGCTGTGTTATTATAAGAAAGCTAAGATTTGCTGCAAATAAATTGAGCCATGCTTGCAATGATGAACTGAGATATAAATGAGATAAGCTGGGATATAAACGAGATAAGCTGGGATATAAATGATGAGTTGTGCTTTATAAAGCTGGGTTATGACTGAGATTAGTAAACCGTTATTTGGTACTTCATGAAATGAGACTGCTCTCGTAGTAATAAAATCATGACATTGTTTTGAACAAATTTTGGAATCACTTGCCACGGTAGACTTGTCAGCCACATTTCTTCTGGGAGACAGATAGTCTTTGTACACCAGAGATTTTATGTGCATCATCTGCACAGACCACTGCATTATCTACACAGCCAACCATACTATTTACCCTATATACCAATGCATAGACTTATTTATTTTTTTAAAATTAAAATTATTTATAGCCCTGGTGTTAAATAAATAGAGTTTCACTTCCTTGATATCTTTGTCTGTGGTTGTAATACCCGTGACCATATCCACCACATACACCATCAGGGTAATAACCAATTTTTCCTTTAAGATGCGCAGACATTTTACGGACACCGCGCAGCAGTTTAGCATTACCTCGCAGCAAATTTTGTAAAATATTGGATATAAAATAGATTCTGTGCAAATTTGCACACAAGTTGTTATACTTTGCACACAGACCAATGCACCTTAGAGGGAACATTGGTAATAACACATCTTTGAGGGGAAGTCAATATCCCTCTCTTCACTCCTTATTAATTGCAATTGATCAATGTCAATAAACATCTACCAAGGGACTTCAGGAAAAAAATAATTAAAAAAAACAATAATAATAAGTTTTTAAAGAATTAATTAAATTATTACTGGCTTTTGAAATGCATTTTGTTGGGATATGTCTAAGAAACATAAAATTTAAAAAAAATATGAACATTTTCTTTATTTTATAACCATAAGCCGTGTCAAGCTGACAACATTAATTATTTTTGTTTGTTTGATGAATATTACTAAAGGTTGAGACAGAGGCCACTAAAAGAGCATGCAGAGAATTTGAAGACATTGAGGTCAGTGAATTGTGGGCCAAAGAAAGGTTCCGGTCTCTAGTGGACTGCGATGCCATCAAACGGGGAAAAGATTTCGGAACTTTCCCGAAAATCAGTGGTGTTAGACAATCTAAGGTTCCCATTGAAAATTTAAGATTTAAGAGTGAAATTGACAAGGGTGGCGTGCAGTCAGAGGGCTTGAGATCTGTCCGCATGGCGGATGACTCTGGGGAGACTGGCAAGAAAAAAGGCATGACATTAAACAATGGACAGAGCAGGACAACGGGTATTTCCAAGGTGGAGAGGCTGAAGTCTTCAGGGACTTCGGGAATATCAGGGAATTCATCGATGACATCTCTGAATTCTGATGGGGACTGGAAGGGAAATTATGGATCCAGCTCGGGAAGTGGAGATTCTGGAGTAGAGATGGGTCCTGGGAGCTGTGTTGGGGGGGATTCCAAAGATCGGCTCTATCCAGATGACCCTAGAGATAATTTATACGAATCTCCCGACGAGGTAAAATCTTCTTTAGACAGTGGCGGCAATCCAAAGGCCAAGTCTTGGATTTCATCCACAGATGGGATATCAGACTCCAGCAAAATTTCCAAGCTAAAAGATGGCTCCAGTCTGGAGTCTGATGATGTGAGAACCTTTGAGCTGTCCTTGAATGACAGCTCGACCATGGACAGCTTCCAGGCCATTGCCTTGCTCAATGATGTTCTGAGAGACTACGGTGATTTCAATGAATCTTCCACTGATGACGCTGATTTCAAAGACGTGAAAAAGGATTCCTTGAAGGGGAAAAAGTCCTCGGATTTCGAGGCCAGGATGGCATCTGTGGCGGCCACTCTGGACTTGACCAAACAGCAGAGGGTCAAACGACAAGCCCCCAGACCACCCGTCTCCCCCCCACCTGAACCGAACCTTGCTCAAGCCACCTCTCCCAAAAAGGTGACCAATCTGCCGGAACCGGTCTTCAAAATGGTCACCGTCGGGAAGAGCATTGTGACATTACCACCACAACAAGGCATTCCAGTAGAGGCCAAGCCTTCACAGGCTCCTTTGGGGCTTGAAGAGTTTGTTCTCGCCAGTGATAGCAGTGATTCTATCAACAATAAAAGCAATGGGGATTCCAAAGGTAAGAAAGGGATCACATCCTTTTTTCGTAATATCCTTCGACGCGGCAAGGAGTCATCAGAGAGTTTCGAATCCATGAACCCGGATGTCCAGCTGGTGGCCAAGCTGGAGAGGAAAAACTCCTCAGGCACTCCCCCGACGGGAGGGAGTCTCGACAACCCGGAGGAGGACCTGTCCTCATCCGTTGATAAAAAAGTCGGACCAAAACTGTTACAACCGTCAGGGCTCTCAGTCATTCCACCGGGATCGCAGAATTCACCGCAACACAAAGGGGACACAACGCCCGGTAGCACAACTGGTAGTATGTTTTCAAAGTCTTCATCATTTTCTTCCAAACCGCCGCAGAGTTCCGACTCTGATATTCACCAGTCTTCTATTGCCACCACTGCATCTTGTTCCTCGGCTGGTGTTTCAGGGACAACAACTCCGGTCAGTGCCAGCCCTCCAACACAGAGGAAGAAAGGTCTGGCCAGCCCGAAGATGATGCTGAAAAAGGCCACTGCTAAATTTTCACCACCGGCCTCAAGGCACCAGTCGAAAATCGTAGAGAAAGACGTTGCGGATGCCTTATCAAACGTACCGAAGCCGTACCCGGCGCCAAAACCAAGTGTCCCTCCTCCATCAAAACCACCAATAGCTACAGCAACACCGTCTTTCTCTGCATCATCACCACAGGTGACAACAGCGCAAAGTGTAGGAAAGGAACCGGCCACGAAAGATAAGGATGTGACTTCGGCTCCCAACGTTGTCAAGCGACGCCCTAAAAGCCCGAAACGGATGGCTCCCCCTGTTCCTCCATCAAGAACATCAGTAGGGCCAGGTAATTATGATGTTTAACATGTGTTTTATGCTTAAGTAACTAACATGAAGGTATTGAACTAGCTTTGGACTGTGATAGAACTTTTTAAATAGATTTAATAGATTAAAAAGACACAATTTGTGTAAAGAAAATAAAATACATGCTACGCTTTTATTATTATCAATATACAAATTTAAACAATGCTTTTATTTGCGGAAATTAATAACAATAGGACACATTAAATGTACATGATGTAATATCTACTCTGTTGACATTAATATAGGAGAGTATATATAAAATGAATTGGCACAAGAGCCTTACAAACAATACCAAATGGAGTTTCAGATCTGAAGATGTCACTTGAGGCATATGCCCTCCCTGGTGGTCTTGAAAATTGAAATCTGTTTTCTCCCTATTTAGCTTTATAATATAAGCATCTTTAAGAAATTTTTAAAGTGGGTGAATAAATTTTTCTGAGACTCATTTAATCATGACTTCCCAGCTAAACCCGGCCCAACTGGTGAGCCTAAGAACCAAGACCTGGCAAGAGAGCTGGAGTGGAGACTCAGCAAGGCTACCACTGATCAATCAGGTATGAAGTGCATGCATCAACGCTAAGACATTTCAACCAGGCCGTCCGAGCTAAGAGTTCACCAGTCGACAACTTGCAATATAACTACGTGGCAATATGTAAAAATACTGCTTATCCGTTAATGACGCGGTGGTCGAGTGGCAGCGCACTGGACTGTCGTACCGATGGTCACGGGTTCGAATCCGTGTGAAGGCAAGGGCTTGTTCCCGGGGCCTAGGGCGTCCCTGAGTCACCCCGCTCCGAATGGGTACCTAACACTACACGTAGTTAGGCGGTTGGGTAATGCGTGGAACCGACAAAGCCGTGGCCTGTGAACGCTGCATCACTTGCCAACAGATCATCTGTCATGGTCTGTGGACGCAACTATCTTCTGCATAGAAGGAGCGTCTGTAAAGATAAGACAATGACGTTACTGTAGAAGCAGCTGCAAATGACTGATCAGTTAAATGTGGGGTCATCATTGAAATTTTAACACATAGAATAGGACCACAGTAAAGCTTTTAAATAACATGCGAGATACACAAACGAATTGTGTGATCAAACAATAAATTATAGCTTTATGAAATAATTAGCTAATACACAAGTAGATGTTTCGGCTAATGCCTTCATCAAGCGGTGCAACTAAATGAACACTGGCATTTAAATTAAATTTACATTTTATATTAAATTTTATACAATGAAAACAATCAAGTAGAAATATAAAAACCAGAAATGAAAAGAAGAAAGAGGAGATTTTGAACTGTGACATTTGATAAGTCTTTCCTCTTTTTCCAGAGCCTGTATTTTTGTTACGTGCTTCTGCCCATCTTTCAAATTAATTTTTTTATCGTTTTAATCACACAGTTCATTTGTGCATTTTGTATTTTATTAAAAATTTTACTCTCTCTGACTTTTCCCCATAAACAACTTAGCACCAGAAGAAATCCAAACTTTAAAAAAAATTTTTTATTGAAGGCTATAACAAATAGCCAACAAATTTGTTGTTTAAAAAAAGGAAATATTTCCAAGACATAATGTTAAACCCACCAATCACCTTGCATTTGTAAACTATTTACCAACAGTGTCAAAAATTGTTTACATTGCACAAGACACCTTGTCGAAACATGGTAGAGGGAAGAAAGATAAACTTTGGAAAGATGCACAAGATTTTTCTTTCTTTACTTAAGAAATGGTTGTAGTTTAATAACTTAGATCATGGAATGCGTTTTTAAGAACCAAGTTGTTTGAAATCAATAAGTGGAATAAATATATGTCTTACCTAAAAAGCAAAGACTGAACAGTAGTTCTAGCTTTTTATTCCCAGACTAAGCATGGGCGGCTGGGTAGCGAAGTCAATAGTGCGCTCGCCTCACAAGCTGAGGGGTGTGGGATCGAGCCCATGTTAAAGCCACTATAAAAATGTTGATGAATGACTAACGCTAAGAAAGCCCTCCGCTGACCTGGAGAGGGATGGGCGCCGCCAAGGTCTACTTAGCCTGAGAATGTTCTAATGGAAACATTAGAACTCCCTACGACCTCGAAAAGAGGTTATGGGGGACACACACACACACAGCATGTCTTGTTACACTTCTAAAAATATCCTGGAATATTTAATTTAACTTTGAAGGGTTTCTTGCTCCAGTCACTGAGAAGTCTATTATCATCATTACATTGATCTCTTACCTAAGAAATACTCAAAATAGTTAATTTCTCTCTTAGCTGTTGTTTTATAATGTTGTTGGAACAAATAGATTCCATGAATAAATACATGGTGTTTCTAAAAAAAAGTAAACACAGAAGCACTCAGATTTTCTTTGTTTACAGTTGATTAGTTTTAAAATGATTTTAGAATCTAAGCTTTAGGTTCTTTAAACATTAACCTCTATGAATCTTTTAAAAGGCTAAACAAATTTTTTTATCCATTCAATCTTTTTATGTGATTGATATTTTCCTATTACTAAATATGAGTATATCATTTAATGCAGGCTGCATGTTTACATTTTGCACGTGTTGACAATAATGTCTAAGTCTTGTGTTCATCTTAACCCTCAGGCACAGGGACTTTGACCAGGTCATCAGAGAACCGGGAGTCGACTCGAAGATCTATGCCAATACCACCCTCACCTCCAGCTGACCGCAAAGACAGACAGTCCCCGCCCATCTCTCCCATACGTGAGACAGAAAACTCCCTCCCCTCCTCTCCGTCGTCGCCCACCAACACTTCGTTTGATTTCATCAACACGGAGTGGTCCGGTGGGTCGACGTCCACCATTGAAGAGGAGCTTCCGAAATTTACCGAGAAGATTGAACTACCGACCGTGGCCAACCCGGGGAGGAAGGGGTTTCTGGGAAAGCTGGGAGGGAATAGAAAGAGCCGGGCGCCACAGCCGCCCTCTGTTAAAAGGGCAAAGTCCATCACAGAGTCGTCCACCTTGCCGAGGGGAGATAAGAAAAGCAAGAAAATTAATGTTGCAGATATTTCTGGACCTGTGGTTAGTATTTTCACAATGCTTTAAATGCATATTTAATTTTGGTAATAAAAATTAAAAAACAACATTCTATACATTGGTTTCAATTACAATGTGAGCAATATAGTGAATAGACCATTTTAAATTTTGTGTGTGTTGTTTTATTGTTCGTTTTATTTGTTTTAAATACTCTTCTCCTGGTTTTTAGTGATTTCTGATCAAAGTATCAAATACATATTTTAAGCTCATCATTTCAGTATTGCAATCACTTAAATTTGTTTTTTCTCATAAGGCTAGCAACCATGTAATTTTTAGCATTGTGTTGGAATGTTTCAGTTGGTGACAGACATTACAAATGTCAGGGTTTTAGAGAACAGGAGGAACACAATCTCACTGGGTGATGAGCCGGCATTTCACACAGGCAAGTCATGCTGGGTTTTAGCTGGGGTCAATAGCGTCGTCATCATTAATGTTGTCGTCACTAAAGTTGTTGTCGTTAATTTTGTCATTTTTAATGTTGTCATCATCTAGTTGTCATGTTTAACCTGGGATTGTTGAACAATGTTTATCATTCACAAGCATGATATATGAGTACTATTTTGAATACTGGTTTCTGTATGAAATGAAGACTAAGTCTCGACTCTTGTCCATTGGATAATTCAAGCGTTTATTCAGTCAGCAATATAATTACAGCAACAGATTCAGGTACACAAACATAATACATTAACAATGGCCACTCACTCATAAGTGCCTACACAGACTCTCTGACCCGACTACTGGCATTACTAACTAGATGTACACTCGAGAACACCTCGACGTGTTACCAGCTATTAGAGCTACGCTCTATCACTAAATCGCTAGTCCTCACAAGGACTGTGTACCTCTTACTCTGTCTCCCTTCTACTCTCTTGTGTTCCCGTACTCTCTCTCTCTCTCCTCTGTGTGTCTCCCCACACCACGCTATATATACCCCGCCTGGCTGTCTAACTCTCATACAGAGTGACTACAACTAACATTATTATGTACAAGTGAGCTCTTCTCAAGTCACAGCTTGACCAGAGTTCACAACAATGTCACAACAACTATTAGCAGTGATTCTCATACCTTGACATACTACATATAATACTAGGCAACATTTTAAAATAAAAAATTTCCCGCCATCTGGTGCCGTGTTCATGTTAGGGAAATGGTATCCAAAAAAAAATAAATCAAATTTTGAAGCTGAGTGATAAATCTGGGATACAAGATACACATACGAATTGTCTGATTAAAACAATAAATGAAAACTTTATTAATGGACAAATTAAATACATAAGTAACCGTTCCGGCTAATGCCTTCGTCAATACATAGAAATAACATAGGTATTTAAATTAAATTTACAAGATAAATTACCTACTATACCATGGAAATCAATAATTAAGTAGAGATTTTTTAAAAAAAGAAACGAAAAGAAGAAAGCTGGGCACTAGTACTTATCCTGTCTTTTTGTCTTTAAAAAAAATTAAAATTATTTTTATGAAAAGTTATCATTATTTTTTTTATATGCCCTCAAAAAAAGGTGTTAACTTTTTTTTTACAACAATATTAAAATTTACCTCAATTTATGTTTTATTTTCAGTAACTATTCCTACCGGCACCCACGGCCCTGCCGCATCTAACGCCTCAGTGGACAAAAGTGGTTTTGATGAGTTTGACTTCCCAGTTCTGTCCCCACTGGGCTCCCTTGAGAACCTCTATGAGTCAATTCTGCCCAAGCCTGAAGGGAACATGTTCCACTATTACGACCCACCAACAAGCCCCAAAGTTCTTTGTCCCAACATCCCGGCTGACGGCTACCTTGAGCCTGTCCCACCCTTGTCAACGACAGGGGTGGCACCTCCACTAACAGCCGGGTCAGCTGCTGCCGGATTATTAACCTCATCCTTAACAACGAATCCTACCAAGTCTCCGTTGAAGTCCAAGGGATCTTTGTCCAAGTTTGACCGTTCAACTCCTGGTTTCATAACAAAGGAATCATCGAGCAGCGGTCAGTCGACCTCGAACAGCTCGAGTGAGGCTAACTCTGCGGAGAATTCTGGGAGCTCCTTACCCGACCAATCCTCAAACGGCTTGGGACAAAATTTTGTTGAGCCTGAAATGACAGAGCAGAGAAAAATTCTTCTGGCGTCACAGCCAATTTATGAGGAGATTCCAAACGGAAATAATGATGAGGAGGAAGTTGATAACATTGCTGAGAAGAAAGCACAGGATGCCAGGTTTAAGAAATCCGCCGGTTTGAAAGAAGGACTTGCCAGGAAGCCCAGCAATGCGGAGGCCGTGTCCAGTATGCAAAAAGTCATGCTGCCCGGCATGGCACTGGGGGGCGAACTGACCAAGTCCCAGATTGCACACGCATGGCTGCAGCAGCCGCACACCATCGTCCCACAACCGCCACAGGTTCCTCCTCCAACCCAGGTGTCATCGTCGTCGTCTTCTTCGGCGGCATCATCTCTGACGGCCTCAGTTGTTGGGGTCCTGCCCTCGTCACCTTCGCACATCACACAAAAACACAGCCAAGCCCCGACGACCCTGCAGCTGTCATCCATGTCTGGCTCGCAGATGTCGATGTCGTCCATCATGACCACATCGCTAACGTCCAGCATGCTTCCTCCCCCGCCACCTCCCCCTGACCACCTGCCCGCTCCGCCCCCAACAGCCAGCCGGTCAGTATCCAGGGAGACGGTGTCGTCCGAGTCGGACACCCAGTCCAACTGCAGCACCTTGTCCAGGCCGAGACCTGCACCCAGACGGAAACCCAAACGCCCAGACACTGGGGGATCAGACCAGTATGTCTCCATGAACAGACCAAACGCTCAGGTATAGCTATGCACTTAAAAATTTTACCAGTAGTGAAATGTAAGCCAAATTTTCCAACTTATATTTTTCATTACCCATTCTAAAAGCTTAGACTTTGATTTAGAACTAATAATAATTTGTAGTATTTTACTTCACACAACTAACAAAATACACTGCACTTAATTGAGCGTTAAACAATTTTCTTTTAAAGTATTTGTAATAATGTATGTTTAAAAATTATCTTTCATTTGTTTATTGTTCTATAGTTAACTGACATTCTGAGATTTAAAAAAAAAGAAAGCTATTTCAAAATTGTTCCTCTTACATTGATATTGTTCTAAAAGAGCTAACACACTATCAACATTCAAATGAAATACGAGATATACGTAAATGGTGTGATCAAACAATAAATTAAAGCTTTATTGATAAACTAATACAAACCTATTCTATATGCTATATCAACATTCAAAACTCTAATAAAAATGCAAGACTGGATAAGCTTAGGATGCAGTAATCTTCTTCATAAAAGGAGTGCCTGCAATATATAATATATGGTAAGAAATATGTTCAGAATGAAGACTAAAGTCTTACACCTTTGCCCAGGTTTCGCTGAATGAAGATAAGCTGCGGGACGTGTTCACCAAGATGACCAGCATCACCTTCCACGCCCTGCAGGACATCTATGCCCAGTGTGAGAGGATCCTGTCCTCGGACAAGCTGGACATCCCCAACCCCAACTCTCTCAAGTGGGCAGACTTTGACATCTACGGCCAGCCCCTGCACGCCTCTGGCCGGTGTATAGTGTACAACGCAAAGTTCAAAATAAACAGCTCACCCTGCCAGGTCATGGTGAGATATGATACATCTTTTTTTGTTCCTTAACTATATTTTAATTTGAACAAACATAACAAACTTAGATAAAGTTAAAGTACCTTACATTGGTCAGATTTATATTAGAATATGCATCTTCTATAGGGAACACATCTACTAAGAAAAAAAGATAAACTAGCATGAATTTTAAAAAGAAAATATAAGAGCATGAATTTTAAAAAGAAAAAACTGCAAGATTTGTTAGTAGTCGCTATTTAAAATTAATAAAAGTAACACAATTTGTTAAATCACTAAACCTAGAAAAAATAAAGGATAAAAGAGTATTGTAATAAGAATATTAAAATCCAACGTGGAAATACAACACAAAAATATTCTAATGCAATACTCAGATAAGCATAGGGATAAAAACACTGTTATTGTTTCATTTGCAAGAACAAATACTTAAAAATCCTCCTTCTTCCCTTCTGGAATCAATAAATTTCTATCTTCTATATAGAAGGAGAATTTGTAAAATATAATATAATGCAAGACTAGACATAAACCATGGATAAGTGAAGGGCATGTAATGTATAAAATTTAATAAAACAAGATATAATAATAGAATTTTATGGTAATATAAATGAAAATTACGTGAATGAATGTTTCTGAGTTGTCCAACACCTCTCTGTCTTATGTGCACTGATAATTAGGGTAATGTTAAAAATAACTGAAATAGTTAACAAATTACCTGTTGTGTTAATCCTTATGATTCAATGGGAATATAATCCTAATTTTAAGAATTCAAACAACAGAAAATAATAATTTCTTTATCATTGAAAACATTGTATGTGTACGATTATGTCCATGTTCTGACACAGTTTGTTGTCTCCCCCAGGTGCTCCACTCACGCCCCGCTACGGAGAGATGCATCACAAGTCACCCGAGTCTGCTCAGGCCGTCTGCTGTGTTTGCCGACACGATCCCCTTCTCCTTTCTGACCCCAGATTTCATCAAGACGTCTCAGCTTCTGCAGAATTCCGTCTATGACTCTAGTCAGGCCAGGTGTTTTATATCTGTTGGTAAGTCCATTTTTAACTTAGTCAGGCCAGGTGTTTTATAGCTGTTGGTAGGTCCTTTTTTAACTTAGTCAAGTCAGGTATTTTATAGCTGTTGGTATGTCCAATTTTTTAACTTTGTTAAGCCAGGTGTTTTATAGCTGTTGGTATGTCCAATTTTTAACTTAGTTAAGCAAGGTGTTCTAAAGCTGTTACTTTGTCTATTTTGTAGCTAATAAAAAAGTATGTTCAAATTTAATTCACATTTAAGAATATATAAGGTCTAATGGAGAAAGGTTTTTGGCTCAAACAAAAATGCACATCATATCAGGTAAATGATCAATACTGCAATGTAAACATTGTCAACATGTCTTATGATATCTAACAATCTCTCAATTCATATATACCTACAGGAGCTTTTGACATTGTTGAGAGCCTGGATTCGCACCTGGCCTTGTTGAGGGAGACCCTCGCCTTGGACCCTAATGCTTATCTCAATGTTATACTGACCGCTGCCCTGCAACTGCTCAGTGCAATGTCCCATTGTCTGGACCAGGTCAGATATTTTGCTTAGTTGATTTCAGTTTGTTTCTCTAACCCTTATTTTGATTTAACTATCTATTGTTATTTAAATTATAAAAACATATGACAGTGTTACCCACCGTTTAGTTAGTGCTTGAATTATACTCACAGTATTAAGTTTTATTTTCTGTAATCTATTAGTTTAATTAAACCTTGAATATAAATGTGTTGCGTAAATTTGACATTAGAATCACTTCTTATTGATGCTTGTTGTTACCTGAATATAACATGTGTTGTTACCTAAATATAACATGTGTTGTTACCTAAATATAACATGTGTTGTTACCTAAATATAACTACAGAATCTCTGATTTTATGTTGTTAGGAGTACTCTAATGTATCAGTAGAGAGACTGTCTATTGGTGCTTTGTGCCACTCTAATTATACAAATACTACCTCGGCGTGATTAACAGATCAATTTACAAATAAGTTTTTTGGGCTCTCTCAACCAATGTTTGTGTGGTGTTCTCTGTCTTATCTTATCTATACAAATGCTCCTTCTGTACAGAAGATTATTGCATTCTATGTCCTGGTAAGAATGTATTGGCAAGTGACACAGCGTTCAAAGAACATAGCTATGGTGCACCACACAATTTCCCAGCTGCCTTTATTTCCCTAACCAGTGTCAAGTACCCATTCGGAGTTGGGTGGACTCAGTGACACCCTTTTCCCTCTTCACGGAGATTCGAACCCATAGCCCTCAGTACTCTACCACCGTGCCCCTATGTTCACTATAGTAAACATAGTCTATATCTTATGTTTGCATGATATGAAAATTTACTTTCTGTATAAAAAAAAACTTGATCATTCCTAAAGAGTGCAACTCAATTTCTTCTGCTTGGGTTTTTTCTCATCAGGGTTTCTCGGTGACGGAAACAGATTACAATGATGTTTTCCTCATCACAAGAACTGATCTGCGGGGTAAAGTAGTGGCCTTCTTGCCTCATCAACGATCACTGGACGTCCCACAGGGGGAGGCCATGTGTAACTTTCTCGACCGCCTACTCATGGACGCCATGCCTTGCCATGACGATGAAGACAGCATGGATGATGATGACGATGACGACGATGATGAAGGAGAGAAGATTATTTCTTCTCCACGGAAAGTCGTGGCGAAATTAAGGTCACTGCTGGAAGCTAGAAAAGTGGAATGCCTTGGTAAATATCTACTGCTTACTTCTTTCACAATATTTCTGGCATAACTCAATCATAATGCTAGTGTAGCTGCCAACAAATACCATCCATCCCTGTGGTGCTACAGCCCATGCAGGGCCTTGGCCTGCCTTACCACTTCTTTCCACTAAGACCTAACTAATGCCTTTCTCTCCAAGAATGGATGCCGAGTTTCTTTAGTAATACCATCTTAACCAAATCGTAAAACAGTTCTGACATTACATTGATAACTTGAAGTAAAAAGAAAACAATTCAAATTATTTAGTGTTTTTTTTATTTTTAAATTTTAAATTTTATTTTAGGAAATATCCTTGTTAGTTTTTTCTGCTAAAATATTTTACAGTTTTGGCTCATAAAATATTCCATAGATAGTACAAGCAATTTATTCAAATAAAATAAACAAATGAATTTTTTAAAGTTTGTCACACCTAGTTTACATTCATTCAATTATATGTGATCAAAACAATAAATTAAGTTTTATTAATAGACTAATAAAAAAGTAAACATTTTGGCTAATGCCTTCATCAGTACAAATAACTTACACAAGTATAAAATTAGATTTACATTATATAATACATACTATATCATGGAAAAATAATAATTAAGTAAAGATAAAAAATCACAAAAACAAAGACACAGGATATAAGAAAAGGAAGTTATTTGTACTGAAACGTGTACTTTTTATTTGTCAATTTTGATCAAACAATTTGTGTATCTTGTATTTTACTTAAAAGCTTTATCACAGTCCTATTCTATAATATATGATATGTTAGGTTTTGAACATACGTTTTTGTCCTTATATTGAGTGAGATTTTGTTTTGTTACTGCAGGCCATGTCAGAACAGCTGTTGAGTACCTGCTGTGGGGGCCAGCAACATCGGAGCTGCCCCTCTCACCAGTGGGAGCCGCCCCCAAACCTGCAGTGGGAGTGGCCGGTGCAGGAGGGGGCGGGGCCAGCCGTGAGCAGGAGCTCTACGTGTGGCTGGAAAAGGAGAGGGTGTTGACCGTGGGGAGATTGGCGCGCAACGTGTCTGGCCTGGGGGCGGGGCTCAGCCTGGAGGAGTTCTACACGCTCAAGTTCCTCCTCAAGTCCAGCGCCGCCTGTCTGGCAGAGAGCCTGAGGCGACTGGCTCGATGAAGTATGTCCTTGAGAGGATGCGTGATGTTGTTGAGGTGCGTATGTGAAGACTCTTCATAAGAGTCCTCTACAAGTTCTTACAAACTATGGAATCATATGGAAACAAAAATAATTTCGGATTGGTCTTAATCCATGGATTATGGATCACACCAATAAAACAGTGACGTGTTTGGGGAGATTACTCAAATTTAAATATTTGGAAAGATTGGATTAGTTGTCCGCTCTAATGTCCTGATATTGCATGTTCCTTACAAATCGTTAAAGCTGTCAAGAAAATTTCACTTCCACTATTATCTATGTAAAGAAGACCAGGAACAAAAAAGAAGGACAATAACAACAAAACATCAGGAATCCAAGATTTCAACAATAAGCAAAAAAGATATTCTTTAACACCTGATCAGTGAGGAGGAGTGATGGTTCTATATCATTTTTTTTTAGGTTAATTGTGATTGCTTAAGAAATAAACTCATGGCATTTAACACTGCATTAAATTGGAATGTCATAATCTATTTTCTTTACAACCAAACAAAATTTTTTTAAAAACCTGGCCACTGGCCATGAACTAAGTGTTGTGAATCATCTTTGTCACATAAACGTATGTGTTCAATGATGTCTATGGATTGTATTTCTGTCAGTCACAATTATTGCTACATTTTGTATTAAACCCTGCGAGTTTTTTTTTATAAACAATTTACACCTCAAAATTACATGTGCTAATGGTAGTAGCTCATATGATACAATTTTTATGTTTATGTATTTGTAAAACATATTTTGCATTTCTATTGATGTTATCTTACGATGGTTGTAACATTCTTCAAAAAAATTTTTTTTTAAATTTAAAACATGATTTGCATTCCCTGAAAAAGCAGCGCACATCCTAGAATTAATTTCTATTTTTTCATCTCTAAAAGCATCTTCATTTAATGTCAATCACCATGCAAACATAACTTTGAAAAACAAATTCTTGTAATTTTGAACCTCAAAATTCGACCACATCTCGTGATGACTCATATCCATTTAACAAAATATTCTTCTTTTAAAGAACACTATAGCTCATTTAAACATGCCTGTATCAAATGCCATCTCATCACTTTTTATTTATTATCCACCACATTGGTCTCTACAATGTGTCATCAGTCCCTCTAATTTAATTTTTTTTTCTTTGCACATTTATTTTATTAGCCACTGAACAATTAATCGCTATGTTGCTCAACATTTTTATAAGAGCATTCAACCATAAAAGAACAGTGTGCTGTAGGACTGCTCAGAATCAATTTACTTAGACCAACACTTACAGATTATTTTTAATATATAAACTGTACTCATCTTGGTTTGAACTTTTTTCCCCAAGATATACAGACAAACTTTATTTTGATTCATTCTTTATAATTTGTTAAGATATTTATTTCGTAAAAACATTTAACTTTAAATGTGAGGTGATTCATGTTTTGTGTGTGTCTGCTGGAGTTTGGGAGTTTCCAGTCTAGCCATATTGTCTGTATGGACCTAAACTGTTTGATTTTAATGATGCCATTTTTTTTGTTATATTTAGTGCTACACCAATGTCTAACCCATCAATTACCTTTGCTTTGATTGTTACACTATTATATGTGCTGCAATTTAGAGAGCTCATTTAACAAGCCATTGCACTTTAAAATATGTGATTTTACAATGCCTTGTTTCAAAAATTCGGTTTAGATTAAAGTTTTAAATTTTTTCTAATGGTTTTGATATTTTTTTTTAAATGTAAATTATTTTAAGGATGATGATAGTGTTGTGTGTTTTTGGGGTGTTTTTTTAAATTATACTTTCTATTTCATCCAGTGAAAAATAAGTTTTTAGAACAACATGGGATAGATATTTTTTTTAAAATAGATGTCTATAACTGTTTTATAAATATCCTTGAATAAATAAAAATCAATTAAACAATTTCAAGAGCCCAACTCAGTCTGTAAGCATTGCACAATAATTTAGTGTTCTATATGTCAGTTGACAGATCTATCTTTACTGGGTAATCATGTTTCTAGATTTTCAATGCTGTTTTTGTTCAAGAAACTATAAACAATTAATATTTTTTTTTAAAATTATCCTTTTGTATTTGAAGTAGTTCACGGTTTGTTTAAAAAAAAATTATTTTAGCATCTGTTTCATGTATCTGACTTTTTTAATAACAAATCTGAAAGCTATTGTGATACTTAATTTATTCATTCTTTCAATGTATTTTTTTAATGTTCACTTCCTTCTCTATGCTTGCATTTGCCAGTTTTTATTTTAATGATTTGAGATATTCCTGGTTGGCATATTGCGATGCTTTTCTAAAGCCAGAGTAGAAGGTTACACTTTCCAATGTACATAGGGGTATATTTCTCAAGCCAGTACATAGGGGTATTATTCTCAAGGCAGTATATAGGGGTATATTTCTCAAGCCAGTACATGGGTATATTTCTCAAGCCAGTACACAGGGGTATATTTCTCAAGCCATTACATAGGGGTATATGTCTCAAACAAGTACATAGGGGTATAAGTCACAAGATATCAATGCCACAATGTTAAGTCTTTATATTTCACTCTCTGAAAGACATTTTAGTTTTGTCCCTTATAATCCTATAATTTCTTTTAAGAGATTTCCATGAAATTATTTAATCATGTTCCCCTGTATGCCAAATTCAATTGTCAGTTAACTTTCAAAATATTAATGTTTGGGTGAACTTTGTCAAATGTTAATGGCCAATGTTTTGTAGAGTTAAAATTTATGCACACACACAAAATCACAAACTGTTACAAAAAATTACCTTATAAAATATTTTAGACTATTGAATTCCAAAGAAATATTTTGTATTGCATTCATCTTTACAACTTCAATATCCATACATGTGATCAATATTTCACATTTAAGTTGAAATTGTTCACTTTGATTTCAACCCATACTTCAATTGAAATGAATAAACCACATGACACTCTAACCTAGAATTATTTATTTTTTTATCCCACCTCTTTTTAATGTAACAAAATTGTTTTTGATTTGTTTTCTCTTATATTTCTGTGACTATCAATTCACTTGGCTTTGATCAACCCCTACATTTGATATTGGTATCTGTGGAATGAATTTTCAATATAATTGATATAATCAAAGATGAGTATTGTTTATAAAATTAGTCTATTTTAGGATATCAGAGAATTAAACCACAACAGAATGAAACTTACATAGTAATAGTAATAGTTATGCAGATTAAGATTTTGTATGTAGCATAGCTCCCAGAAGTGTTAGTTTTTCAACTTGTAAATTTTATACAGGAGTAAAAGATGTTTTATAAATCATGATTGGTGTAAGTAGGAACACTTCTTGCAATCTGTTTTTTTTTAAAGGAATTAAAATAGCAAAAATTAACGACGTTTATTATAACACCACTTTGAAATATCATTCGCCTCTCGACTAAATTCTGTAACATTTCAATAGGCAGCCAACTCCTAAAACAATGAGGCAGTTAAAATTCCTTTAAAAGTAACCCCCATTTTTATAATTATGTGTTGTTTTTTTTTGTAAATGCTTCATGAAAAGATATTTTATGTTGAGCATCAATTTTTATGCAAGCACATTTTTATTTTCATTACTCAAAAAATGACAATGCAATACTTTTAGTTGCTTTTTTTTACACACTTATACTATACTGGTTTTTTTTTAAATCACCATGCCAATATTGACCTTTTTTTTTATTTGTAACGCTACTTGCTTTGACATTTTTAAAACATTTTTTAAATTCATTATTTTAAGGCTTTACATGTGCAGCTAAATGCATTTTTTGCATTTAAATATTTTACACCGATAGAACTTTAACATAAAATTATTTTGTTGTAATTTTTTTTTAACACTAAAATTATTTTTTTTAAATGTAAAGAATCAGTTTTCATTACATTATTATCTCCCATAGGTGTTTCCTAGAAAATTGGTTTCATTTTCCAGAAAGCTGTTTTGAGATTGGTACTCTTCATATTTGTTGTCAACTCAGTGATATCATTATAAAGATAATTTTCATTCTATGGAAGTTTAAAAAAAGTTTATGAAAACAAACAAGTTTAACGCATGTTTTCCATTTCCCACATTTGTTTCGACATTTTGGCTTTTATTTATTGTTTTTTCTGTAAAGCGTACACATTATTTCATTGAGCCTTCTTATAAGTTTGATGACCGACAGCTATAGGGAATCTTAATTAGGGACCAAATTTCAGAGTGGTTCCTTTATTGTCAGTTAGGTTTGTAGAAAATCCCGAAAAGGGACGTGAACTGTTGTGAGTTGTCTAACTTCAAACAGGTCTCATTGTCTGTGCAGTATTATTTACACCCCGGTCTAAAGTTTCATTTAAGTTTCATTCTTTTCAATGTGAACTTTTTATGTGTGTGAAAGTCAGTAATTTTTATGTTGAAAAAAAAATCAATGCACTGCAGTGTCAAAGACAAAAATAATCCTTGAGTGATAGAGGAAACGAAATTTCTTGTGTGAAAGAAGAATCAAAACGTGTGTGAAGGAATTTACAATGGCTGGATAATTTTTTAATTTTAATAAATTATATTGTCAATCAATAATTTTTAAATTCTATACTTGCTTCCATGAATATCAGTTTTTTTAAAATTCCCCAAAAATCTTTAAATTGATTTTGTTCAATAATCCAGTCAGGTTGTGGACTAATGCTGTATATTAGTAAGCACATTAGGATGCAACATCTGCCTTTTTTCAACTGCAGATTACTTCAAGAAATCTTATGTCTTCTAAGGCTAATGCGACATCATGCAGTTAAAATTATTTTCTTTTTACCCCCACCCAAGAACTAAAAAGCCAAACTGTAGCAGATTTAAGATGTCTTACTTTTGGTACTACGTCCATATTGGTGCTTGACAACATCAAGCATTCAGCTGACCCTGACACCAGTATAGTCATTTATCAATGTATATAGCGTGTAAGAAATTATCTTGAAAGTAAACACGTTTAAAAGTTTTGTCTTTTGAAATTCGTTTTTTAATCTCAATCGATAACATTTGCTGTCTGTTTCATTTCATGTGATCATTTATAGTTCATTAAATTTGATTTGTTTTCTTTTGTTTGTTTTTTTTTCCTTTAGCGATCAGCAACAACCATTCTCTAGGTAAATGCTCCAGTTGCTAATTATTTTAATTTTATTCTAAACATCCTTGAATTACATCAAATGTCCAATTAATCAATTGATTAGAACCATTTTTATTTGTAAAATTCCCAACCTAACGATTCATTGCTCTTGTTCACTATTCATTCATGGTTAAATATCTCATGCAAGGTTTGATATAAAAAAATAAAACAAAAGAACTCTCAAGTATAATGTTGCAGCTTATTTTGTGCGTTCTTTTTTTTTAAGGGTTATTTTTTTTTAAAATTCATTAAATAACTTAGTACATGCAGGTCAGCAGTTAAAACTTGACCTCATTTTGAATAATAACAATAATGGGATGCATGTATCTTTTTTAAATAGTTTCATTCATCAAATGCAAAAAAAGGAGAGAGTTTTTGTGACAGAAAATAATTTTGGATAGAAAATCTTGGCCAAAATAAGGATAAAGTCATTTGTGACAAACCACCCAGATAAGGATAAAGTCATTTGTGACAAATCACCCAGATAAAGATAAAGTCATTTGTGACAAATCACCCAGCTAAAGATAAAGTCATTTGTGACAAATCACCCAGATAAGGATAAAGTCATTTGTGACAAATCACCCAGATAAAGATTAAGTCATTTGTGACAAATCACCCAGATAAGGATAAAGTCATTTGTGACAAATCACCCAGATAAGGATAAAGTCATCTGTGACAAATCACCCAGATAAAGATTAAGTCATTTGTGACAAATCACCCAGATAAGGATAAAGTCATTTGTGACAAACCACCCAGATAAGGATAAAGTCATCTGTGACAAATCACCCATATAAAGATAAAGTCATTTGTGACAAATCACCCAGATAAGGATAAAGTCATCTGTGACAAATCACCCAGATAAGGATAAAGTCATTTGTGACAAATCACCCAGATAAGGATAAAGTCATCTGTGACAAATCACCCAGATAAGGATAAAGTCATTTGTGACAAATCACCCAGATAAAGATAAAGTAATTTGTGACAAATCACCCAAAGAAAGATAAAGTCCTTTGTGACAAATCACCCAGATAAGGATAAAGTCATTTGTGACTAATCACCCATATAAAGATAAAGTAATTTGTGACAAATCACCCAAAGAAAGATAAAGTCATCTGTGATAAACCACCCTGACAAAGATAAAGTCATTTGTTACAAACCACCCATATAAGTCCACCCCTGCCTAGAGCATATCTCCCATCAGTCATTCTTTCATGTACATCAAGTATCGCCACCCTCAGAGGTTTGCCACTAATTGAATTCAGTCTTAAAATCAATCTTAAATTCAGTCCTAAAGTCATTCTTTAAGTGATTCCTATAATCAGTCCTAATTCATGATCCTTAAGATTTATTGCTTAAAAATGAGCAACAAACTCCCCCCCCCCTTTTTTTCCGAAAACAGCTTAGATTGGGAAAAAGTTCAAATAATCGTCTGCACTTTTCTTCTTCTCTTATTTATCTCATTCATTAGCTTCCTCCACTCGATGAACCAATTGAATCAAACCAATTTTTTTTTATGCTGTGTTTCTTTTGTATTTGTTTACACCCTCATCAACTCTCTCCATCATTCGCGTGGAACACAGACTCAACATGTCAATGTTGATGTACACAGTTTGAACAAATTGCCATAATAAAAACAGTTTGCCTAGTTTTGTATGACCACAGCGAGTTGTCTTTTCTTGTACGCACACATCTAAGTGAGTTGTTTTTTCTAATATTCAAAAATTTAAGTGCGTTGGAATTTTTTAAAACTTTATGCACGAATTCTATGGGGTATTCATTTGTTGTATCCACAAGTCTAAGTATTGTCAGTCACTTTCAGTTAGTTTTCATAGTTTCCTTACAAGTTTTAAAGGATGAGCAAAAAATGTGGTTTTAGATAGGAATGGTGTTTTTTTTTCAAGAAACAAGAATATAAAAATATATTTTTTTAAAAAGAAAATGTTACATATTTCACCCCTCACCTGTACACCATATCGATATTCTCCAGATAAGTTATGTAGCATTTTTATAAATACATATTTAAGGAGGGCGGTTTCGTAGAGGGCAAAGAATACGGTAGAGAACGAAAAATGGTTTGTGAAAATTAATGTGACTACTGAAGACCCCCGAGTTCACCCAGCTTCGAATCGGTCCCTGACATCGGTTGGGGGAAAGTAAAGGCGGCTGGGCATTGTGTTAGCCACACATTCCCTCGTTAGTGGACCGTGGCTAACAAAACCTTGTGAATGCTACTTCACTTGCCCCCCTATAGGCTATCATGGTCTGAAGAGGGGACTTTACTACTTACTTACCGTATATACTCGTTCTTCAACACCACTTTTGGAAGAAAAAAGTATTAAAAGTGTATAGTATAACCCGCTCGCAAGCCGATCCCCCAAAAATGATAGGACAGCTTAAACAAAATATGGTACAAATTTGTTTTTAAACTACAAGCTAAGTGGGTCATTATGATTGTTTGCTTTGTACTGCCTATCATCGTCTTTGTGCTCTTTGTTAGGCAAGAGTTGAGGTTTTTAAAAAAAAATTCTTTGTTAATTAGTGACGAAAGCGCGTACATTAAAATAAAACAAAATTTGTAAAATAATTTATCAAAATGTTCACAAATATTAATAAAATTAAGTGCAGATGTTTAATAATATATTATAGATTCTGGTAGAGCAGACAAATCTCGTAGAATGTAGAAAAGGACCTTGATGGTCTACAATAAAAACACCGATATTCAATATACATGCAGAAATCACATATGACCCGCTCGTAAGCCCCCAACTTTCCCCCCTAGATTTTGTCCAAAAAAAAGGTCGGCTTGCGAACGAGTATATACGGTACTTTACTTCATGTAAAGTTGAAGAAAATTATATAAATACCAAAGCAAATGATATAAATACAAAAAAATATGTCTGTAAAATAATATATATATATATATATTTAAAAAAACTGTAGAAACAAAATTTTATGTCAACCACCCCCCCCCCAACCCAACACAACCAAGTGACGCTCTATGATGTGAAGTTGGAGCAAAAAAAACAACAACAAACAAACAAACTCTCCACAGGATTCAATTGAAACAATTATTGTATTTTGTTCTCATCTGCTGATTAGTGCGGTGAGGACCAAAGGCAGTTGGCTCTAGCTTGGAAAAACAACACAAAGTTAATCTAATACATCCCTCAGATAGACAGGGATAAAAACACTTTTATTATTCCGTATGCAAGAACAGACACATACAAATTATCATTCTTCCCGTGTGGAACTCGGACCTGGAATAGGATGCCCGAGGAAACTAGGAACATCAACACTCAATCAACATTTAACGTGGTGGTCGAGTGGGGGACGTGGTGGTCGAGTGGCAGTGCGCTCGACTGTCGTACTGATTGTCACGGGTTCCAATCCATGTCAAGGCAAGGATTTGTTCCCAGGGCCTCGGGCGTCCCTGAGTCACCCAGCTCCGAATGGGTACCTAACACTAGTTAGGCGGCTGGGTAATGCGTGGAACCCACAAAGCCGTGGCCTGTTAACGCTGCATCAATTGCCAACAGATCATCTGTCATGGTCTGTGGACGCAATTATCTTCTGCATAGAAGGAGCGTCTGTGACATTATCTAAGATAGGAGATAATCTAGTGTTTCTAGGTTTGGCTTACATAATGATGTTACTCTTTTAAAGTTCTGAATATTTTCCAGTAATCCCAGTAAGATGCAGAGGGGCACAAACTTTTCTTTAAATAATTACACGTAAATTGTGTCATATCCAGCACATTTCATTCTGTCTATAGAGAGGCGGTGTGGGAAGTAAAAGGTGCATCTTTCCCGTCTGATCTTTCAGGTCAAAACCGTCACAGAATTGGGTTGGGGGGGGGTGAGTCACGTGACTACATTGAGCTTCTGCGGCATGTTAATTATACCGTAGGGACGTAGGTGGTAGATGTAATACTCCAGGTCGTACATTTGAGCCGGAGAGATGTAGTGGAAGCTGATGGCGTAGTCGCTCATGTTCCCAATGCCCTGGTAGAAAAAGAGATGGTGAAAAATGCATTGTCAAAAGATATTTTCAAGAAGGTTTTTTTTTGTGGTGTAATTTGAAATGGCCCTTAATGGACATTTTGATGGCTTAATTAAAAACAGTAGACCATGAAATAAAATGGAATCAGCAACTGAAAATACAAATAATGGGGGCGGGGGGGGGGCACTAAGGAAAAAGTTAACGTTTAAACAATCAACTACTTACTGTACCAGAATTGCGACACAATTTCAGATAAATATTAAAACAAGAGTATAAAAATTATCATACAGAATGGGACTGCGATAAAGCTTTTAGATAAAATACAAAATACACAAACAAATTGTGCAATTAAAACAATAAATTTAATTTTTACTTTATCTTATCTTATCTTTTACAGACGCTCGTTTAGGCAAACAATTTCACGCTTTAATACCAGACTGAAAGAACAAGAACAAGAATGTGTATGTTTGCTCTTAAACATGGGCGTAGGGAAGGGGGGGGCAAGGGTGCATTTGCCCCCCCCCCTACATTTGAAAAAAAAGTTTTTAATTTATTAAATGCATTAATAAATGTTGTATTTTAGCTATTACAGCACTAATTTGTAAGTCTTATTAATTTCTAAGGCTTTTTTCAACCCTTATTTTATACTGAACTTGAATTTAATTGAAAATTGTACCTGTATGGCATTGTCAGTTAAAATTTAAAAAAAAGTGGGATTTTTTTGCCCCCCCCCTGGAAAAATTCCTAGCGACGCCCATGCTCTTAAATACTAAAATAGAAAAGTGCTTTTATCCCTTAGTCTGTCTGAGGGTTGTACATGTATTTGGTTATCTTTTATATTGTATTTCCAAGTTAGAATTAATTGCCATATGTATTATTACTTAATTGATCTTTGTTCATTTATCCTCTAGTGTTTCTATGTTTAATGATTTAACTAATAGTGTCACTCAAAGCAAGGTAGCATTTTAGTGCTAATTTTTTATTTCATTTCTAAAATTGTCTTTCTTATAAAGCCTAGTGTTTTTTTGTTTTTTTAGATTTTAAAATTACTTCATTGACATGGGATCAAGAATGTAAAAGGTATTACGTCTCATATGAAAGGGTGGAATGATTTAAATGTTCGAAATTTGAATTTACAAAAAAAGTCTACAAAAAATGAACACTCATTGTGAGATAGATTGGGTCAAATTTACCATTAAGCCGTATTCAAAATCTCAGCTTCAATTGCCTTTGAGACTCACAAATTTAAATTTTGAAATATCATTCGGCAGCCGGAAAAGGCTAAAGAAACTGAATTGTACACAGCTACAGGAAGCGAAATTAGCAGTTTGTATAACGCTAAATTGGGCTGCCCTAAATAAAAATTAAGCATTTGAAGATAATAATTTGGTGATACTCTTTGCTATCATTTTCAGAGGAGACAGTAAAGAAAATGAAGTGACCTTTCGTCTGAAAGGGTAGCATTTATATATTTATATATTAACTTGATATGATATCCAAGGAGGATTGTAGGATAAGAAAATAAGAATGGATAACCAAGATTGATATTGCCAATGATGTGGTGACGAATTTAATGTAGATAAGTTCGTATTTAACCAGACCAATCAGCCAATTAAGTAACGAGAATAACTTCTTGATAAAAATCTTCTTCTTGTAAGTCACGCCACCATAGAAATGAAAGGCTCTCGGTAGAATTTGTGAAAAAAAAATGTTTTTGCCCCGGGTTACGGCCCATGTATCAATCTATCATAGTAAAAATTGGAAGGCTGTATCGTGAGACAATTTTGTAGGAAGTAAAGAATAATTGGGTTATAACTCTATACAGTTAAACCCAGCATCAAATTTTCAAAAATTAAAATCGCGAATATCTCGATTCAACCAAAAGTGCACATAGAACCTTGTTATTCTAAGTTAGTAACTTCTTCCCGCATGTAACTTCTTCACTATGATACAAAATCTTTAAACGTTACTGAGCAGCCTTTAAATTAAATAATTGGTAAGATAAAAAATTATTTTAAGTAGTTTCGTAATAAGCCTTTTTCGTCAGAATGTAACACATTATTCTTTCAACATAATTAGACATAACAAAAAAATATTTTAAAAAAATAAATAATAATAATAATAAATTGATTATTTATATAGCGCTGTATCCCAGTAAGGAACTGGGCTCACAGCGCTTTACATGAAAGAAATAACATACTTATAAGTATTAAATTAACTTTCATATCACAAAAAACACACAAAATTACAATACATTATACATAAGCTACGTTAATCATTTACAAGAAATGTTGTTTCATCAATTTTAAAAATAAATTTTGAAAAGATGTGTCTTAAGTGCAGTCTTGAAGGACTTGGTTGTTTGAATACTACGTATGTGTAATGGTAGAGAATTCCATTTTTTGGCTGCACAAAAAGAGAACGACCTTTCACCAAACGTTTTGGTGCGTGTCGTAGGAACAGAGAGAACGCGTGTGTCTGCAGAAGATCTTAGCTTGCGAGTGGGTGAGTAGACCGACAAAAGTTCAGTAAGATACGATGGGCATGAGTCCGAAAAGAAATTGTGACAGAGAACGGCCCGTTTGTAATCAATACGGGCTTGTATAGGCAGCCAATGAAGTGAGCGAAGAAGTGGAGTAACATGGTCATGTTTTTTTGCCTTGAGCACCAGTCTGGCAGCTGAATTTTGAACTTTCTGTAGTTTTTCAATGCATTGTTTTGGCACACCTGACAGAAGAGAATTGCAGTAATCCATACGAGCCAGTACAAGAGCACAGACTAGTGTTTTTGTGGCACTAACTGTTAAGTAATGACGGATTGAGCTGATCTGACGAATGGCAGTGTAGGCAGAGCGACAGATGTTATTGATGAAGTTGTTAATAGACATGTTGTCAGAAATAATGTAGCCAAGATTCCTAGTCGATGTTGTGAACAGAATATCCGAACTGGCTACGTGAATTGACTTCGGAAGAGACAAAGTACTGCGTGATTTATTGTTGCAAAATAGAAGTGCTTCAGTCTTGTCATCATTCAGTTTGAGTTTGCTTAACGTCATCCAAGACTTCACTTCACCAATGCACTCCTGCAACAATTGGACACCGGAGTCCATATTAGAGGGATCAGTGTGAGTATATAGTTGAATATCATCTGCAAATGATTGGCTTTTAACTGAATGCTTTTCAAGCAGTAGAAGTAGCGGTCTTGTATACAGTACAAAAAGTACCGGACCCAAAACAGAGCCCTGAGGCACACCATAAAGCAAGTCAGCTTTGTGAGAGATACAGCCATCTACTGATACTACCTGTGATCTGTTAGATAAGTATGATTGAAACCAAGCCAGAACTGAGCCAGAAATTCCAAAATAATTTTGCAGGGTTTTCAGCAGTATTTGATGGTCGACAGTGTCAAAGGCTGCACTAAGATCTAAGAGGACCAATATAGAAATTTTCCCACTGTCCAGTGCGAGCAGGAGGTCATTTGTTACCTTCAACAGTGTGGTCTCTGTGCTGTGAGAAGGTCTGTAGGCCGACTGATTAGGACTTAGAAGAGTGTGGTCATTTAGATAAGAAAAAAGTTGTTTTAAGACTAGTTTTTTAATGACTTTCGACAAAAATGAAATATTAGACACAGGTCGATAGTTGTTTAAATTGTTTTGGTCTAACCCTTTTTTTTTCAGCAAGGGTTTTATAATAGCAGATTTACATAATGAAGGAAAGGTGCCAGATTTTAGACTTTCATTAACTATATTAGTTACTGTTGGGAGTAAGAGATCTAATGACTCAACCAATAGTGGAGTGGGGATGGGATCAAGAGGGCAGGACGTTGGCTTAGATTTTAGAAAAATACTTTTGACCTCATTTTCCGTAACAGACTGAAACATGTCAAAGCCTGACCTCACAGCAAAAGAAGGAGATACATTATGTGGTGGCAACAACGTTCTGTCAAGGTCATCACGAATTTTAGCAATTTTGTTGATAAAAAAGTTACAAAATATATCTGGTTGCTGATGCAGGGGATACACAGATTATTATAAATAATAATTACTAATTACATGCAATAAAAAAGCTTACCCCTTTCCATTTTCAAAATCATATTTAGTACCAAAATCTTTTGGGAAATCTGATCTGAAATACGCCTGTGGTATTCTTTCAACATAATTAGTCATAACAAAAAAATATTTTAAAAAATAATATTAATAATTACTAATTACATGCAATAAAAAAGCTTACCCCCTTTCCATTTTCAAAATCGTATTTAGTACCAAAATCTTTTGGGAAATCTGATCTGAAATACGCCTGTGGTGTCCAGCAGTGAAACCTAGTCCTGTTCTGGATGTCCACACTCGGCTTCAAGATGACCCCCAGGTATTCGAGACACATCCCGAACTCCACATCCTCATCTCCGGTGTCGTCCTTGCACATGGAACTGTTTAAAGAGCCCTTCTGCCCGTACCTGGCCAGGGCCTCTTTGCTGATGACGTAGCCCGCCCCTCCGCTGGCGTAGCCCTGCTTCAGGTAAGGTTTGAAACGTTGGCCAAAGTACAACGGTTTCTGGGGGTCCTCGCCCGACAGGAAGTAGCGGAGGTTCTCCATGATGACGTAGGTGTCGTCGTCTGCTTTGAGGAACCAATCGGCGTCACCAAGATGGCGGTCGTAGAGATATTTGAAGGCCTGAGGGAGGATTTGCAATGAGGGATGAGTTGGGTGAGGGCTCTTTAATAAAAAGGGATCATATTTTTTTTCACATTAACTATTTTTTGTTTGTGTGTGTGTGGTTGAGACGTAGTTAGGATATATTGCGCAGGGAAACAACCTACAAAATGTGCACCTCCACCCTTTTTATTACATTTGTTCACTTCCTAGAATGTAACGTCATAAACCTCATTTTGAAGCCCCTGTATTTTGGCCCCCATACACATATGTACCCCCGCCCCCACACCCACGCTAAGCCTGTGTCTGTTATCACTTGTTACTTATATATAAATGTTGTTAGATATTAAATAATAGACGTGTATTTATTGTTTTTTCCCGAATGTGTTAATTAAGACATATATAGAGTTATTATAACAACGCAAGTTCAGATTTACTAAGACCCACTCAACCTTTGACTGACAATAAATAATACAAATATTAGTAATAATAGCAGTGCCCTTTTTTATCACTATCGCTCTGGTATCAATTAGTAATGAATCCTCTTATTAGTGAATAATATATGAATGATAGGACAAGAAAAACAGGGGTTCAAAATGCAATCATCCCCAAATGTTTGTTGGTCCGTGTGCAAAATAACAAGTTCGAATGCAAAGTTGCACAGCATCCATATATTTGAAAAAAAATACACTCCATAACATACGTATTATTATTATATCAAAATTTGCTACGCAGTTTATCTTAACTGATGAGCGGTGTTATTTACAAATATATGCTGCCGCACAGCTTAAAGAGAACATCGGTCATTTGAATAAAGGCAGATAAAGTGGAGGCAAACTAGTGAGAGAATAGAATAATGATTGGTGAAAAGTCAAATCTACTAAAGTCTAATTGAGTTGTTGTCTATTTTAAAGTTATTTATATTTTTTCGTTTAAAATAAATATCTGAACACCGTTTATTTTTATTTTTTAAAACTTTTATTTGGTTTCTAGTGGAATATTCTAAACGAGCAACAAAGCCCGCACAAGGACGTTCCCCCACCGTTCGGTGGCATGTTGTAACTTCACTTCAACAGCCGTCTCGACCGGTATACATGTGCATCACGTCAAAAATACTATTCATTATAGTTAAAATAAATAACTCGTAAAAACAGAGCTTTTGACTATAAATCCCAACGCGAATAACTCAAAATAAAGTCTTCGAAGAAATACTGCACCAATAGTAACTAGTTTTGAACGTCCGCGTAAACGTGTTCAATATGATTGGCTTTAGGAGCCATATGTGTTTGAGGGACCAATCGCTATCGATGACCGGACAGAACATTGCCTTTTATTATATAGGATTAGTGGTGCAGCATTTCTAAAGCTCGTAACTTAAGTTACTTGTTTGTTTCGTGCCATTGCATTCTTGGCGTTAGAATTTTTAAAACGTGAATCTCGTGTTAACTTGCAACTTATTTTGTGAAGTGGTGCGTAAAATGGACTAAAGATAACTGCCATTGAATTTTTTAAAGGAAAATGAATAGCTGTATTGGGGACTTTGGAATCGCATTAAAAATACGAAAAATTGAGGGGAAAAACAGAGAAATAAAGGTCAATTATCTTTGTTGAGCTGTACCACGAAAGTTTTACTCAAATATTAGTCAGAGCCATTGCCACCACAGTATGGTAGAGCTTCCTTCCACCCGACATCCCCTTCCACCTAAAGACTCAACAGGCGGTTCAGAATTCCACCTATAAGCACAAGGTAAAACAATAGCCTCCCCTTTTTCCGGGAACCGTCCACACAAAGCAATATTGTATTTGAAAGATCTTTGGCCTCAATATAACGTTCCCCGAGGGCGACGAAATAGCTTTACACACGATCGTTAAAATAAAGTCATACAAATAAAATAAAAAATACAAATAAAAAACCAATTGTCAGTTATAGAAACTCTCGATAGAAAAAGTGAATAGAAATATTGAATAGAAATAATTTTCAATATATAGGAAAGTTTTAAGAAAAAAAAACGTCGCACATAAAAGTTTTATTTAGAAATAGTACTTGTATAAAAACATATATCGAAACTTAAGGGAGAAACTACTGCTTATAATGTAAATTAAACTTACGAAGTAAAACTAAATACCAACAAGTTTACCTCTTTCTACTATAACACAAAATTTAGCCTGGCTTTTTTTAATGAATCGAACTTATGTTATCATGTCTATGGATTTTAAGTTATGGCTTAGTTTAATAACATTTTTTGTGTGTCCTCTTTGGTGATAGTTTTAAAAAACAAAATCTGTCAAGTGGTTATTTAACGTTTCCTACCTGCATCGTCTTAGCCGTTAGGTGTTCCCTCCCTTCACTGGCGTTGACACCTACGGTGGAAAAGCTGGAGTTGGTCTCAGAGCTGATAAACACCACAAGGTTGCACCTCTTGGTCCAAGTCTTCTTCACGTGAATCGTCTTACTGACAGAGACATGTAAACAGCCTGATTTCATATAGCAGAGCATTTTTTGGTGCTAACTTCTCATAGCACCAAGATGGCCGTTGACAAAACATTGACAAAGAGAAAAGACTTAGTGCCTTCAAACTAGGGATGTACCAGATTCAAATTTTAAAAATCCGTCCGGAGCCGGATTCGGCAGGATTTATGAAGTGAAATCCGACCGGGGCCTAAACCGAAGCCGCATTTGTAAAATTGACCGGATTCCGGATTTTGCGGAACCGGAGCTATTTTATGTATATATACAGTATCGCAAAACCAGCCTGTCGGATTTATGAAGTGAAATTCTGCGTAGCCGTATTTGTAAAAATGGCCGGACTCCAGATTTTACCGGAGCCGAACACGGGACACCCCTACTTGAACCTGAAATTATTTATTTAACAACAATTACTCCCCACCGCGATCTTAACTGTCGCTGCTGTATGCGGCATCATGGGAAAATGAATGTTAATGAACAAAATAATAATAATAGCAACATTTCAACTACATTTTAAATACCACGTTCACTTATTTTATTCACATGTACTATTTTATTCCTCGACATTTTTTCTACCTAATAGATCTGATGCAAATCTTAGATCACATTTCTCAAATAATTTAGATTTTCATCTTGAAGGGTGTTATAGCAGCGGTTCCCAACCTGCTGGTCGCTTTGGGGTCACGACGGTTTTTCTGGGGGTCGCCAACTGTAGACAAAAAAAAATATTCACTATATTGCAAATTTGCTATTTTTTCCAAAAATCTTTATTGAAAATGACTTATTTAAAGTTAATGGGGGTCGTGGATCACATGAATTTTATGAAAAGGGGTCGTCACCCGAAAATTTTTTGGGAACCACTGTGTTAGAGCAATAATTATATATTTAGGTGATATGATTGGTATATTTGACCTGAAATGTGTACCCAGAATTGTGTGGACGCGTGATTTAATTAAAGCATAAATGAAGTTAGTGTCGAACAGTGTGCGTGTGCAGGGCCGTCTTAACGCATAGGCCCGTTGGGCATTTGCCCAGGGGGCCACTGTGACGAAATTTATGGAGTCAAACTCATCTGCGCACGGGAAAATGGAAACTCACTATCGTCTGACCCGAAAACGTCAACAATGCAGCGACCCGACCTGATTAGGCATGCCCCAGAATCATGCGACAGGTCACGGTTGCATGACTGAGAAACAACAAGTAACATCCAATCAGAAAAGGGATGAGTATGCTACCCATCGGGTATAAAGGGCAAGGCAAACCAAATAGCACCCTCTTTTCCGCCCAAGACGTCAGCCGAATGCAGTGACCGTATGACCATCATTCACCCCACTGTATCCGCTTACGTCCTTGCAGCGAGTGAGCCGACATTGGTTTCGAGCCAGAATCCATGTAAGTTGAACTCCAGCTTTGTTCCCTCGTATTTGTATATATATTTCATTCATGTAATTATCTAAATGTCAACCCGTGTAGAATGCTATGCTGAAATTATTGAAGTGTGTTAACCCTGTGATCTCCGCACGGCGCCACGTGCAGGATTTGAATATCCTATGTTTATTCCTTAATTATGATTACACGCGCTCCCTCAAACAGATGGACCACGTTGTATTTGCGTGTAGTGTATAACATTATTATATTTTGTACCTCACTCCACTTACGAGGTGTTCGCCAGTTAGAGCTGCGCCCGTGGTGGTGGAGATGAGATACTGATTTCATTCTCGTATTGTGTAAATATATTACATGCTAATTTTGTTTATATCAATCTATTTTAATTCCCTTTTGGCACCCTGCTCTGAAGGCTCGGCAGCCAGAAGGATAGATTAAAGCAGACAAAGTAGAGAAACTACACATATACGTTTTCTATTTTTAGTCTGGTTTCTATGCACCCGCCAGTACCGGGAGAAGTGTTGCTGTGCACCCGCCAGTACCGGGAGAAGTGTCGTTAACCTTCAGGACCAAGAGCTGGACCCACCGCTGTTCCAAGCGACTTGGACTGTCAACCTACCTCAGCCCTGCACCATCGACAGGAACCTGAGAACACCTCAACAGTTACCAGTATTACGTCCAACGTAAACTGATGCCGACAAACGTACGTTGCGTATGTCGAAGCCTATCCGTATAAACACACTATACGTATAGAAGCCGGTCATTCACACTTCCGTGATCACCGAAGTCACCTGGAACCATAGGTGAGCAGTATACCGAGCTTAAGGAACCGAACGATTCAGCTAGAGGGACCCTGCAGAACCAACCACACACACGTCAGCACTGACGGAGCCGTGTGTGGGGCAGCACTACCCAGCTGAACGCTTCATCACACCTACTGACCAGGGGAGCGTGCAGAACCAACCGCTACGCAGAGCGGAGCGCGACGACCCCATTGCAATTAAGTATACACACCATAAACACTCGGTTACAAGGATTAGCTTGATGATGACAAAGCTAGGTCAAAGAAGGGATAGTTAATTGATTATATTACTGTCATCATTTGGAACCAGTTTCCACTATTGTGTAATTTATGTAAATAAATTTATTATTACATTTTTACACCCTTTGGTCTGTTGATATATCGATTGAGAGAGATCACTAAAGTGTATGCGTTGTGAGCGGGAGGGATTATTTAGACAATATACCCCTAGACAAACTTGCCAGACATACAACACATCTTTCTCGCCACACGCATAAGAATGGGGGCCCGTCCGGGATAGTCGTAGGATTGTACTAGTGATCTCTCGTATTCGATATAGCCAACTCAAGTAAAACATATATCATCATCAGCTTGCCTTAACCTATGTTTATTGGTATTAATTAATTTAATTAACAAATTATTGTATATTAATATTTGTAATTAAACATAGTATTAGCCACATCAGATTGCTATACAAGGTTGGAGTTCACTTATAGAGTAGTATGGCAGAATTTGTAAGGGCTAAAGCCGAGGTCAAGGCCGAAGCACGCCGGGAAGGCGAATCTCTTGGATTGGAGGGAGCTGATCTGTTGCAGCACATCAACAGAGAAGTCGATTTATTTATAGCGAGGGAGAGAGAAGAGGCGGAACGAGCCCTTGCCAAGGAGCAGGCAGACAGGGAACACGCCCTGAGATTGGTCGAGCTAGAGATAGAGAAGGAGAGAGTCCAGGCGGAACGAACGACCACCCCAGGAAGCAACCTTGTTCTGGACTCAAGGACAGGCCAAGTTCACCATTCACTGCTGTTCCCGCTGGACCCGTTCGATGAAAAGTTGGAGTCGATAGAGGTGTACCTTGATAGGTTCGAGCAGATCGCCAAGATGTATGAGCTCCCCGAGGACAAATGGAATCTTCGCTTGGCCCATGTACTCAAGGGGAAGGCCTACGAGGTATATTCCAAACTAGCTGAGGAAGACATCAGGAACTATGCCGCTCTTAGAGCAGCCCTTCTCGTGAGGTATGAACTAACCGCATCCACATATATAGGAAAAAGTTCAGGACGGCCAGACTGGAAAAATCTGAGACCTACAGTCAGCTCCTAGTGAGACTGACTAAGTACCTCAACAAATGGCACACACTGGGGAAATACCCAGAGACCTACCAAGGCGTAGTGGAAATGATCCTGGTGGAGCAAATGAAGGAATGTATGACCCCCGACCTTCGAATGTTTGTAGAGGAGAATGGCGCCACCCATCTTGACAAGGTAAAGGAATTGGCTGACCGGTACACTATGGCCCACCGGGAAAGTCGAGATATTGTTAATAAGAAGCCCGCCAGCTATCCCAGGAACGAAGGGAAGAGGGGGCGGCAGGACTAAATCCTCCGATTAACCGAAGTGGATCAGGAACTCACCGAATAGAACATTCGCCAGACCAGCTCCATCACCAAGGAGGAGTCGCACTTGGTGCGAGTATCACCAGACATCATCCCACTCCAGCGAAGATTGCCGGAGGAGGAACGCCCAGACCTCCAACCCACTGACCACCACACCCAAGCCATCTCGTCACATGATGGGAGCAGTACTGAGTAAACACACGCCTGATAGCGCTGTCCCGTTCACATCACCCGCATGTGAAAGAGTCCTGGTAAATGGAAAACTAGCCACGTGCCTGAACGACACTGGATGCTCGTACGACGCCATTGTCAACAAATCCTTAATCCAACCAGAAGACATGACCGGAGAGACTGTCGAAATCAGGACAATTGGATGGAACAGCCCTGCAAGAACGTTACCCGTAGCCCACATTCACGTTGAAACAAGTTATGTGCATGGAAAGATCCGAGCAGCCGTGATGGACGACTCCATATACGATCTTGTCTTGGGATGCAGATATGTATATTTAGGGAAGCCGAAGTGCCCAATCACCGTGGCACCTGTGATCACCAGATCTAGGGCCAAGGAAACGGAGAGTGCAGATGAGTCCATCAGCACACCCCAAGAAATGAAAGAAGCTCAAAGGCGGGACCCATCCCTCTCCAAATGGATTGCCCTGGCAGAAGGGGGGAAGCCTCAAAAGGGAAAACATGAACTATTTCTGAAGAATGGCTTGTTGTATCGCCGACCTAAAGAGGGAGATATCCGGAAAAGCCAATTCATAGTTCCAGTAAAGCACCGGAAGGAAGTGTTAAGGATAGGTCATGACGCCACCACGAGTGGACACCAAGGCCAGGGTGCCACTATGCACCGAATTTGTCACTATTATAATTGGCCTGGGATAACCCAGGATATCAAGAGATACGTAGCATCTTGCCCCGAGTGCCAGAGTAGGTCACCCAAGAGTCAGGTGCCACCTGTGCCTCTAGGCAAAACGCCTCTAATTGATACGCCATTCAAGCGCGTATCTGTAGACCTCTTAGGACCTCTCCCAAGGACGAGGAAAAGAAACGCCTACATCTTGTGTGTAGTATGCCAAGCATCACGATGGGCGGAAGCCGCAGCTTTGCCATCCATCGACACTAGGCATGTAGCGGAGGCGCTATTCAACATTTTTACCCGGATAGGATTTCCGGAAGCTATCCTAACGGACAATGGCTCCCAGTTCACAGGGAAGCTCATGTCCGAGGTATACCAGACGTTCAACGCCACCCACCTCAAATCGTCCGTATATCACCCGCAAGCAAACGGACTGGTGGAAAGATTTAATGCTACTCTAATGTCCATGCTGAGGAAATTATCAGAAGGACGCCCAGAGGAATGGGACCTATACTTACCCGCTGCTTTATTCGCGTACAGGGAGGTACCCCAAGCCAGTTTGGGTTATTCCCCATACGAGGTAATTTTTGGCTCCCAACCAAGGGGTCCATTGGAGTTGTTGAGACAGAATTGGACAAAGGAAGAGGTGGAGGAGGAAGCTAGAACCGTGTCCAAATACGTGCAAGACTTGAGAGAAAGACTACACTTGGTAAGGACTATGGCTATGGAGAATCTGAAGAAGGCTCGCCAGCGCCAGGAGAGGAACTATAATAGAAGGGCCAAAGACAGAGAGCTACAGGTGGGAGATAAGGTATTATTGTTGCTACCGAAGAACACTAACAAACTTCAAATATGCTGGCGTGGACCATTCGAAGTTACCCAGAAAATGTCTGACACTAACTATCGAGTGAAGATAGGGAACAAGAATAAGGTGTACCACGTTAATCTACTCAAGAGGTATTTTGAGAGGGAGACCGTAGGACAAGCGTTAGTTGCTATCGCCATAGCAGAGGACAGCGGAATGACCAAGGGCTTGACTGAGTACCCTATGACTCAGAATGAAGGGGTGAAGGATGTCACCATATGCCCGGAATTAAGCCCCGAGCAACAAGGGGAGACAGCCATCCTACTAGAAAGGTACCCCGAGGTCCTAACCGATCGACCTGGGAGGACCAGTCTAGAAACATTCACAATGAAGCTAACCGACGATCGCCCCATAAACATGAAGCCTTACCCAGTACCACACGCCAAGGCTGGGGTTATAGAAGAGGAGGCCTTTAATAACCTCAAAAAGGCTCTCATTGAAAGGCCCGTTCTCAGATTGCCGAATCTGGATAAAGACTTTATCCTAAGGACGGACGCCAGTAACGTAGGACTCGGCGCTATACTGCTGCAAGCCGAGGAGGGTTCCGGACCCGAGCCTCGACTGTTCCCTATCGCCTACGCCAGTAGGAAACTCAGCAAGGCCGAGCAAAACTACGCTACCGTAGAATTGGAATGTTTAGCTTTGGTATGGGCCGTGGAGAAATTCCAGCCATATCTTTATGGTAAGCAATTCCTATTGCAAACAGACCATCATCCCTTGTCGTTCTTGTCATCGTCCAAGAAATTGAACGCCAGGCTAATGAGATGGTCGTTACTGCTTCAACCTTACACATTTAGGATTGAATACATCCCGGGAGGGGATAATCATGGTCCTGACTACCTGAGTCGACATCCTCACGACTCAGAGTCAGAAGAAACACCTACAACGAATTGGTGTTAGTCGTGGAGAGCTGGAAGTTTAACTCTGCACAGGAAATTGTGGACTGACGAAATCCGGCCGAAACGTGCGCAGATGATTGTCCTCCATTATTAATGATTCATCAAGATGAATCATCTTAAAAAGGGGCGTATGTGACGAAATTTATGGAGTCAAACTCATCTGCGCACGGGAAAATGGAAACTCACTATCGTCTGACCCGAAAACGTCAACAATGCAGCGACCCGACCTGATTAGGCATGCCCCAGAATCATGCGACAGGTCACGGTTGCATGACTGAGAAACAACAAGTAACATCCAATCAGAAAAGGGATGAGTATGCTACCCATCGGGTATAAAGGGCAAGGCAAACCAAATAGCACCCTCTTTTCCGCCCAAGACGTCAGCCGAATGCAGTGACCGTATGACCATCATTCACCCCACTGTGTCCGCTTACGTCCTTGCAGCGAGTGAGCCGACATTGGTTTCGAGCCAGAATCCATGTAAGTTGAACTCCAGCTTTGTTCCCTCGTATTTGTATATATATTTCATTCATGTAATTATCTAAATGTCAACCCGTGTAGAATGCTATGCTGAAATTATTGAAGTGTGTTAACCCCGTGATCTCCGCACGGCGCCACGTGCAGGATTTGAATATCCTATGTTTATTCCTTAATTATGATTACACGCGCTCCCTCAAACAGATGGACCACGTTGTATTTGCGTGTAGTGTATAACATTATTATATTTTGTACCTCACTCCACTTACGAGGTGTTCGCCAGTTAGAGCTGCGCCCGTGGTGGTGGAGATGAGATACTGATTTCATTCTCGTATTGTGTAAATATATTACATGCTAATTTTGTTTATATCAATCTATTTTAATTCCCTTTTGGCACCCTGCTCTGAAGGCTCGGCAGCCAGAAGGATAGATTAAAGCAGACAAAGTAGAGAAACTACACATATACGTTTTCTATTTTTAGTCTGGTTTCTATGCACCCGCCAGTACCGGGAGAAGTGTTGCTGTGCACCCGCCAGTACCGGGAGAAGTGTCGTTAACCTTCAGGACCAAGAGCTGGACCCACCGCTGTTCCAAGCGACTTGGACTGTCAACCTACCTCAGCCCTGCACCATCGACAGGAACATGAGAACACCTCAACAGTTACCAGTATTACGTCCAACGTAAACTGATGCCGACAAACGTACGTTGCGTATGTCGAAGCCTATCCGTATAAACACACTATACGTATAGAAGCCGGTCATTCACACTTCCGTGATCACCGAAGTCACCTGGAACCATAGGTGAGCAGTATACCGAGCTTAAGGAACCGAACGATTCAGCTAGAGGGACCCTGCAGAACCAACCACACACACGTCAGCACTGACGGAGCCGTGTGTGGGGCAGCACTACCCAGCTGAACGCTTCATCACACCTACTGACCAGGGGAGCGTGCAGAACCAACCGCTACGCAGAGCGGGGCGCGACGACCCCATTGCAATTAAGTATACACACCATAAACACTCGGTTACAAGGATTAGCTTGATGATGACAAAGCTAGGTCAAAGAAGGGATAGTTAATTGATTATATTACTGTCATCATTTGGAACCAGTTTCCACTATTGTGTAATTTATGTAAATAAATTTATTATTACATTTTTACACCCTTTGGTCTGTTGATATATCGATTGAGAGAGATCACTAAAGTGTATGCGTTGTGAGCGGGAGGGATTATTTAGACAATATACCCCTAGACAAACTTGCCAGACATACAACACATCTTTCTCGCCACAGCCACGAGGATAGGGGCCCCATGGGAATATGTTTATTTATATATATATTATGTATATATTTTTTTAAATTCCTTTTATGGCCCAACACTATTTCTTTGCCCGGGGGTCCCAAACTGGTGTAAAGACGGCTCTGTGCGTGTGTACATACTCACTTGTCTAAGTTAGTTTTGATATGTGTGCGTGTGTACATACTTGTCTAAGTTAGTTTTGAAATATGTGCGTGTGTACATACTTGTCTAAGTTAGTTTTGAAATGTGTGCGTGTGTACATACTTGTCTAAGTTAGTTTTGAAATGTGTGCGTGTGTACATACTCACTTGTCTAAGTTCATCGGTGAAGTCAAGATCCAGCACGCCACTCTGACCGTTCGAAAAAGCTTTTTGGCTATTGCGTCATCATCTGATAAAAACAAAGACCTGAAATTTTGAAAGCTCAGAGTGCACGCGGTATGTTCTTAACACTTGTCAATGTCGCCTTCAACTAAGACTAAGCATTAAGACAATTGTTGATACTTATTTCTAATGAAAAAGAATATTTTGAACTGGAAGATATGTGAGTACTTTGAAAAGCGTGTATAATGGTTCACTCGTGAACAAAATGCGGTCTGCGGGCAGCATGCGGCCCGCCACATTTTTTTGTTTTTGTGGCCCGCCAAGACTTTCAGAAAACACGCCTTAAACTGAGATTTGCTTCATGTCCGTGATCGAATGTTCGACTCGTCATTTCATTTAGAGCCGCTACGTCAATGCGCGTGCGCATACAGTATAAATACGCACTAATTCAGTAGGTCAGTTTTGTCATCACATGATTGCCTTGTCGTATTAAGGAGTACAAACTGTAACGACAACACGAAACAAAACATAACGATTTTGGCGTAATACTTTCTGAGGACGAACGCAAGAAGAATGCTGTAGATAGTGTTACGAAATTAAAGAAGCGACAGTCATTATTTACAAAGCAACTAACAAATTAATCAAGATAGTGTTCCAGAGGCCAGTTTCATGATAACCTACAACCTCACTAAGCGCTACAAGCCTTCTTCGGCTGGCATGTTTGATAAGCAGTAGATTGTACAAGCGTATTCTGTTAGAAGTAAATTTGGAAACGTTTCATTGTCAAGAAGGATTATAGTGTGCCACATTGATTCAGTGACTTATTTTTATGAAAAGAAATGTACTGTTAACTAAATAAATCAATCATTTTGAAGTGTGCGGCCCTCCGCTAAAATCTGCTACGACAAAGCGGTTTCTGTGTCAAAACAATTGCCCACCCCTGGTCCAGACTGGTGTTTGAAGAAGGGTGTGCAGTCTTGCAAGGAGCTATGTGATAGCTCATGCGAAGAACAGTTTGTTACAGCCTATAAGGTGTCAAATACAAATATATGTGGAAAAAACTTCAATGCTTTAAAAAAAATATATATATAATTGCATTGATTTTCTTTATTGAATGCGAATACCTTTGTGAAATCTTTCATCATCAGGAATGTTCAGCAGTAAGCTAGGCAGATCGTCCTCCGCTTTAACGACCAGTTGGCATTCTTTCTACATGAAAAATAGGTGTGGGTGTTAAGTGTTTATGTGCTCATGTCTTTTGTACCCTTCAAATAAGAAATCATTGTCAAAAGAAAATAATAGCAATCTTAATACCGCAAATCATGCCGAAATTGTTTGCATAATATTCATATGTCAAAAGGCAATTAATCCATCTAAAAACATTATAAAATCATCAAATGCTAAAATCAAATTAATTGTATAAAAATGTATCTTATATATAGCCATGTCATGAAAAACTTATTTAGTAGACAAAAGTAAAAAGCTATGAACCTCATCATAAAATAAAACAAACCCGTAAAAACAAAGTTTTTATTATAAATCCCTTATATATGAGAGATAACTAAAAGTATTGATTATTTTCAAACGCGACAAACATGTACAGACTGAATCTGTTTAAATTAACTTTACATTATAACCCGGGGGGGGGGTGGGAGAGGGGAAAAGTCTGGTCACCGATCGCTGGACCGATCTCAGCGTGACACGTAAAATGTAAACAAAAGCACTCCGGTACATCGCGTCAACGCGCGAACTGAACTTGCCACGTGCAACAAAAAACAATAACAAACCTTGAATTTGAATTACATATGTTTTATAGAGATAAACTACAAATGCATTAATTTTATTATGGTAAGATCGATCGATTTGAAATTTTGATACCATGCATTGTTATGTGACATAAATCTATGTGCCAAATTTCAGCCCGATCGCATCACGGTATTGGGTCATTTTTGACTTTAGTTTTTCCACCCGCCCAAGACAGACAGACAGAGAGACAGAGATCACGACAGAGACGGCGGTGAACAGTGGCGTAGCTAGGGTAATGTGCGCCCGGGGACATGACACAAAATCTGCGCCCCTTGTCGGACCGAAAGATTTCTGGGGGCTCACTGAGCCCCACCCCCCAAAAAAAACAAACATTGAAATTTTACGGTTTATATGGTTCTTTTTCGAAGCATCTGAGATTTTTATGAAATAGAATACAGACTAATAATTCTCTATACGATTGTTAACAATTTATTTGAAAAAAAACCCTCTACTAATTATACATGACTCGAATAGACATAGTCTTCAAAAAAATTGATCCTCCTTTATTTGAATGTCGCAAACTCGACAATCACGTTGTCAAAATTAATATTCTCTAGTGTTTCTCAAGTGCAAGATCACTCAGACGAAGCATTGAAGCACGTAAATAAGACAAAATAAGTTTTAGTTTGCTGATGGACCGCACACAGCTTTCAGTTGAATTAGCAATTGTTAGAAGTATTTAAAGTGAAGCGCGCAAATTCGTAAATGCGTAATCTCCATATGAAACAATAAAACCAAAAAGATCCAAAGGAGTTTCCGGTAGAACTTCAGTCCTAGTACTGAGCAGCATTTTTCAGTCTCCGATTTCTGTGCACAATTCGTGACCAGTGTCGTATACATTAGCAAAATCTTATCATCAATTTTAACGAAGTGTATCGACTTTTGTCTCAGCAAGAAGAGTTTTCACGTCTAGTAAAAACGGTATTGATAACTACTTTTGGAGTCTATCAATTACGCTTTTCAAATCACGTGAAATTTCTTCTTCTTCAGAAAGTCCTGCATCTCTTGTTAATTCTCCAGGCATCCTCCGATGTCGCCTAATCCTTCTGTCAACCTCGATTACCAAAGTTCTGCATCTTCTTCTCCATTGTCTATCGCAACCTGGCTCAAATTATCACGAATGTTGACAATTTCTTGCTCGAGCGATTCAAGATCAGATGATGCTTCCTTGAAATTCACAGTAGGATTCTGCAACCGTTTCTGGACACAATAAATTTTCCCATGCAGTCATTACAGCAGCATTGTCATGACATTGTGACCAACAGTCGGCTAGTGGTATGCTTTTAGATTCCAGTTTATCTACGATAAATCTTTCAAAATTTGCTGCGTCTTTGAAATGTATCTGTACAAAACCTAAAAATGATTCTTTGATGGTTACTTCTTTTAGTTTGAAAATCCACATCCACAAATCTGATGACTTGAGAAAGCTGTTCCCGGTGTCCTAGATCAAGTGTTGAGTCAAGTAAGCTACCGTAGAAATTGTTTTTCTTCTGATTTCACTCAACAGCTGATTCCTTACAGTCGATGTCAGTAGGTGGATACATTCTTTTTGGATTTCCGGTGATAAATAAGATACTGAACCTGGATTTTTTCGAACATGTTGTAGGTGTTTTTCTAACAGTGGATCATACTCAGCAACAAGTCTAATCACAGAGAGACAGTAAAGAGAGGCGGTGTCTGATGTTTCATATGAAAGGAATCCAATTTGATTTGACATACCGACACAAGCCCATGAGAGGAGAAACCTTCCATCCCTTCCCCCACTTTACTCCCTCCACAGTGGGATGGGGGAAGTAAGATTTGTCTTTTTAAAAAAGAGTCACGCAGCAAAAGGACGCGAATTATCCATTCTGTAAGCCAAGGTTTCTCAACCTTTGAAGATTCAAGGACCACTTGAAAAATGTGTGTCTTAGCTACGGACCACTACTAAAAATTGTGCTACTGCCGTGCTGGAAAGTTAAATATAATTATACTGTGTATATAGCTAGCTATAAGTAGTATACATGTTAGTTAGTAAAAACTATACTATTATGCTACGATTTGCTGCTCCAAAAACAATATTGTAATGGCTTTATTTTGTAAAGAACAAATGTCATTTATATTAGTCTCACAGTCTTCCTATTTAATTATACTTGCTAATTATAAAAAAAACTTTAAGTCATAAACAGTAGTTTGTATTAAAAAGACTGCTTTATTAGTTTATTTAGTACGAACGATGTTTTGATTTTATTGTAAGCAATGCAGAAAATCCACTTCCACAAAGTTTCTAAGGGTAAAAGTGTTTTAAAAGCTATCTGAGACAGTTCAGAGTACTCCAAAATTTCATTAAGCGCACTTTCTAATGCAACATATTCAAAGTGGTATCGCTAGTCAGTTCAATGAATTGGTTTAATTACGATGTTGGTAATTTTATTTGATGAGTCAATATGTGCGAGATAGGGACTGAAAACTTACAAAAAACCACTGAACGTTAAAAATCACAAAATTGGAATTAAAATTGGCTCTGCAATGATTGAATATGTCCAGAAATCAAATTTATCAACAGTTTTTTATATTTATTTCAGCATTTTCTGGTTTCTCGGTGATTTCGTACTATTGATCAAACATGTCAAAGTTACCTTGAAATAATATTCTCTTCCAAAGATCAAGCTTTTTCCTAAAAGCAGACACTTTGTCACTGAGAGTTATATAATGTTTCTGTTTTCCTTGCCGAGATGAATTAAGTTTATTGAGTTCTTCAAAAATTTCAGCCATATAAGCCAGAACAGCAACCCATAAGTTATGGTTCAAATGATCAACAAGATTTGAGTTTTTTCTACAAGAAACTCTCTTACGTCATCACGTAATTCAAACAGTCTGATAACCAGCGAACATTCGAACATAAGAAATCAAAGAGACGAGAATTTAATGAACGAGCCTTGATAAAATTTAAAAACTATTTAGTCCAGATAAAAAATATATTTTAAGTCTGCGTTAATTATTTTACCTGCTAGATTTTCATATTAAAGCATACAGTGCGTAAATTTCATGCTTTGCTCGAGGACCACCAGGCACATCTTCGCGGACCACTATGGTCCGCGGACCACAGGTTGAGAACCACTGCTTTAAGCCACTCCTTTTTCTTGTCTCGGTCATTTCGGTTGCTTTTAGTGTCGTCTCTGTCTGTTCTATTAATAGAATCGCCTTTGTTTCTTATTGCTCCCCTAGTCTCACTCCCAGCAACTCACATTTTTTTTAAAAACGCCATCAGCAATACTACATTGTGGATGTGTCATTTGTTTATTTGTTGAATGGCGCCCCTTAAAGCTCAATGGGGGCGCCAAAATCCTGCCTGCCAACTGGTTTGTAACAAAGACATTTGTGGAGTTTCAAAATTCAATCTTGCAAACGTATTTGGGATACATTAGTTTACATCAAAATGAAATTAAGTAAAGGGTTTTAATACTCATTTTGGCGCCCCCTAACGTGGCGCCCGGGGACATATGTCCCCCCAGCCCCCCCCTCGCTACGCCACTGGCGGTGAAGTTAATATAAGGCATTTAATAATAATAAAACAAACCCGTAAAAACAAAGTTTTTGACTATAAATCCCTTCAATATGAGACATAACTAACAGTATTGATTATTTTCAAACGCGACAAAATTTACAGACTGAATCTGTTTAAATTAACTTTGCTTTATAAGCTGGGGGGGGTGGTTGGGAGAGGAGAAAAGTGTGGTCACCGATCGCTGGACAGATCTCAGCGTGACACGTAAAATGTAAACAAAAGCACCCCGGTACATTGCGTCAACGCGCGAACTGAACAGGCCACGTGAAACAAAAAACAATAACAAACCTTGAATTTGAATTACATATGTTTTATAGAGATAAACTAAAAATGAATTAATTTAATTACGGTACGATCGATCAATCTGAAATTTTGACACGATGCTTTGATTGGTTACATAAATCTATGTGCCAAATTGCAGCCCGATCGCATTACGGGAAGTAGGTCATTTTTTACTTTTGTTTTTCCGCCCGCCCAAGACAGAGGGACAGAGATCACGACAGAGACGGCGTTGAAGTTAATATAAGGGATTTAAAAACAGAAACCGACTAGAAATTGGTGTTCATCGGGATTAGGGGTTTCTACTCACAAACAATAAGTCGGTCATAAATACACATAAAATCATTAAAGTCATTAACTGTTTTAAATTTTATGTTGAAAAGAACTTATGATTTCAATAAATACTCATTAGTCACAATTTTACTCTTTTTTTTGGATTTTTCATATGCGTTTATGTATTTTTTCTCTTTGGGGTCCGTGGGAAAGCTTTGACTATTAAAATGGGTCCATGGGTCAAAAATATTTGGGAACCACTGTGTAACAGGTTGCTTTTATATATGTGTTGTATTGTAGGCGTTCTCACATAACACAAACTTTCGTGCAATAAATCTTAGAAGTACTATTGTCAACAAAATAACTTTAATACGAACACTATGTACACAAATATAAAATTGAGGTTACACTTCGTGGAAACATAATCACACCAGTCTTGCCATCTTGAAACACTCTAGAACATTCTTTCCCGCGCTTTCACTCACGTGACCTCTCCGTCATCAAACTCGTGATTCACACGTGACACACTGCTGTAAGGTAAGTAGATCTAGAGCGCTTGAATTTATTTGGTTATTGTTTTATTTCAGATGAATTGTTAATAAAATTAAATTATGTCTTTGGAGGATCTTGAGTACTTGACAGAAATAGATGAAGACTGGAATACATAAATAAAGTCAATTTGATCTAGCTTCAATCACTAATGAAATAATAATAAAAGTCAAGCTGTTACTTATTATATATCAAGATGGCAGAATACGAATCATAAAAGTTGTAAGATCAGGGTAATCAGACGGATTATTGGAATTGTTGCAGTCTACTCAGTTGTCTTCAATATCTTATTTATACAAAGGATTATTGCGTCCACAGACTATGCTGGTCTGTTGGCAAGTGACACAGCGTTAACAGGCCACAGCTATGAGGTTCTATGCTATTCCCAGCCGCCTTCGTTTCCCTAATTAATGCCAAGTACCCATTCGGAGTTGTGTGGGTTCAGGGACACCCTTAGCCCCCGGAACAAATCCTCGCCTGCACGAAGATTCGAACCTGTGATCATCGGTATGACAGCCACTTGACAACCGCGCCCTTTCGATCTGCGTCTCCAAGACACATTTATCCCCATTAAAAAAATACTAGTAGCTAAAATAATATATAAACATTACGTAAATTTATAAACCTAGAGCCCAGTAGAAAATACAAAGAATATTCGGACTTAAGTCTACATTCTGATTTATTTTAACATATTCGAAGCAGTTCACATTTTTTTCAATGATGAAAAAGGCACGAGGCCTGATGATCCTTACTCATCGAAATAATTTGCCTACACGGTCGTTGGGGACAACTTGATTCGTTTTACAGCAAATTCCCAGAAAGCATCATCATAAACAATTATTGCAAATTAATTGACGATGGTTAATTGCATCAATAGCAATCTATATGTATTATATAAAGCTATTTATAAATTATGACATACATTTTTAACTTTAATGGCAGCAAATCAGGACAAGAAACCCATTTTGCGTTTCAAATTTAAAGAAAGATTTTAATGAAACTTAAGCCATATAAGTATTACATATCATTGATACACTGTTGCTGAAACAAATATAATTTTGGGTTCAAAGATTAATCACGATGATATGACTATGTGTTTTCCTAAATTTTGAAAATTTGCACTTAAAAGTAGTTAATTTAAGTCATCTTAACATATCAAAACTATATATGCATATATATTATTTAAAGTTGCCTTAACTAGAAACTAATCAATAAGTGCTAGCAATTTGGGTGCTAGCACCAATGGTACTACTCTCTAATTCTTTGCCAAAGATTCTCAACTTTGAAAACTATTCAGAATTTTTTAAAGGGACCAAAAAACTGTTTATTCAAAGCAGGGTTTTTTAACTTATCTTTGATAGTCATTCTTTTAAAATTAGTTCTTCTCCCCCACGGATTAGTTATGATCGTGTTTTCCTGATATCTCCAATGGTTGCACAGCTTTGTCAGAGTGTCTTTATCGCTTTTGAAAAAGTCATGACGTCTTATAGAAATGAATAGCACGTTTTATAACTTTCTATACCGTGGTTTTTTTGATATGGTAAGTAGCTCTACTTTCGCCGTTGAGAAACGTAACCTCAATTTTCAAATCCTGCTTTTATTTGTTGGGCTGAAGACATTTTCCAAAACTTTTACATAAGCTTTTGTCCATTAAAAAAGTTTTACAATTATTGTTTCAGTCAAAAAAGCAATGTGTGTATATATTCTTAAAATTAATTTTTTAAAATAAATATCTTTTAGAACTTATATATATATATTTCAATTACCAAACGTTTAAATTTTAAAGTCAAACTGATACTAAGCCAAGGTACGATTTCTTTTCAAATTACTCATAAATCACCTGGCGTGAAGAAGAGCTACCATTTCAAAGTTCAATATTTTATGTTCAATGGGGTCACTCCAGATCTCAACACATCTCGTGTGTCGATGTAACCAACAGTAACGCTGACAGGACTAACGCCCTCGGTATAAAACTCAAAGGGATACACGATTTCATGAGTTGCTTGGTCCAATTAAAGAGGAAGGTGTCAAGTGTTATACTATTTATCTTAAGGGAAAAAGAAAAGCATTTTTATTTCTATTTTTTTTCTTCTACGAAACACTTGCACTATCAACATTTTTAATGTGGATGTGATGTTACGAAAACGTTAGTAAGCACAGTATATTTTCAGTAAGATGTACATTTGGGAACCGCTGTTGCTTATACTAACAGATTGCATTATTCACTTGAAGACAGGGGAATTGTATGTAAGTGTATGTGTTTTAATTTATGATAATTTTTTGTTTGTATGTTTCAATATGCATTTAAGGAAAATGGTTAAATTTTGTTAGCATAATATGAATGCATGAGATATAACAGCTAAGTTTAATTAATTATTATGTTTTTAATTCACCATACATGTGGCATAGTGTGAAACATTTAAGACCGACTATTTCGAGTTATTATGCTGTTGGTTCGGTTTGAACAGGACGTTTCTTGATGATTGTTGCTAAGACGAGGTGTGTGTTGGGGCTAGACGATTTTGTACATGTATGTTTAAAAAAAAACTATTAGAGTAAACCCAGAGAAGATCAAAGTATATTTGAAAACATTAACATGTATGTCAGTGTTCAAATGTTGTGAAAACATATTGAAATAATAATTAAATACATTCAATGAAACAATGATATGTGAAATGTTTCATAATTTATGCTGTGACAAGTGTTACATTTACATGTGTATGCCAATCTCGCATCCAGCTTTCTTGTTGAACCAACAGTTTAAAGAATAATTTTTCCGTATAATACGACACCCGGCTTATAACGTAACCCCGGGTTTTGTAGAAGCTTTGTATTGGTTTTTTTAAAAATGCGTTTTATACGCCAGAATATATCGTATACATATATAGATATAGGTGGGTGAAGAGGAGCCTATGGAAGATGAGGGCTTTATAAACAATTCATCATCACTCTATTCTTCGCCAACAGTCTTAGTAAAAAAGAAGGATGGCTCCAATTGGTTTTGTATTGATCATAGAATATTTAACTCCATAAATATAACAGACGCAGAACCGATACCTAATCAAGAAGATTTACTTATTCAGTTGAGACATTTTAAGTATTCCTCTAAAATTAAATTAGTAAAAGGATACTGGCAACTACTGGTAGACGTAAACTCCAGGAAATTCACCGCTTTTCGAACCGACTTAGGATTGTATCAGTTTAAATACATGCCTTTTGGGCTGTGTAGCGCCCCAGCAACTTTCGCACCCGAGATGTGCCGTGTTCTGCCGATAAAAAAATGTTGTCATTTTTTAAAGATATTTGTATTTTGGTAAATCTATAATGGAACATAATCGAAAATTGAATCAGGTACTAGACACATTTAAAATCGCTGGGTTGACAGCACGGCCAACAAAAATGGAAATCGACTTTACAATAATTGAATTTCTTGGTCACATAGTAAGAAGGGGAAAACAGAAACATAATCTCAGTGTAACAAGTAAAATACTAAATATCAAAGAACCGAACACTAAGAAACAAGTAAGGAGCTTGTTGGGGCTGGTAGGCTATTATAAGAAATTTATTCCTGACTTCGCAAACATACCAAGCATTCTATCTGACCTGACCAAGAAAGGAAAACCCGAGAAAGTGAAATGGACTAACAATGTGCTGAAGCACTCAATAAAATCCAACAGGCGTTATCTACAAAACCAATTCTTATTATGCCAGATCTTACTCGTGAATTTGTAATCCGAATGGATGCTAGTGAGCCGCCAATATGAGGATGTCTAATGCAGAAACCAACATACCTAGCTTATATCAGTAGGAAACTATTACCTCGTGAGACCCGATACTCAGTGATTGAAAAAGAATGTTTAGGTGTCGTGTGGACTATCAAAAAGTTTTCAATATATCTTTATAGTTGTAATTTTACAATGGAGACTTACCACAAACCATTGACTGTGTTACAGACATGAAAGACAAGAATATAAATTTCCAATCAGACCGATTCCATGGGATTTTAATACACTGGCTGACATACTTAGCAGGCAATGGTAAATAACCCATCGAATAGTCACTTTTGGGAGCTGAGTTATTAAAATATTACAAAAGAGTAATATGGGGTTGCTATATAACTAATAAGGATATTACCAATAAGAATAATTAGGTAAGGGATCATGATTTAGTAAAAAAATCATTAATAATTTAAAACGGTTTTCTAAGATGTATCATTGGATTTTTTTATATCATCACATCTCGTATATATCATATATATTAATTATAATTATTATGCTCAAATATTTTATTATGAGTGACACGTGAGAATCACGAGATTAGTGACAGACAGGTCACATGGGTAAAAAGCGCGCGAAAGGAGTTCTGAGAGTAATGGCGAATATGTGGCTGATGTCTCCAAGTTGTGAAGCCTCAAAGATATATTTGTGTACATAGTGTGCATATTAAAGTTATTTTATTGACATTAATTCTTAAGAGGATTATTGCATGAAATATTTTGTATTGTGAGAACGCCTACAAAAAACATTAACAAGTAATACGTCACCAAGAGACGTTAAAATGAGATCCACCAATTAATTGTTGATTTACTGTATTCCGTATGTACCTTTGATATTATGTTCAAAGTGTTTTGGATTTAACCTTCAATTATTTAATTATTGTATGGTAAAAATGTCGCATGTAATTTTCACTAATTATAATATGACTTAATATTATGTCTAATTGCTTGGGTAAAAGCTTGGATGGTCTATAATTAGATTAGGACACACCAAAACATCGATACGAGTATAATTTTGAGACAATCTTTCAAAGTATCCGACCGTGACACTGTGGATGTTTTTGTGTGAGTGAGCACAGTTTGTCCTTTGTAGAGCTCGGGGTGATTCTGGTGCGCCTCATGCGCGTCTCTGTTTCAGACACCATGGCGCACCTCTGTGATATAAATTGTCGTCATGACATTGATGCGCTTCCGGTGGGAGAGATAATGTGTAAAAAAAAAGGAAGCAGAAAGACTGGGTTATAAGTTATATTGTTAATTGAACTACGGTGTTATTTTAATGTTGTGAATAAACTTTTAAAAGGAATCAAAATCTTGGTTAATACACCCAACGTCCAGTTTATACTGTTTGTACTGGTTTGAAATTTATGTGTCTATTCACCTAATTTGATTAATTTTTCAGCAGTCGCAATGTGAACAGAAAAGAGTCGCACTTAAGCCACCGTTTGTATACACATTGCAGTGACATTGTCACGGTTACCCGGGCGAAATTTTACTACACGTGTAATTACGCGGAAATGGGTCACCGGGTTCCCGGTTGACAGGCCTAACAAATAATTGTATTATCGTTAACTGTAACATCAAGTATGTTAGTAACCATATTTCTGAACTTTAAAAGTGACAATGGGTGGCGAAATGGGGGTACTCTGGCCGGGAGGATTTTTTCTGACCTTGACCTGATCTATGTGCGTTGTCCCTGCGAAAAGTATTCACTTCAGCGTTAGTCGGTGATGAATATAGTTGATCTGCCTTCAATCAGGTGCACACGTTAACTTTGCACAATCTTCGAACCTGCACCTTTAGATTTGTGTAATACGTCAACTTTGTTACCATTAAAACTCAGAACATTACGTGCTGAGAAAAAAAAATTATAATGACCGTCGTACAGAAGGAACTAGTCTTCTGCTATGTCTGCGACATATACCGTCCAAGGGTAAATATTGTCTCCGATTTGTTTATTTTCAATTTCTCACCCCACCTCTTTCGAGTGAATCACCTGTAGTAGTCAGTAGATTCACAGGATGCCAATGGTGTATTTCGGGTCGATGTTGTCGTGAGATTTCAAAAAATATTTTCTTAGAAATAAGGTTAACCAAAGCTCCAGTATTCATCAGCAATTCCATCTTACCCCTCACACTTAAATTGGAACGTATACAACTCGTGATGGAAAATCATTCTTAATCACTGACATATGATTCAAATGTAGCCCTCAAGTTTTCTCTCCCAGTCCTTCCGCTACACCTGAGCTCCGCCACTCCATCCTCCTCGATTCTCGCTTCCACTAAGGAATGGCTCTCTTTGTCAGGCGACGAGTGATCTAGTGTCGTCCTTCTGATCACATTTTTAAATCCCTTATATTAACTTCGAAATCTGGTCTGTCGTCATCGCTGTCATTTGCGGGCGGGCGGAAAAACAAAAGTAAAAAATGACCCACTTTCCCTGATGCTCTCGAGCTGAAATTTGGCACATAGACCCGTGTTACCAACGAATGCATCGTATCAAAATTTCAGATCGATCGAACTTACTGTAATTAAATTAATGCATTTTTAGTTTATCTCTATATAACATAGGTCATTAAAATTCACGGTTTGTTATTGTTTTTCTTTCATGTGCCAGTTGAATTCACGCGTTGACGCCACCCGTCGATGTCCACACCCCATCCCGTCCCTTCCTCCGGTTTAAAGCTAGGGAACATCACTTGGTGTCAGTCTGTAAATGTTTGTCGCGTTTGAACATAATCAATACTTTTAGTTATCTATACTAATAAAAGGCAAAGCCCTCACTCACTAACTCACTGACTGATTCATCACTAATTCTCCAACTTCCCGTGTAGGTAGAAGCATGAAACTTTGAGAAGTTGTCGAGTAGCCTTTCGCGACGAAAATTGGAGTAAAAGAATTTTAAAAATAACACTTATGGGGGCCGGGGGCCCAAAAACGTTTTTTTTCCTAATATGGCCTATATAAAATTTGAAAATCACCAATTCTCCAATTTCCCGAGTAGGCAGAAGCATGAAACTTTAGGAAATTGTTGAGTACAACCCCGCGATGGTAACGAGAGAAAAAACATTTAAATTATCACTTCTTGGGGGCCGGGGGCCCAAATGAAGTTTTTTCCTTATATGAGCTATATAAAAACTAAAAATCACTAATTCTCCTATTTCCCGTGTAGATAGAAGCATGAAACTTGGGGTGGTTGTTAAGTTCACTTCCGCAAAAATAACAAGCAAAAAATATATTTAAATTATCACTGAATGGGGGCCGGGGGCCCAAATGTAGTTTTTTTCTTATATAAAAAAAGACTCATCACTAATTCTCCAACTTCCCGTGTAGGTAGAAGCATAAAACTTTGGGAAGTAGTCGAGTAGCCTCTCGCGACGAAAATTGGAGTAAAAGAATTTTAAAAATAACACTCATGGGGGCCGGGGGCCCAAAAACGTTTTTTTTCCTAATATGGCCTATATAAAATTTGAAAATCTCCAATTCTCCCATTTCCCGAGTAGGCAGAAGCATGAAACTTTGGGAAATTGTTGAGTACAACCCCGCGATGGTAATGGAAGAAAAAACATTGAAATTATCACTTTCTGGGGGCCGGGGGTCCAAATGAAGTTTTTTCCTTATATGAGCTATATAAAAACTAAAAATCACCAGATCTCCTATTTCCCGTGTAGATAGAAGCATGAAACTTGGGGTGGTTGTTAAGTTCACTTCCGCGAAAATAACAAGCAAAAAATATATTTAAATTATCACTGAATGGGGGCCGGGGGCCAAAATGTAGTTTTTTTCTTATATAAAAAAAATGACTCATCACTAATTCTCCAACTTCCCGTGTAGGTAGAAGCATGAAACTTTGGGAAATTGTCAAGTAGCCTCTTGCGACGAAAATTGGAGTAAAAGAATTTTAAAAATAACACTCATGGGGGCCGGGGGCCCAAAAAAGTTTTTTTCCTTATATGGCCTATATAAAATTTGAAAATCACCAATTCTCCCATTTCCCGAGTAGGAAGAAGCATGAAACTTTGGGAAATTGTTGAGTACAACCCCGCGATGGTAATGGGAGAAAAAACATTGAAATTATCACTTCCTGGGGGCCGGGGGCCCAAATGAAGTTTTTTCCTAATATGAGCTATATAAAAACTAAAAATCACTAATTCTCCTATTTCCCGTGTAGATAGAAGCATGAAACTTGGGGTGGTTGTTAAGTTCACTTCCGCGAAATAACAAGCGAAAAAATATTTAAATTATCACTTAATGGAGGCCGGGGGCCCAAATGTAGTTTTTTTCTAAAAATAAAAAACTGACTCATCACAAATTCTCCAACTTCCCGTGTAGGTAGAAGCATGAAACTTTGGGAAGTTGTTGAGTAGCCTCTTGCAACGAAAATTGGCGTAAAATAATTTTTAAATTAACACTCATGGGGGCCGGGGGCCCAAAAAAGTTTTTTTTTACTTTTATGGCCTATATAAAATTTTAAAATCAACAATTCTCCTGTTTCCCGAGTAGTTTTAAGTACACTTTCACGATGGTAACAGGTAAAAACAATATTTAAATTATCACTTACTGGGGGCCGGGGGCCAAAATGTAGTCTTTTCTTATATTAAAAATGACTCATCACTAATTCTCGGACTTCCCGTGTATGTAGAAGCATGAAACCTTGGGAAGTTGTCAAGTAGCCTCTCTCGACGACAAATGGCGAAAAAGAATATAAATTCAGCTTCATGGGGGCCGGGGGCCCAAAATCTTTTTTCCCCCTTCCATCGGCTATAAAAACATTTGAAAATCACTAATCCTCCTATTTCCCGAGTAGGTAGAAGCATGAAACTTTGGGAAGTTGTTGAGTACACTTCCGCGATGGTAACAGGCGAAAAAATATTCAAAATTTCACTTACTGGGGCCAAGGGGCAAAAATGTAGTTTTTTCCTTATATGAGTTATATAAAAAAATGAAAATCACTAATTCTCCTAATTCCTGTGTAGGAAGTAGCATGAAACTTTGAGTAGTTTTTAAGTAACATTCTGCGATGGTAACAGGTTAAAAAACTATCTAAATTATCACTTACTGGGGGCCGGTGGCCAAAATGTAGTTTTCTTCTTATATAAAAAAAACTGACTCATCACTAATTCTCCAATTTCTCGTGTTGGTAGCAGCATGAAACTTTGGAGAGTTGTTAAGTACACTTCCGCAATGGTAACAGGTGAAAAAGAATTTTGAAATTCACACTCATGGGGGCCGGGGGCCCAAAAACGTTTTTTCCCCTTATTCTGGCTTTATAAAAATTAAAAATCCCTTATTCTCCTATTTCCCGAGAAGGTAGAAGCATGAAACTTTGGGTAATTGTTGGATAACATTCCGCGATGGTAACAGGTGGAACAATTATATAAATTATCACATAACGGGGGCCGGGGGCCGAAATGTAATTTTTTTTCTTATATGAGCTATATAAAAACTGAAAATCACTAATTCTCCTATTTCCCGTGTATGTGGAAGCATGAAACTTGGGGCGGTTGTTGAGTACCCCCCCCCCGCAATGGTAGCAGACGGAGAAAAATTAAATTATCAGCTCGATAGGATCACGGGAAGTGTGTCATTTTTTTACTTTTCGTTTTTGTTTTTCTGCGGGACTACAACAGACAGACAGACAAGACGGTGAAGTTAATACATGTATTATATCCATCATGATCCATTTTGAAATCAATTTGTGTTTTGAATTTGTGTTACGCGGGTTCTCAATGCTTACTGAAATCCTAATTTACCGCAGCGAAGCGCGGCTATTTTGCTAGTCTATACTAATAAAAGGCAAAGCCCTCACTCACTCACTCAATGACTGATTCATCACTAATTCTCCAACTTCCCGTGTAGGTAGAAGCATGAAACTTTGGGAAAATGTCAAGTACCCTCTCAAAACGAAAATTGGTAAAAAAGAATTTTAAAATTCTCGCTCATGTGGGGCCGGGGGCCCAAAAACTTTTTTTCCCCCTTATATGGCCTATATAAAATTTGAAAAACACCAATTCTCCTATTTCCCGAGTATGCAGAAGCATGAAACTTTGGGAAGTTGTTGAGTACAATCCCGCGATGGTAACGGGTAAAAAAATATTTAAATTATCACTTCCTGAGGGCCAGGGGCCCCAATGAAGTTTTTTCCTTATATGAGCTTTATAAAAACTGAAAATCACAAATTCTCCTATTTCCCGTGTAGGTAGAAGCATGAAACTCTGAGTAGTTGATAAGTACACTTCCGTGATTGCAATAGGTAAAAAGAATATTTAAATTATCACTTACTGGGGGCCGGGGGCCCAAATGTAGTTTTTTTCTAATATTTAAAACTTAATCATCACTAATTCTTCAACTTCACGTGTAGATAGAAGCATAAAACTTTGGGAAGTTGTTGAGTAGCCTCTCACGGCGATAATTAGAATAAAAGAATTTTAAAATTCAATGTCAGGGGGGCCGGGGGCCCAAAAACGATATTTTTCCTTATATGGGCTTTATAAAAATTTGAATATCACTAATTCACCCATTTCCCGAGTAGGCAGAAGCATGAAACTTTGGGAAGTTGTTGAGTACAATCCCACGATGGTAACGGGCGAAATAGTATTTAAATTATCACTTCCAGGGGGCCAGGGGCCCAAATGAAGTTTGTTCTTAATATGAGCTTTATAAAAACAAAAAATCACTAATTCTCCTATTTCCCGTGTAGGTAGCAGCATGAAACTCTGAGTAGTTGATAAGTACACTAACGTGATGGTAACAAACGAAAAAAATATTTAAATTATCACTTACTGGGGGCCGGGGGCCCAAATGTAGTTTTTTTCTTATATAAAAAACTGACTTATCATTTATTCTACAACTTCTCGCGTAGGTAGAAGCATGAAACCTGGAAAAGTTGTTAAGTAGCCTTTTGCTACGATACGTGGCGTAAAAGAATTTTAAAATTCACACTAATGGGGGCCGGGGGCCCAAAACCATATTTTTTCCTTATATGGGCTATATTAAATTGAAAAATAACTAATTCTCCTATTTTGGGAGTAGGCAGAAGCATGAAACTTTGGGCAGTAGTTGAGTACACTTCCGCGATGTTAACAGGCAAAAAAATATTTAAATTATCAAATACTTGGGGCCGGGGCCCCAAATGAATTGTTTCCTAAAATGAGCTATATAAAAACAGAAAATCACAAATTCTCATATTTCCAGTGTAGGTAGAAGCATGAAACTCTGAGTAGTTGATAAGTACACTTCCGTGATCGTAACAGGTAAAAAGAATATTTAAATTAACACTTACTGGGGGCCGGGGGCCCAAAAGAAATTTTTTTCTAATATTAAAAACTGAATCATCATGAATTCTCCAACTTCACGTGTAGGTAGAAGCATGAAACTTTGGGAAGTTGTTGAGTAGCCTCTCGCGATTCAAAGTGGCGAAAAAGAATTTTAAAATTCACTCTTATGGGGGCCGGGGGCCCAAGTAAAAGTTTTAAAAACACCACTTATTACGGGCTGGGGGCCCGTATGTCATTATTTAACATTAGTTATATAAAAGGTAATTTAAAATTTGGCTACTAGGTAAATGGATGAACTATGGCCAAATTTGATTTTAAAAATAAAATAAAATTATATAGGGTAATGAACTTCTAACATCTGTTCGTTTGGGGCGGGACCCAACATATTTTTTTTCGTAAACATTAAAAGCTTTGTTACCTTAAAAATAATATAAATAAATATAGTCACATTTCTCTATTTTTACCTAGATTGAAATCCTCAGACCTTATGAGATATGCACATCCTGCATCTATTTTGCACGGGGGCCCGTAATGTCATTTTAGTACCCATTTAATTTACCACGACTTTGACAAATATTGACAAACAAGTATATCGATCATGATTCAGACTGAAATCTATTGGTGTTTTGAATTGGTGTGAAACGGGTTTTCAACGCTTACTAAAATTCTAACTTCCGCAGCGGAGCCCGGGGATAAATGAAGTTTTTCCCTTATATGAGCTATGTAAAAACAAAAAAATCACTAATTTTCCTATTTCCCGTGTAGGTAGAAGCATGAAACACTGGGTAGTTGATAAGCACACTTCCGCGATGGTAACAGGCGAAAAAAATATTTAAAATAACACTTAATGGGGTCCGGGGGCCCAAATGTAGTTTTTTTCTTATATAAAAAACTTACTCATCACTAATTCTCCAATGTCTCGTGTAGGTATTAGCATGAAACTTTGGGAACTTGCTGAGTACACTCTCTCAACGATAATTGGCGAATAAGAATTTTAAAATTCACTCTGTTGGGGGCCCGGGGCCCAAAAACGCGTTTTTTCTTTATATGGACTATATAGAATTTTAAATCACTAATTTTCTCATTTCTCGAGTAGGCAAAAGCTTGAAACTTTGGGAAGTTGTTGAGTAAAACCAGCGATAGCGACGGGAGAAAAAAAAATTAAATTATCACTTACTGGGGGCCGGGTGCCCAAATGAAGTTTTTTCCTTATATGAGCTATACAAAAACTAAAAATCACAAATACTCCTATTTCCCGTGTAGATAGAAGCATGAAACTTGGGGTAGTTGTTAAGTACACTTCCACGATGGTAAAAAGTAAAAATAATATTTAAATTATCACTTAATGGGGGCCGAGGGCCCAAATGTAGTTTCTTCTTATATTAAAACAGACTCATCACTAATTCTCGGATTTACCGCGTAGGTAGAAGCATGAAACCTTGGGAAATTGTCAAGTAGCCTCTTTGTACGACAAATGGCGAAAAAGAATTTTAAAATTCACCTTCATTGTTGCCGGGGGCCCAAAATCGTTTTTTTCCTTTTATGGGCTATACAAACATTTTAAAATCACCAATTCTCCTATTTCCCGAGTAGGTAGAAGCATGAAACTTTGGGAAGTTGTTGAGTACACTTCCGCAATGGTAACAGGCGAAAAAATATTTAAATTTTCACTTCCTGGGGCCCAGGGGCCCAAATATAGTTTTTTCCTTATCTTGAGCTATATAAAAACTGAAAATCACTATTTCTCATATTTCCTGTGTATGAAGAAGAATGAAAGTTTGAGGAGTTGTTAAGTAACATTCTGCGATGGTAACAGGTTAAAAAATTATATAAATTATCACTTAATGGGGTCCGGGGGCCCAAATGTAGTTTTTTTCTTATATAAAAAACTGACTCATCACTAATTCTCCAATGTCTCGTGTTGGTAGCAGCATGAAACTTTGGAGAGTTGTTAAGTACACTTCCGCAATGGTAACAATCAAAACAAATATAAAATTATTCATTATGTAGTTTTTTCTGATATGAGCTATATACAACAGACTCATTATTACATATATAACTTCCCGTGTAGGTAGGAGCATGAAACTTTGTGAAGTTGTTGCGTACCCTCCCGCAATGGTAGCAGACAAAAAAAATTATCAGCTCGATAGGATCGCGGGAAGTGTGTCATTTTTTACTTTTCGCTTTTGTTTTTCTGCGGGACTAGGACAGACAGACAGAAAAGACGGTGAAGTTAATATATGTATTATATCCATCATGATCCAGATTGAAATCAATTGGTGTTTTGAATTTGTGTTTCACGGATTCTCAACGTAACTGAAATACTAATTTCCGCAGCGAAGCGGGGGTATTTTGCGAGTCTATACTAATAAAAGGCAAAGCCCTCACTCACTGACTCACTGATTCATCACTAATTCTCCAACTTCCCGTGAAGGTAGAAGCATGAAACTTTGGGAAGTTGTCGAGTAGCCTCTCGCGACGAAAATGAAGTAAAAGAATTTTAAAAATAACACTCATGGGGGCCGGGGGCCCAAAAACGTTTTTTTTCCTTATATGGCTAATATAAAATTTTAAAATCAACAATTCTCCTGTTTCCCGAGTAGACAGAAGCATGAAACTTTGGGAAATAGTTGAGTACAATCCCGCAATGGTAACGGGAAAAAAATATTTAAATTATCACTTCCTGGGGGCCGGGGGCCCAAATGAAATTTTTTCCTAATATGAGCTTTATAAAAAACTAAAAATCACTAATTCTCCTATTTCCCGTGTAGGTAGAAGCATGAAACACTAGGTAGTTGATAAGCACACTTCCACGATGGTAACAAGCGAAAAAATTTTTTTTAAATAACACTTAATGGGGTCCGGGGGCCCAAATGTAGTTTTTTTCTTATATAAAAAACTGACTCATCACTAATTCTCCAATTTCCCGTGTAGGTATTAAGATGAAACTTTGGGAACTTGCTGAGTACACTCTCTCAACGATAATTGGCAAATAAGAATTTTAAAATTCACACTGTTGGGGGCCCGGGGCCCAAAAACGCTTTTTTTCCCTCATATGGACTATATAGAATATGAAATCACTAATTTTCTCATTTCTCGAGTAGGCAAAAGCATGAAACTTTGGGAAGTTGTTGAGTACAAACCAGCAATAGCGACGGGAGAAAAAAAATTAAATTATCACTTCCTGAGGGCCGGGGGCCCAAATGAAGTTTTTTCCTTAAATGAGCTATACAAAAACTAAAAATCCCAAATTATCCTATTTCCCGTGTAGGTAGAAGCATGAAACACTAGGTAGTTGATAAGCACACTTCCGCGATGGTAACAAGCGATAAAAATATTTAAAGTAACACTTAATGGGGTCCGGGGGCCCAAATGTAGTTTTTTTCTTATATAAGAAAACTGACTCATCACTAATTCTCCAACTTCCCGTGTAGGTATTAGCATGAAACTTTGGGAACTTGCTGAGTACACTCTCTCAACGATAATTGGCGAAAAAGAATTTTAAAATTCACACTGTTGGGGGCCCGGGGCCCAAAAACGCTTTTTTCCCTCATATGGGCTATATAGAATATGAAATCACTAATTTTCTCATTTCTCGAGTAGGCAAAAGCATGAAACTTTGGGAAGTTGTTGAGTAAAAACCAGCGATAGCGACGGGATGAAAAAAAATTAAATTATCACTTCCTGGGGGCCGGGGGCCCAAATGAAGTTTTTTCCTTATATGAGCTATACAATAACTAAAAATCACAAATTCTCCTATTTCCCGTGTAGGTAGAAGCATGAAACTTGGGGTAGTTGTTAAGTACACTTCCACGATGGTAACAGGTAAAAACAATATTTAAATTATCACTTAATGGGTGCCGGGGGCCCAAATGTAGTTTCTTCTGATACTAAAACAGACTCATCACTAATTCTCCTATTTCACGAGTAGGTAGAAGCATGAAACTTTGGGCAGTTGTTGAGTAGTCTCTCGCAATTCAAAGTGGCGTAAAAGAACGTTAAAATTCATTCTCATGGGGGCCGGGGGCCCAAAAGCGTTTTTTTTACTTATACTGAAAATTGCCTTATTCTCCAATTTCCCGTAAAGGTAGAAACACGAAACTTTGGGAATTTGTTGAGTCAACTCCCTCGATGGTAGCATGCAAAAAAAATGTTTAAATTATCACTCACTGGGGGCCGGGGGCCCAAATGTACTTTTTCTTATATAAAAACTGACTCAAATCTAATTCTCTGATTTCCCGTGTATGTAAAAGCATGAAACTTTTGGAAATTATTGAGTACACTCCCGCGATGATAACATGCCAACAAATATTTAAATTTTCACTCATAAGGGGCCCGGGGCCCATTTTTTTTTCTTAAATAAAACGTTAATCATCACAGATTCTCCATTTTCCCGTGTAGTTAGAAGCATGACATTTTGGGAAGTTGTTGAGCACACTCCCGGGACGGTAACAGGCGAATTTTTTTGTTTTAATTATCACTCACTAGGGATACATGTTTCGAAATCACCTTCTACAAAATGTCATATCTTAGTCTGGTTTCATAATTAGACAAAGCTGAGTTTGTTTAATCTTTGAATGTAGAGAACTTCATTTCTTAATTATTCTTTGTGTGTTTTAGAGCAAATACGACTAGCACTGTTGCACAGAGGAAGAAAATTCTTGATAAGAATGTTAGGAGGATCGGTATGTTTTTTTGGTTTTTTTTGGGGATAGTCTTTCTGATAATGAGTGAAATCACCCTCAACATTATTGTGCAGCAAGGTTACACTTTACTATTGGACTCTAAGCTCTCTGGTTGATACTTGTGAAAATATTGGTTTACGGTGTCTAGGTGAAGGTGAATATTGTGGCAAAACATGGGGCGTTATAATTTCCACAAGAAAATCACGATTATATAAGAAAAGTAAATAATTATATTTCCATTTTTACGTATACAAACCTTTGCAGGAGGTATACAAAATGCATAAAAAGATTCTGGGGGCAAAAATAAGTATTTATGAAAAACTCTTAATCATTATTAAGGTTACTTAATCAAAAAAAAAGTATCACTTAAGTGAATACATAAACTTAGCAGTGAGGTTCTCTAAAGTGTACTACCGGCATGCTTACATATTGTGACGCGACGCTCCTGGTGTAATGTTTTGGGATGATCTCGGAACTGGGTATTTGCTGGAAGAGCTCTGTTGAATAGACACAGTGGTGAAAACTACCAAAAGAGACTCTGTATTCGGTAATTACAAACATAGCATTTACTGGACTTTCTCGGGTGGGTTACGGATGCCACTTAAACGGTCTCACCCAGGGTAGCGCAGAGGGATCTCACACTATGAAAGCGTCATCCTATAGCTGACACATTCATACTGCAAGGCGTGTAGACTCCTATTATAGAGCAGGATAGTCTTGTCTAACGGTGATGTAGGGGCGTAGTCATGTACGTCTATTTTAGGCTGTTTTTTTTAGTTGGGGTTTAGTTGAAGTACTGGATGGGATCAGTGGTCACGCAGTGAACCGTGACTGTACATATTTTGGTTACTGGTGAGTTGGGGTCGAAGTCAGGCTGGGGATTTTAAAAAAAAATTGAAAAAAAAATAATAAATTTTGCTTTGCCTTCATAATTGTCAAGTTCTTTATACCTTATCTTAATATGGCCATTACTGGGAAATTAGGCTAGAACCTGTCATCATGTCTAGGGCATAATCAATACAATTGATTCAATGTATTAAACGATTTCAAAGTGTAAACAGTTACATCACTATCTAAGGAATTGGTTGTTAGCGTGTAAAATTCTTGCAATCAAAATGTTGCAAATTACATTATTAGATATTCACATATTGATCCTACATATTGAGACTCGGCATGTTGGTGCTAATAGTTATCAACATAAAGAAAGGGTATAGGACTTCAAATCTTGTGAAAATATATATCGTAACTACAGAAATGAACAACAACAAAACTGAAATGGAAATTAGACCCAAATAGCACTTGAATTACCGGTCTTTTGACTTGCCAAGATGTGAGTTTATATTCTAGTGATAAAGTATGTGCGCTGGAGTGATCTAAACTTCAGGTCGTACTAAGCTTAGGAGAACGATTATTTGCCAGCACTGGTTTTTATGAGCTTCCTCATGATGGTTTATTATTTGCCAGCTGTCAAATTTCCTTTATTTAGCAAATTGTGATTGTACCCCGCAGCACGTGGAATAATTTCAAAATGTTTCCCACATAGGGAACTTAAAAATGATTAATAAAAAAGCTTAAAAAACAAGTTTTTGACTATAGTTTCTTTATATATGAAAGATAACTAAAATAATGTTCATTATAAATTGCATCGCACGACAATCCAAAAATCTAAAAATTTATTTATGTCTCAAATATATAAAGGATTTATAGTAAACAAAATTCTACAGTCTGCTAAAGTGCAGCTCAATTTTATCACGGTGAAAAGGTTATTAAAAACATGTTTAACATAGTGCTCACCGCGAGACAGATTAGCAACTAATAGCATTTACATTTACAGATCTAGAATATATTTTAAATAAATATCGTCAATATAATATGCACCGCACAGCGCAACAGGAAAGTATTAAAAAGGTTGTTCAATATAATACGCACCACGACACGCTAGCACAACATATAACATGCTACATAGAGATAAATAGAGATAATCTAGAAATGCATTTATTTAAATACAGTACATTCGTTTGATCTAAAATTTTGATACATCATTTTTATTATCAGCACAAGTCTGCCTGCAAAATTTCAGCTCGCTAGCTTAAGAGGAAGTGGGTTAAAAATTCGATCCAACGTTTTTTCGGCATTCAAGCAAGCAAGACATCAAGCAGACGCCATGAGTTAATATAAAGGATTTAAAAACGGGGGAAAGGAGTTAACAAGTTTTAACACCTAATTGGCCGCTCACTCTAGTTGGGGTCAGAAACTGTGTTCCCACAAAAGGTTCGTTAGTCCGTGTGATAGTTAAAAAATGTATGTGCAAAGTTACACGGCATTCATTTTTTGTGCAATAATTAAAAAATTGCTGCGCGATGTTTCTAAACTGCTGCACGGTGTCGGTTGTATCTCTTCGCGGTAGCACAGACGCGCAGGTAAAGAGAAGATTGGTCACGGGAAATAAAAATGATGACATGGTGTACTTAATAATAAAAATATTTTGATCTGATAAACGTATATTTATTCATCTTAAAAAAAAATTACAGTTTAGGCCCGGCGAAGAATTGAAAAAGGAGAAGTGAATCGTCTCACTGAAAGTAGTTCACAGCTAATAGGTAAGGAATAAAACTTTCTTAAATTGTTCCAAAACGTTTAACAAAGATTTCCATGCCAAGAGCTTACTAAAGAAGATTACAATAATATAAAATTACAGTTTATACTCGTTCTAAAGCCGACCTTTTTGGACAAAATCTAAAGGAACATTAGGTGACTTCTGCATATATATTGAATATTGGAGTTGTTATTATAGAACATCAAGTTCCTTGTCTACATTCTACAAGATTCGACTGTTTTACCAGAAGCAATTCAATATTATTTAAAATATGCACTTACCTGATATCTTAATTGTATTTATGCTTGTGAATATTTTAATAAATTGTCTTACAGGTTTTGTTTTCAAAAACGAATTTTAATAAACGCACTTTAACCACTTTTTACCAAAGAAACCACAAAATTTAGAGTAACTCTTGGGGTCGGCTTAAGAGCTGGTTAAACACTTTTTAAATCCCTTATATTAACTTCACCGCCGTCTCGTCATCTCTGTCTTGGGCGGGCGGAAAAACAAAAGTCAAAAATGACCCACTTCCCGTGATCCGATCAAGCTGAAATTTGGCACATGGACCCGTCCATGCAAAACTACCTGCAAAATTTCAGCTCGCTAGCTTACGAGGAAGTGGGTTAAAATTGATTCAACGTTTTTTCGGCACTCAAGCAAGCAAGCAGACACCACGAGTTAATACAACATATTTAAACAGAGCATCGTGATAACTCTAATCGTTTAACAAATTGGTTTTAGTAGGCAAAGGTCAACAGATATGTTGGATACTCGAAATATGTCATGGAAATAAACCAAAAAAGCATTTGTTTTCTTGCTTGATAATATATGTGAAATAAGCGACCAATAAGGCCGGGCAGTAGTGTCCAGTAATGTGATTGATTCCTACAGGAACAAGAAAAAAAATGAAAACAATCTGATACAAACAGAAAGGACAACACGCGGTATTATGTTCTTTTTAAATCCCTTATATTAACTTCGAAATCTTGTCTCTCTCTCTCTCTCTCTCTCTCTCTCTCTCTCTCTCTCTCTCTCTCTCTCTCTCTCTCTCTCTCTCTCTCTCTCTCTCTCTCTCTCTGTCGTCATCTCTTTTTACGTCCGGCGGAAAACAAAAGTAAAAAATGACCCACTTCCCATGCTCCGATCGAGCTGAAATTTGGCACATGGACCCGACTCACCTAACAATGCATCGTATTAAAATTTCAGATCGATCGAACATACCTTAATTTAATTAATACATTTTAAGTTTATCCTTATATAACGTATGTAATTCAAATTCACTGTTTGTTATTGTTTTTTCCACGTGAAATTTTGAGTTGACGCGTTGACGCGGCCCATCGAAGTACCGGCGTGCTTTTGTTTACATTTTACGTATCACGCTGAGCTCGGTCAAGCGATCGGTGACCAGACTTTTCCCCTCTCCCCCACCCCCCTCAGGGTTATGAAGCAAAGTTGAGTTAAGACAGATTCAGTCGGTAATTTAAATGTTTGTCGCGTTTGAAAATAATCAATACTGTTAGTTATGTCTCATATATAAGGGATTTATAGTAAAACACTTTGTTTTTACGGGTTTGTTTTTTATACTATTCTCTTCGAAAAAGAGAGAGAGTTGGATAATGAACGAACGGGCTATATAACGAGTAGATATGGTAATCAAAGCATTTGAATTCTTTAAATTTTTTTCCACGTGAGAGTTTGAGTTGACGCGTTGATGCGACCCATCAAAGTACCGGCGTGCTTTTGTATACATTTTACGTGTCACGCTGAGCTCGGTCAAGTGATCGGTGACCAGACCTTTCCCCTCTCCCAGCCCCCCACACCCCCAGGGTTATGAAGCAAATTTGAGTTAAGACAGATTCAGTCTGTAAATGTTTGTCGCGTTTGAAAATAATCAAAACTGTTATTTATGTCTCATATATAAGGGATTTATATTCAAAAACTTTGTTTTTACGGGTTTGTTTGATTAAATCCCTTATATTAACTTCACCGCCGTCTCTGTCGTCATCTCTCTCTGTCTGTCTTGGGCGAGCGGAAAAACAAAAGTCAAAAATGACCCACTTCCCATGATCCGATCAAGCTGAAATTTGGCACATAGACCCGTCTCACCTAACAATGCATAGTGTCAAAATGCCAGATCGATCGAAGGTACCGTAATTAAATGAATGCATTTTTAGTTTATCCTTATATGACGTATGTAATTCAAATTCACGGTTTGTTATTGTTTTTTTCCACGTGAGAGTTTGAGTTGACACTTTGACGTCGACCGTCGTGCCGACACCCCCTCATGTCCCATCCCCCGTTATTAAAGACAGGGGACATCACTCGGTGTCAGTCTGTAAATGTTTGTCTCGTTGGAACATAATCAATACTTTTAGTTTTGTCTCATATATAAGGGATTTATAGTCAAAAACTTTGTTTTTACGGGTCTTTTTTTGTTAACTCTTTTAAAGCTCATCATCATTTCAAGCCTTCTTCTTTCTCTCCATGTCTCTCTCTCTTTCACTCTCTTCCTATCTCTCTCTCTCTCTCTCTCTCTCTCTTTCTCTCTGTCTCTGTCGTTTTCTCACTGCCTCTTCACAATATTATGCCGTCTTTTTATCTCATATTACCTCAATCCATTTTTTCACAAATATATAATTATTACTATTGTATTTGTAATTTAACTGGACCACAAGATGCTAAGAGTATACTCGTTACCATTTCTTACTAATGAATCAATATTTTCAATAATGCAGGAAGTTGATGGTTGAAGTTTTAGATGAGATCTGAAGTCAGAGTACGTTGTAGGTATTTACGCACATTCTTATTTGTATCCGTCATTTGTTTTTTCTATTTTTCTTTTGTTTTAAATCTAGACTTAGAAACAGACAAGATGCAGGATAATGGATGTAACCTTCAACAATGGAATCTTTGTGACCAGGACCACACAAGGTTTATTCCCATTCACAAATTTAGTAAAGATGATCTTCCTAAAGACATGGAGGGTAAAGGCGATGTGTTTCGCATTATCATATTGTATGCTTATTTGACAGTTCGTATACATATCGAAACGAAAAGCCCGAAAAGGCCAAAACGGAAGAAGAGCAAAGTGTACGAAGAGGAAGTAGTTAGTAGCTCTGGTAGCGGTTATGTCTTCAGCATTTGTTCAGGATACAATGAATTAAGCAAAATGCGATGTCAGTGCAAAACTTGCCGTGGCTTACCAGAAAATCAAGCCAGCACCATATGGTGGTTAATAACTTTGTACACTGCAAATCATGTTGTATTCGATGACTTTGAGGCCCAACAAGCGCGCTGCCTATTAAATTTTGATGACGAGTCTCAAGTACCGAAACAGGATGATTATATAGACGGATACAAGATGGACCACGCTGACAAAAAAGATGACAGATCCCGGTTTGTGTGTGCGACCTGTAATTCGGGGCTTGTGGAGAGATTGAAATCAAATTTGAAAGAAATTGAAACCCTTTGTAAGAAAATACCTAAACAGTACAGAAAAGGCAAAAGTAAAGGCAAGCCATGTTTCATAGTGTCTCATCCACATCGCCGTGCCAAACACATCACTATCGGTCAAGTTCTGTGTAAAAAGGGGGGTAAGTACAAATACGATACCGCCACCTGCCCTGGCTCAAGTGGGGCAGCTGTGTATATAGTAGGTAAAAAATTTGAATACTTCAATTATGTCCACTGTCAGGGTGACCATGACAGTGGTAAAAATGTTGGAACTAGCTCATGCGGCTATAAAGGGAAAATAGTATCTCTAAAGACTCTTATTTATTTTAAAAAAGTTGTCTATGATTATGTAAATAACTACATCTATAAACTTAAAAAAGCATATTTGACTACAAAAAACTTTGGGTGACCTCTGCAACATAATTTTGCTAACTTTGTCTGACCCAAGATTAGCGTCTCCTATTAGATATATTTTACCAAATATTCCTAACTGTTCTAAAAGTAATGCAATTCTTAAAATCAATATTGAGGGACTCAACATTGTAAATAGGTTAAGACCTAGAAATTATAACATGAATTTATCGTTTCTGATAGAAATAATGGACTTTGATGACAGTTTCAAAAGAATAAATATATACACTTAGACGTGTAAAGGGTTATAAAAATCATGTCATAGCCATTAAATTTCAAGATCATGTCCATGAAACATCAAAATAATATCCATGAAATATCAAGATCATATCAATGCAACATAAATATATATATATATATATATATATATATTATATATCATGAGCTCAAATCGCCCAAGCTTTGGTCCTGAAGAAACATTATTTATTGTTACTTTTTTATTTATTTCGGTCTTATAAAAAGTTAATTATTGAAACAGAAGACACAAATCTAATTAGTAACAAGAGTACACTTACATAAGAATTTTTATAAGTTAAACAACGATCTGCAGGATTTGGATTTATTTATTGTTAATGTCGCGAATAAAATTAATTTCAGAAAAGTGAGAGTGAAATGAAAAATTAAATTTAACAAAGCAATTTTTATATTTTTTTTTGTTAATGTGAAAAGGAATTTTAGTATTGAAAGATTTCTACAATTATTACTTTATAAAACAAAATTCATTTATAATTATAAAATGTTAGTTTATTTGCTAAATTTTTTTTCTTTCCTATGAAACATAATATATATGTTAAATTTATATCTATTAAATGATATATATATATATATATATATATATATATAAACTATAGAATCTCTTTGAATCTAAATACTTATTTACTAGCAGATGATTAATACATTTACCTTTTGTCATTTAGTAGATATCATATTAGTTAAATTTTTAATTTCCCCTTTTTACATGACGTATAAAACGTTACATTTACTTTTTTTTCTGAATGGCATACAGGGAAAAGTACCCATCTCATTTTATTTTCAATGTCTTATTAGTTTGCTCTTTAACATTATGATTATAATTGTTAAAAACTGTTTAATTCATTGACACGTATTTTCAAAGTAAGATATTCTATATTTACTTTTTATAATATTTAGATCTGATTAAAAAATTGTTTGTAATGTATTTATTAAATTTGAATTTTTTTTTGTTTAATACATTTAATTACTAAATATAACAAGACTCCATTAAAAAAAATCAAAATATTTTATCTTTTAGGCATTTTTAAACTATCGTTAACTTTAAATTTGTATTCATTATTGCTTTTTAGGTCATTGTATTGCATTGAATTTGTTATCTGAATTATAAAATTATCAATTATAAATTCCAGTATCTTTTGAATAATATTTAAACAAATATATATGTATATATATTATTTTCTTACTTACTGGTTGGTCTTGGAAGCGTTGCCACGCCCCTTACCGATTACAATGAAAAATATAATGAACTCTTTGTTTTAAACCCTGTACAATAGCAGACTTCAATAAATGCCATCCCATCCCTACTCCCAAAGAATAACTGGGCAATGAAAACAAAAGCCAACAGATTAGCGAAGATAAACCTCATTGTCACTTTTTTCCTTTCTTTTTTTGAAAATTTGCTTTTAACTACATCTCTATCAAAACAATAGTAAAGATCTTTAACACCATCGTTAAAACGGTCCTTGTCAGGGGTATGAGAATCACTGTGGGTGAATGGTGTTGACTTAGTGAACACTAGTCACGGGTATGATGTTTTCGTGAATTGTTGGTCACATGCGTGTGTGGAATTGTAAGACGCCTATCAGCATCACACGGCTGGAAATTTAGAAAGAAAAGCAAAATGTAATTATTTTTATCGCAAGTATAAAAAATATCATTTAAATGAAAGTAAAAATAACCGATTTTTAGGTCAAGTTACAAAGTAAAGTTAATTTCAAAATATGTAATTACCATATTTAATTTCTTGAAATAGCTCTTTCCGCCTCTCGATGGAACGAGACTTTGCAAGCTTCTGCTAGTGTACTCTGTGTGAGCAAATTAAAAAAAATGGCTCTGCCTTATACACAATTATTGGGCATTCTATTTTCTTTCAAATCAACTACTTCATTTTTTGCAGGGATAAACTTACACTCTTTAGAAAATTTACACTTTTGTTGTACTGAAAAGAGGTTGTTATTTGTTGTTAGTTTTTTTTTAAAAATAATTTTATAAATCTTTTTAAGAATTGGAATAATGCCATTATATTCAACAATATTTATAGATTTTTATATTAAAAAATCTGTTTATAAGAAGCATCCAATATTAAGCTGTAATTTAGGGGCTAGGGTATTTAAAAATATTAATAAAGGACAGTGACATGTCCATACAATTTTTTTTTGGGGGGGGGGAGGAATGATTGGTTTTCGGATGTCGAAACTATCTTGTAAATATTTCCTAAATATAAAGGAGCTACGTGTAATTAAAAAAAACCCAAATAACATCACTATTGTATCAATATTTAGTTCAATTCATAAAATCATCTTGCCATCAATTATTAATAGCATTATTAATATATATATATATATATATATATATATATATATATATATATATATATATATATATATATATATATATATATATATATATATATATATATATATTTATTTATTTATTTGCAAATTTAAACAGGCTAATCGTCATGAAGATTATGGCTAGAATATAAGAATTTTAAAAAAAAATAACTCAAGGAAAATAATACAATCGAATACCAACATGTTCTATTAATATGTTTTTGCCATTTTATGACAAGGCCTACTTAAAATAATAACCTAGACCAGTGGTTCCCAAAGTGGTCCGTACGGACCCCCAGGGGTCCGCGGGACCTTTCAGGGGGTCCGTGGAAAATAAAAATTGATTTGGGGGTCCCTGAACAACGTCAGGGGGTCCGCGCAAGGTTTAAAAATCAAATAATAAAACTGATAAATTTTTATTATTATTGAAATTAAAATAAATCATAATAAATAAAATAGTATGTGCATGCCTTTTCTACTAATTAAATACCATCTTTGGGTGCTATCCTTCATGGATACAATGTTGCTTTACGTAAAAAAAAGTTTTAGAACTACTGTAATTCCCACATTTATAACCAGTCAACATACTTGGTTTGTTGAAAGGTCAAGCTTGATGCAGATGAAATGCCGAATTCCTATAACTATAGGTAGAAAAATACAAGTTTTTAACTTGAATCTACGAGGGTTGCAAGGTTTGGGTATTTTTCGATGTGTCGGGAAGTTATATTTATCTAAATTGTATCCTATCATCAAATGTTTTTAATAGGGCTTTACTGTAGCATTCCATTGAAAACGTTAATAATTCTTAACAGTGGTCTGTTACAACAGATAAGAGAATGAGTGAGCCCAAGGCTGGATTTAGACTTGATGGGGCCCTAAGCTATTTAAGGACCTTTTGAAGTCTAGTGACAAATATGAAAACAAACTTCCGGGGGCCCCCAAGAAGGCAGGGGCCCTAAGTTATAGCTTGTTTAGCAAATAGGTAAATCCAGAACTGAGTGAGCCGAAGAAACAATGCCGACAATATGGTGTTAATGAATATTTGATGTATGCCTAAATGTTTGGAAACAGATACGAAACGTGAAACGTTATTTACTGAATTTAAAAAAATGTTTGAAGTTAAAGCAATACACTTGAATTTATGGCATATTTAAAACATTCTGTACCAAATGTATTTTCAGTAAATTGATTCATTCATCAACATAAAATATTCCAAAAAATCTTAGTGAAAGTTTGCATGGATCACTACATTATGTCATTAGAGCAGTTAATAAAATCAAAAGGAATGCCTTCGATGAGAGATTATTTGCTCACCACGGTTTGGAAAATGAAGAAGAAGACTATAATGGATTATTTATTCACACAGAATTACGCTGGTTATCATCACGTACATATTTAAATCGATTTTATACTCTCTTTGATTCATTGTCCAAATTCCTGGAAAACAAAGACAATTAGCATCACAATTAACTCAAAAAATGACATATCCTTTATTAATGAATTATTTACCAAACTTTAACAAAACTAATTTGAAACTACAACTACTACAAGGTAACCAATTAAATTTAATCAAAACTAAAAGCGTTATATCTGACTTTGTTGCAAATCTTTTTCTTTGCAAACAAAACTTAGGAACAGGAGAATGTTTTCAGTTTTCAAATCTTTTGAAATTGCCACAAAGTTAAAGGTTTGCTTGCCTCCTGTAAAAACTTAACGGCTCTTCATGCAGACATTTTGTAGGCATTTGCCACTATAGGACATTTCCGACTGGCAGTAAGTAGAAAAATACAAGTTTTTAACTTGTATTTTTACAACACATTTTGTTTTTAACACATACAAGTTTTTCTTCTTCCCGTCCGGAATTCGGGCGTGGAATGGGTTGCCTGAAGAATCCAGGAAAACCAACACTTTATCAACATTTAAATCTCTAATAAAAATGCAGGACTAAACACAAAACCATGGATAAGCGTAGGACGCAATAATCTTCTGTATAGAAGGAGCGTCTGTAAACAGATAAGATAAGTTGAGCTCTTTAGCGCATGTACAAACTCAGATCCCAAACACAGATGAATCCATACTAATACAGGAGCAGCTTATTGAAATATCCACAAATGAGGAACTTATACCACTGTTTGAACTAGGATACCATAAATTCTGGTTACAAAGTCAGATCCCAATTTTATATCATGTATTAAAGGTTATTGTACAGAATTTTTTGGACTGTTTTCCTGTCTTTCTATTTGGTAGAACAAAGATTCAGTGGCGTTTTGACCTCATCATAAAAAAACAACGAAAATAAAAAATAAATGACTAGAAATTGGTGCTCGTGAGGATTTGCGGTTCCTACACACAAACATTGAGTCAGGCATAAATACACTCATAAAATCTCATCACGTTAATCCAAGTTTTTTTCTCTCAATTTTATCTTAAACAAAAGTAAAATTTTTAATAAATACCGTATTTTTCATCATAATGTTGCTTTTGTAATTTTTGTACTATGCATTTATAAAGGTTTTTTTTTACTTGGGGGTCCGTGGGGAAATTTTGAGTATAAAAGGGGTCCGTCGGTCAAAAAAGTTTGGGAACCACTGACCTAGACAGTTCAATACTGTAGTTAGTCAGTCTTGTACATATTATTTGAAGGCAAATATAGGTTTTAATTAAATAGCTAGTTACAATAAATTTTGAAAACTCAAACGTGTATGTAGACAATACCAATCTCGTGAGCTGTGTTGTCACACAGTAAATCAGGTGTGGTTTCATCAAGAATACTTTTGAAATTGCATTTTTGATTTCGTAGAATTTTGGATAGATAAAATATATAGCGCACTTATCTAATGTCATTATGAATTATACTCCATACTAATACATAACATAATAGAAAAACCTAATATTTGAAAAAAAAATTAATCAACCTTCTAAATGATGGCCAGGAAAGTTCATTCTATTTTTAGCAAAACAATACATCTTTTCGTTCGCTAGTGTAAAGAGTTGTGGAGAGTAGCATTGATTATCATGAGCGTGAAATAAACGCTGTTTCGTGGAGATTGCACTGATTGTGATTTTTTTTTAAATTTAGAACTAAAAATCATGTTTTGTCATAGTTTCTTAATATATTCACAAGAAACAAAAAAATGTAAAATAAAAAATTTTCTAATAAATTTAAAAAAAAATTGAAATAAATCATCATAAAATCTGACAAGAGTCAGGTACAAATGGAAATATTTCGAATATATCCCGATTCTTAAATGAATGACACAAAACCTAGTGACGCCTCTGGGTACTTGTGGGGGAAGGCTTTCTACTAAGCTACAAGAAGCGAAATATCTAAAGAAGAACAAATTACGTCGTATATACAAGTGGCATAAGACATTTTGTAATATACACAAGTGAGGTTGTGTCCCTTACCAGGAAAGCAGAGAACAAGTTCAAGGCATGAGATAGGAAATTATGCAAGGCTATAAACCAATATGAATGTAATGAAAGGTCTGCAGGAAGTTCACGTACATACGTTTCCTTGCTTGATGTATTATTTCTAATGTGTTTAAATTGAGTTTTTATTAACCAATGATATATTTCTTTGTGAATAAATTAAATTTTACTCCAATGAGGTTATTTCATACTGCATTTTAAAAAAAAACGCTTAATTATTAGATCATTTTTAGTGAGGGATAATTATATTTTAATAGTACAGAAGTCGTTGAAGATGTCCCAGTATAGTTATAACTTAGGAGTGAGGTTCAGTTGAATAAACTTTACTCAAGACACCGTTTGAAAAATAAATTTATTTGATTCTTTTACTTGAAAATGTATATGTGTAAAAAGCAGATGTTTTTGAACTTAAGAAATAAACAAAATAAAGAAAATAGTCAAACAGATCACAAACATTTCATAATAACAAGAGAGCTTTAAAAAGATTGCTGGCCCGTATTAGTAATTGGTACAGACAATTCTTTCTTTATTTATAATTTTATGGAACATGTGCGCTTTTTATTAAATTTCTAGAAGGCCAAGTCTTAGCAAAGGAATAACACACAAAATGTTTTACTCCAAGGCGCATCAAATTAAAATTTCATAACATATTTCAAACGCTTTAACACATAATAACATAATGTATAAACTATAATATGTAATAACCTTTATTACATGAAAGTATTATAACTGCTCCCCCAGTTGTTACAGAAGCCGCATTTTTCAATTGATTTGCTTATAAATGCAAAAAATCATATCCATGAGATTTAATAAATAAAAGAAACATTGAAAAGGAAACAATTTTAATCTTGTTGATACTACAAGAAATTTCTCATGTACGTGTTTTGCGTTATCCCAAAACTGAAGTCATTAATAAAATCGATATCGATTAACACCAAATTGTTGGAACTTATTTTTTTTAATGTGATTATATCATTGCTTGTTTTGGTATTTAACAAAGTTAGAAAAATATATATACAGTGCATATAAATTATCAGACCCTGTTATCAACATACATATTTCCCGTAATGGATGTAATGCTTCTTGGATGTAATGCTGATTTGTTCAATAGTGCGCACCAAAAGTTACTGCACCAAATATAACTCTTTTCGAACGTTCCGTATAAAATTGTTCAATATGATAATAAATGAATCAAATAAAAATAAATTTAAAAAATGAAAGTTCTGTATTACGTTATTTTTTTTTAATATGATATGAATTTATTTTGAAAACTTCCGTTATTTTTGACGGGTGATACGATAGTAGTACATAATCACAACTTTTCAATATCAGAAAATAATTCAACATTTGAACTGCATTTTTTTTTAAAAAACGTAAGAGAAAAGGTAAACAATGCATTTATAAATGGAACAACAAATCGCTTTTTTTAACATGTGCCGTTTAAAATGTGAATTTTTAAAAATTCTTTTTTTAATTTAAAGCTGAAGCAATACTGTTACAAACGATTACGATAACATTTTCATCTTTAACTTAAAATTAAACAGCATGAAAAATAAACAGAAACCAAAGTATTGTTTATATTGCCAATGGTCTTATCCAGTGATATTTTATTATGTGAGTTCAATGCAGTACATCTTGTTATATATTTATTGCCCATTATACTGCAAAGATTTATAAACGCTTCATCATTTTTCTTAGTACATGTAATAGTAAGAGCTTTGTTATCACATGGACTTCCTACACTAATATTAATTAAATAAATGCCATTCAGAGGAGCTGTAAAAATCCTGGTCTTTTGTTCAAAATATCCTCCGTGATTGAATTCAACAGAATGAAACAATTTTATGTCAAAACCTTCGTCTGTTACCTTTAAGGATTTCCAAGCATAAAAACCCACAATGTGTTTAGTGGATTTTAAATCTGTAAATATGATAAAATTAGAGCACCATAAGGATAGATGCATTTTTTATAGAAAAATTACAGACACAAACTATATTACATTGAGCACATACAAAATAGAATTTAATGTAAGACAGTATTTAAAACATGATTATTTCTTTGTTTAAACCAGTGGTTCTCAACCTGTGGTCTGCGGAGATGTCCCTGGTGGTCCGCGATAATGAAATTTTAATTTATATTCAAAGTATAATTATCTATAAATTTCTTTCACGGGAGTAGCAAAATGTTTAGTAGTGGTCCGCGGCTAAGACACACATTTTTCAAGTGGTCCTTGAATCTCAATGGGTTGAGAACCACTGGTTTAAACCATTCTTAGATGGGCGAAACATACATTGCTTTTTTATTATTTATGCCTAAGAACCTTGTCTACATTGAATGTTAACGCTTTTGTTGTTTTTTTTTGTACTTTTTTGTTAGAAACAAAATATTTGTATATTAAAGCAAGCTACACCCAAAAAATTAAAAAAAATTATTACACCATGACCTTCTAAATACGGTATGCCCGTTTATAGTGTTTAACAAATACGTTTTACAGCTCTCATATCCATCTGCAATATAACACCCTGTTGCTAGTTAGTAATTGCGTGCTATTCCACGATATCGTTGTTAATAGCTTGTTATCTTATCTTATCTTATCTTATCTGTTTACAGACGCTCCTTCTATACAGAAGATTATTGCGTCCTACGCTTATCTATGGTTTGTGTTTAGTCCTGCATTTTTATTAGAGATTTAAATGTTGATAAAGTGTTGGTTTTCCTGGATTCTTCAGGCAACCCATTCCACGCCCGAATTCCGGACGGGAAGAAGGAAAACTTGTATGTGTTTTTTCTTGCATACGGAATAAGAAAGGTGTTTTTATCCTTATGTCTATCTGAGGGTTGTATTAAGTTATCTTTGTGTTGTATTTCTAAATTAGAATTAATTGCTTTATGTATGATTACTACTTTGCTCTTGGTTCTTCTATCCTCTAGTGTTTCAAGGTTTAATGATTTAACTAATGGTGTTACTCTTGTCAGTTTCGAATATTCTCCAGTAATGAATCTGGCAGCTCTTTTTTGAATTTGTTCTAGTTTATCAATGTTTTCTTTGGTGGATGGGTCCCATACAGAAGATGCATATTCTAGTGTAGGTCTCACCAAAGTGAGGTAGCATTTTAGTTTTATATCTCTATTACATTTGTTAAAGTTCCTTTTTATAAAGCCTAAGGTTTTGTTTGATTTTTTAATAACTTCATTGACATGGGGATTCCATGATAGTTTCTCATTTATTAAGACTCCTAATTGAGGCTGGGTAGAAAAGTTTCCCAGTTCCCTTTAGTGAGCCAAGTAGAACTTTGGTGTGAGATCCCTCTATGAGGCAAAGTAGAACTGTTATAAGAGATCCCTATATGGAGCCAAGTACAATTGTTGTGTGAGATCCCTCTATGAGGGCAAGTAGAAATATTGTGTAAGATTCATCTGTAACGCAAGCCTGATTTTATTTGAATACCTAGCGTTGAATTTTAGGAAAGTCGACTTGGAGAAAATCATTTTTAAAAACGTGTATTAAAACACAGCGTAATCATAGAAATATACCATTAATTTTTATTAGTTATTAAAGATGGGCAAGTTGAACAGTTGTTTTCTGTTGTTTTCAATTGTTTGACAACTGCAGTGAATTTGTTATATTTTAAAATCAAAAGATACAATTATTCTACCGTTTAATTAAACTGTTTTTGACATTTCTTCGCAACGACTCTCAATTGATTTTCTCTATAAATGAAAAAAAGAATAAATATAATACCCATTTTTAAATCCCTTATATTAACTTCGCGGCCGTCTATGCCTGTCGTCATCTCTGTCTTGGGCGGGCGAGCGGAAAAACAAAAGTAAAAAATGACCCACTTACCGTGATCCGATCGAGCTGAAATTTGGCACACGGCCCCGTCTGACCTAACAATGCATCATATCAAGATTTCAGATCGTTCGATTGTACCGTAATTAAATTAATGCATTTTTAGTTTATCCTTATATGTGGTATGTAATTCAAATTCACGGTTTGTTATTGTTTTTTTCCCACGTGAGAGTTTGATTTGATGCGTTGACGCGACCCATCGACGTACCCGCTTGCTTTTGTTTACATTTTACGTGTCATGCTGAGCTCAGTCTAGGGTTATGAAGCAAAGTTGAGTTAAGAGTTTGAAAATAAAAAATAATGTTAGTTATGTCTTATATATAAGGGATTTATAGTCAAAAACTTTGTTTTTACGGGTTTGTTTTATTAAATCCCTTATATAAACTTCAAAATCTTGTCTGTCTTCGTACGTCGGTCGGGCGGAAAAATAAAAGAAAAAAATGACCCATTTCCCGTAATGCTATCGAGCTAAAATTTGGCACATGCACGAGTCTCACCTAACAATGCATCGTATCAAAATTTCAGATCGATCGAACGTACCGTAATTAAATTAATGCATTTTTAGTTTATCCTTATATAACGTATGTAATTCAAATTCACGGTTTGTTATTGTTGTTTTTTTCCACGTGAGAGTTTGAGTTAACGCGTTGACGTCAACCATCGTGCCGACATACCCTCACGTTCCATCCCCCGTTTTTTAAAGACAGGGGACATCACTCGGTGTCAGTCTGTAAATGTTTGTCGCGTTGGAACATAATCAATACTTTTAGTTCTGTCTCATATATAAGGGATTTATAGTCAAAAACTTTGTTTTTACGTGTCTTTTTATAAAATCCCTTATATTAACTTCACCGCCGTCTCTGTCTGTCGCAATCTCTCTCTGTCTGTCTTGGGCGGGCGCAAAAACAAAAGTAACAAATGACCCACTTTCCATTATCCGATCTAGCTGAAATTTGTCACACGGACCCGTCTCACCTAACAATGCATCGTATCAAAATTTCAGATCGATCGAACTTACCGTAATTAAATTTATGCATTTTTAGTTTATCTTTATATAACGTATTTAAGTCAAATTTACTTTTTGTTATTGTTTTTTTCCCACGTGAGAGTTTGAGTTGACGCGTTGACCCGACCCATCGAAGTACCCGCATGCTTTTGTTTACATTTTACGTGTCACGCTGAGCTCGGTCAAGCGATCGGTGACCAGACTCTTCCCCTCTCCCCCCCCCCAGGGTTATGAAGCAAAGTTTAGTTAAGACAGATTCAGTCTGTAAATGTTTGTCGCGTTTGAAAATAATCAATACTTTTAGTTATGTCTCATATATAAGGGATTTATAGTCAAAAACTTTGTTTTTACGGGTTTGTTTTATTATCCTGAACTAGCAGACCAGTCGTGCGTTGCAACGATCTCAGTAAAAGTGAATAAATTTAAAGTAACCAATGAGTGGTATGATTAAAAATAACTATGCCAGAAACCTTCGCGAAAGTGTGAACAAAATTCCAAGTTTCATAGCAAAAGGATAAATAAATTAAGAATTAAATAGCGTACAACAGAAGAAACGATATTAAGGGCCCTGGCCCCAAAATTAATGATAATATATTTCTTTTTATTGCCATTGTACTCAAGCTATATTCCTAAATATCGTGTAAAATTGAATAGGCAATACAATTATTAAACTTCAGTAAAAAAGACATTTGGGGCCCCCAGATCCGAGAGAATAGACATTAGGAGTTCAGTGCCCAATAGTAATATAGGCTCTTAAGTTTTTATTTACTAAGTTCGGTCAAAGTCCAGTTGTTTTCTCATTATCTTTCGCTTCAACTACTTTTTATATAGCTAATATAGGGGGAAAATGACATTATAGGGCCCCCGGCCCATTTGGTGCAAGGGGTATATTTGAAAAACCTGTTCATTTTAATTAAGTTTTATTGTGGATATATTTCTCAAGATCTTTAAAAAGTGAATAGAAAAATATCTTAAACATATACGACGAAAAGACATTTGGGGCCCCCGGGCCCGAAGATATTGACATTAGAAATTCAGTGCCCTTAAGTATTTTAATATGGGATACCAAGTTTTTTAATACAAAGTTTGGTTAAGATCCATTTATTTACTTAGTACCTAACCCATAAACTAAATTGTATATAGCTCATATAAGCAAAAAACGACACTAAAGGCCCCAGGGCCCATTCTGTGCAAGACATAAAGTTCAAAACACCAGTTCGTTTCAATATGGATAATAATGGAAGCATTTATCATTTTTTTCAAGATCGTTAATATTTAAATGGGGAATAAATTCTTAAAAGTTGATGAAAAATGACATTTTGGGCCCCCAGGAGAAAAGGAATGGTCATTAGGAGTTTATTTCCCTATAGTATTTTAATATTGGCTGTCAAGTTTTTATATACAAAGTTTAGTTAAAATTCATTAATTAACACAGTAGCTACCGCTTAAACTAATTTTTATATAGCTTATATAAGCAAAGCATGACATTATGGGCCCCCGGCGCCCCATGAGTGTTAAAATTCGAAAAAAAATAGTAGCCAGTTACCATCCCGGGAGCATACTAAAAAGTCTCGAAAAGGTTCATGACGATCGTGTGAATGGTTTAGTCAGCTATAAAGGACATGCACACACACACACACAGACATACTTTGATTGTTATATAAATAGAAAGAATGAAATAAAACGACATAAAGGGGGCCCTGGCCTATTCAGTGCGAGATGCAAATTTCATAAACCTTTTCATTTTAATTCAGTTTCATTATGGATATATTTATCAAGATCGTTAAACAGTGAATTGCAAAAATATCTTACACATATTTAAAAAAAGACATTAAGGGCCTCCAGCCCTGAAAGAATTAACATTAAAAGTTCAGAAACCTTAAATATTTTAATATGGGCTAACAAGTTTTTGTATACATGTACAAAGTTTGGCTAAGATGCAATCATTTACTCAGTAGCTAACGCATAAACTAATTTTTATAAAGCTGGTATAAGCAAAAAACGATATTAAGGGCCACAGGGCCCAATTATTGCAAGAAATAAAGTGCGAAACATATGTTCATTTGAATAAATTTGAAAATACATAAATTAATTTTTATTTCTCAATATTGTTAAAAATTGAATGGACGATAAAATAGGAAACATTTACTAAAAAAGACAGTTTGGGCCCCCTACCCCGAGGCAATGAAAATTAGGTGTTCAGTGCCCTATTGTAATACAATATAGACTTTTGAGTTTCTTTTATACTAAACGGGGTCAAGATACATTAATTTTCTCAGTATTATACGCTAATACTAATTTTTATACATCTAATATACGAAAAAAAACTTTAGGGGCCCCTGGGTCCTTTTGTTGAAAGATGTTGATTTCAAAAACCTGTTCATTGTTATTCAGTTTCCTGAAAAATATATTCCTCAAGATCGTGAAGTATCGAATATGTTGTTTATTGTTTCAAAGAGAATACATTCTAAATAAATTCTCATTTAATTGTGTTGCAAGTAATGGCTTTGAAGAAGAAAACAATCTAATATATAAAAAAAGTTGATTCAAGTGTGATGTTTTCCAATATTTTTGTTTTATAAAAGTTTTTTAATGAATTATTTAGACTGATTAGACACACATCAAGTCAAATTCCTTGAATCTTAATAATTCAAGGAACCCAATCATTCTCTTTACGTTGGGCAAGTTGCAACTTCTGTTTAATTTTTTCAATCGTGTAAGTCTCTTTTCTAATGGCTTTCCATTCCAATCTACATAACATAAGAATACATTTACATTAAAGTATTAAAAATGTCTTAATATATGTGTATTTTTTTTTAAATACTAGAAATATACTGCTTTCAATCCAATATTTACCGTTATCGAATTAAAATTGCATAATTTATCCGTGAACATTCCGTTAAGATTTCCGTATTTATCTTAAATTGTAGGTTTATTGATATCTGATAGCTTGATATTTTTGAATAAATAAACAAAAAAAATTTTGAAAATTATTTTCTGTCTTTATTAAATACAATAGGTGAGATAAAATATATTTTCTTTTCATTAAAAAATTCTATAGTAATGTAATGTTCATGTTACCTACCCAATACTCAAATTTATGAAGATCGAGACTTCTCATATTTTCAAACTCTTCAGTGTACCGAGAAGACATCATATTGATAGAGTTTTCTATTTTAGTCATTTTATCAGACATCTCATAATTATCCTGATTCGTACTCTCAACCTTCTTTGACAATTCGTGTAGTGAGACGGACGTACGATCACTTAATGTTTTAACTATTCCGAGCTGTTTATTGAGTTCATTTATTGATATATCGATAGAGTTGGTTGTTTGCCTCCTCGAAACCGTTTAACTTCGAAACGTGTTTTTGAACACATTCTTTTAAATTCTCGATATGCAAAGAATTGGCCTGGATGATCTTTTCACCTGCTGTACATTTTTCTTGCAATATTTTTTGAGACTTTGAACTAGAATCTGCCAATATTTGAATTTTCATGTTAACGTTTTCTTGTTGAGTTGAGAAATCTTTTAAAATCGTATTAACATTTTCATGTTTTTTTTGGAACTTTTTCTGTCGTGGTTTTGAGTGAGAATACAGCTTCCTCTAATATAGCTAGTCTCATATTTAAAATTTGTGAAGAATTTTCCTTTGCTGAAAATCCTGAAAATAAATATTGAAACACGCGTTGAGTCAAGTCGATTTTTTAAGTTACTAATGAAATAAAAAAATGTCTAACATATAATTTTAAAAATATATTATTGAATTAAATGTGTATTGATTAATCAAAGACTCGTCTCCTGCTTCATTTCTCCCATCTTCACTACAATGCATCATTTCAGTTTTAGTAGAGCAATGTGTAAACACTTTTGGATTTTTCTCATTGGATTGACCAGTCAATGAAGCTTGCTGCTCATCGCTCTCATTACTCACAGGCCCTACAAATGAGACATTGCACATGAATATTAAAACATTGGTATTTATCAATTATAGCATAGATGAAATTAATCTAAATTAAATAAACATTTTTTTAATCACGACCCTTACACAATTGAAATAATTTTTAAAAGTTATGTGTATATATATATATATATATATATATATATATATATATATATATATATATATATATATATATATATGTTTATATAACAAAAATCCTATTTCCAATTTTATGTTGGAACTTCCTAACAATATAATAACTAGATAAAATACCCGTAATCACAGGGCTAAAAAATTGAATTAATTTTAAATAATTTAAGAATTAAATTTAATTTCTCAATGCGTAACCCTCAGTTAATTTTGAGACAGAAAATAATTATTTCAAGGTAAGTTTATCTTTTAAAATATCTTTAATTAAATAGGCAATCTCTCTTTCCAATGTGTCAAGTATTATAGCATGAATATAGTAGGAAATATAGCAGCAATTAGGGCTCTCAATACAGTTAAAAAAAGCTTCCTGGATACCCATGCAAAATTTGAACGGGTATCCAGGTTACCCGTTCGAAATGCCTCAGAACTTTCGCCTTCATGCCCGCTAATAGCCTTGTACTTATTTGTTTATTATGACTACTGTTGTAACAAAACTTTCCGGGACTTGCCCCGACTGAGTGGACCCATCCTTCAGCATTTATTTTTGTTATTATAGTGATAATCATTCACCGATTGAAATATATTTTTATAAACCCAAGATTATAGCAGGTGTTGTTTTTTGATTTTTTTAAAGTATGATAGGAATAGGAGTGTAGAAATGAGTGACTGTGTGTATGTGTGGGGGAAGGGGGGACTAGATAAACAAAATTGGCTCGTCGCAATCGGTAAAAAAGATGTGCGACGTATTCCAAAGCCTAAGCCAAGGTCTTTTTTTTTATTTCCTGCCTCTTCTAAATATTGCCATTGTGTTCTATTTTCGTTACTTGAAAAACTCAGATAAACAAAACATTTTTATTTTAATTGATTTTTGTTTCATGTTCCAAGAGAAAAAAAAGTGTATCAAAATACATTGTAGTGTTTTATTTCCGATTGACAGTTATTTCTTCTTTAAGCGTTTTCACGTTAAACGCATTTCACAGTATATTTGAAAAAGAAAATTTTTAATTTGATAAATCAATCGGGAGCTGAAATGTGAACAAAAATCCACACTTCGACCACCGTTGGTATAGACATTGCAGTAACATTTTCACGGGTACCCGGGCGCAATTTTACTATCCGGGTAATTGCTCGGCAAAGGTTGGCCGGGCTCCCGGTTACCCGTTGACAGGCATTGCAGCAATATAAATTTTTCACCTTAGCAAAAAGAAACAGATGAAATTTGATATTTAGTGTTTGTTCACGTGAGCAAATGCACAGTAGTGATAAAAGTGAAATTTGTGCAAAGGTTTCGTTTAAAAATTAGCAATAAGTCCCATTGAAGTCCTTAAGATTTTATTTAAAAATACGTTTTAAATGTGTATAGATTTAATTTTATTTATAATTTTTTTTTGTGGCGTCTTTTTAAACGCAATTTTGATTTACCCGTCCTTTCTTTTTAAGTTCTTATTCACATAATATGTCTTGATATGGCATGAGATATTAACTCATGTAAATCTCATTAGTAAACTCATGCAAGAAAAAATAAAGATATATTATATTTTGTAGCAGTCTATCCATGCAGGTGTATATCGTCCATAAAATATTTACAGAAAAGAAACAAAAATGGCAATGAATGGGGCTTTGTGGAAGGCTTCAGGAATGGTTTAAAACGTGAAGAAGAGCGTCACTGTGGTGAACTTGTGAAGGATCTTAAAGGCCGTCCATAAATGACGTCACTCAATTTTAGCCGATTTTACCCCCCCCCTCCCCCCCATTGTCACACGTCGTCACAAAAACTTAGACCCATCTCCAAAATGACGTCACAAAGCGTTTGCCCCTCCTCCATAAAAGCAGTATTTTCTATTTGAATATGAACATGTTTCAAATCCCTTTTTTGTCATTTAGTATGTTTTTTTTGTGTGAAACTGCACTCCAATATCGAAATATGCGTAAAGCACTGACAACCGTAATTAGATAATTTTTAAGCTAACCAATATTGGCGCGTTTTGATGTGACGTCACATTGCTTAAACACCCGTTAACCCCCCTCACACATCGTCACAGATGTCTGACCCCCACCCTTTTTTTTTAATGCGTGACTTCATTTATGGACGGCTCGTTAAAGACGTCCCCGATAAAACAAGTATTAAAATAAAATCTTTTAGATTATACAGATAGTCCGCAATTAATACAAAGTCGTAAAAAGGCAAAGACAGTAGCTATACAGAAACCAGGAATTAGTAGGATACAAGACTCCGAAAATTAAATTAGATTATTGGATGCTGTTGAGAAAGACCTATAGCTGCTGATGTTTTGGGGATGTATGTGAAAGGTTTCGGATAAGTTCGGTATTGAAAGGAGTGACTTAGCAGGCCAGGGGCAATACATGCAATTTGCCTTAAAAATATAATGACAATGATGAGTCCTTTTTCTACACTGTGTGATTCCAGAATGCGTAAAAAAATACTTTTAACATATTTGTGAATAGTCGTGGTCTTTCTATGGTGTATTTTATTGATTTTGTACGGAAAATTATCACTGAGAAATAAATTCTTATTTAGTGACCACGAGTAAGTTTTTTTATGTCAAAATATATGATAACTCAGGAACATTGAATCTTTTGAAACAGAAACAGAAAATAACCTGATATTTCAAAGGACTTTGCGATTAGAAATGTTATATGTTGCTGAATTGTGTTACTCATCTCGGCACAAGTACTTTGATTGACGTTTCCACCCTTGATCCAAATATCTACTTCCCTTTGTATCTGAATTTTCAAAAGTGTTGAAAGGTAATTATTTGGTCAGTTGCTTCATTTAAGCCTAATAACATTTTTATGAAATAACTGAAAAAATATTTTTTTTCTTCATCTTTTAATTAACATTGTGATCGTTGCCGCTCCTTTAATAGAGAAGAGATTTAATATGTTTGTTAGAATTATAAATATGATTTTAAATATATGAAAATGTGTGATTTATTTATTTATGACACGAAGGCAAACATATGCTATTAAATTTACTTTTTTTCAACAAAAAATTTCTTATTTTATTTTTAAATCGCTTATAGAGATCACAATTTTTCAAACTTATTTTTTTATCATCTTTTAAATTTAGTACAATAATTATCGATTTAAAAATGGAAGTGAACTCATCTTATAGAAAGTGACAAACTCATTGATATGTAATAAAATCAAAAAGGAAAATTAACTTGTACAATTTTGTAAAACCAACTTTAGGACTATCTCCTCTTAACTTGATCAAAAACAGTAGGGCAATGTCAGGATGGTCTCGAAAATTTTCAACATTTGTATAGTAAACAAAATTGTAAAAGTTAATGTTTAAAATATTTTTAAAAATATTTAATGCCATTATATTTATTATTATTAAATTTCAAAGAATTTCTAAAAAATTTTTTATTGATAATAAAAAGTGAAAATACTTTTCACCGAATATGTGACTATGTTACCTTTTACGCTTATTATAGTTTTTTTTATAAAAATTAGGATGCTAATATTTTTTGTCATAATTTGAACGTGTAAGACGTGTAACTAATATTTTTCAAAGGAATGTAATTTTAATGAAGAGTTACCCGACTGAAGACTCCGTCGACACCATCTTTAAGGGATTCCGTCTCTTCCCTGAGTATCTCCATCTGCTGGTTGATAATCTGTGTAAATCTTTTAGCTTCAGCGACATTTCTCGACATTTTTATATCTTTCAAAAGCACTTTAAAAAAAAACAAAACATAATTTCAAAATAATGTTTTGAATACATGTGCTTTTCACAAACTCTCCCAAGTTAATTTGATACAGGGACATCAATTCGATATAACAATTTTAAGAGTTAAATATTTAAAATAGAGAAATTCCAAAAAACCAAATTTAAAGCCCGTTTGGACATAAATTACGATATAATTTTTTAATATAAATTCAATAATTGCACATATTTTTGTAGTCACTACCACGTAATATTGCACTGATGACTACTTACACTCTATCATCAAAATATTTGAGGTCAAAATGTTGTACTTACTTACGACACAAAAAAATAATTTTCAAAAAGTGGGGGAAATTATTTTTCTTAAATTACAACCTGAGCTAAAACACTTTCAACTTTTAATTACCAAAGCAAATATATATTTTTTAGAATTGTTTTCATTCATTGATTTTTTTTAATAAACTCTCAAGTTTTGATATGTACGAATTTTAATTGTAGACTAAAAGACATTATGTTCGATCGGCGCAGACTATAAAAAGTTGAGTGCTATGTAAAACAATGTTAAATTATATTTATAATACTTTTAATGAAATAGTATTTAAAATAAATAAAGGGAAAAAACAAATATAATAAGACATACATAAAAATTAAATAGATATATCTCATTTTCTTGAAACAAAAATACAACCACATATTAATCAACGAATAAACACATAAAGCCAACCATAACAAATACATTGAATTGATTGTTAGCCTGTGACATTTAAGTTATGTACTAACATATACGGGGATTTAAAGCGAAACAATAATAAGAAGTTTTATACTTTATTATAATATATACCTATAAGTTGGAGGCCTAACTATATAAAATAACAGAACGTTGCATTGAAAGATGATTCACACTCAAAATTGTATGTTAAAGTGAAGACGATATAGTGAAATATTTTAGTCAAATAAAATGAAACACAGACTACCAGAAATTTAAACCACATACCAAATAGGGGGTGTAAAGCTTTAGATAGCTTCGTACACAGTGTGAACAAATAATATCGGGTATATCCAATCAATAAGAAATTTCTTAGTACAGGGCTGATTCTTTAATTGAGTTGTTTCCCCTTATTTAATCTTGGATTTCTCATTTTGTTAAATTCCAGACATGTCATAACGATTATAATTATGTATTCGTTATACCTTTCAGTTTTCGGAACATAAATGGTTTAGAAAAATTCAGATGAGTCGAAGCTTAGAATCTTGCGTAGGTTTTTTAGTACACAATGTTTTTTAAATTTTTAAATTGTAAGGAATTTTATATTTAACAAAATATTTAAAAATGTGTGTGAAAGTCAGTAGATCACACAATTTCTTTGATTTAGATTTTTTTTTAAACTTGGCTGCATTCAAAATAACACTAAACACGAAAAATTTAAATTTAATATGCAAATATCTTGTTTCATTGTTTTTTTATTATTTTTTAAATTTAACCTATTGTAGTTTTGTATAAATGTTTTTTTAATTTATATTCCTTGATTTATCTTATTTAAATTAATTTAAAAACTACAGTCAAGCAAAGAGTAATGATAATTTTTTTAAAATGTAAACTAGACTTAAACCATGGATCAGCGTAAAATGCAATAGTCCCCTTTAAAGAAAGAGCATCTGCAATAGACACGATAATTTCAAACGACCTATTACTTTTGTGCAGTAAAATTCCTCACGTACTTAAAACTATTCATATTTTTAAAATTTTAAGGAAAAAAAAGAGTTACAGTGAACGTTTTGTGCCCGTGTCATTATTTAATAAATAAAAAAATCTCATGCAAACAAATCTAAATCCATATGCCCCTGTTTTCATAACATGTTGTTGACTGTAATATATTACGGACCACACGGGGTGACGCTATTAAAAAAATGACAACAAGACGTGAAATTCTGTCTGTTCCTGTTATTTGGTACTAGCTGGTTCTGAGGAGTTCTATAGGGTATGTCGTGAGGGCTATCGCCTTGGGTGACAGAAACCCTGGTGAAGCCTCTGGTTTCACATGTAGGGAAAGGCATCCTGTATTGATTTCCGTCTTCCAAGCTACAAAGTAGCAAAATATGTAAAGAAGAAAATATTATGTCATATATACTAGCGTCATAAGACCTCTTGTTATATACACAGGTGAGTTTTTGTCCTTTACCAGAAAAGCAGAGATCCAGTTGAAGGCATGGGAGAGGAAATTATTCAGAACGATAAACCGTTGTGAATAAATTTTAAAAAAAAATGTTGGAAAGAAGTCCAGTTCATTCTAATGCTTTGTATGTTTGATTATTTCTGGTGTGTATACAAAGGGGTTAAATCAAATAATGATATATGTATTTTTGAATTCATTTAATTTTATCACAATGAGATTATTTTTTAGTGCATTATATAATAAACTTAATTATTAGATGCTTGTTTATTATGGAAAATTATTATTTAATTGTACAGTAGTCGCTGAAGATTTAACATTATTGTTATAATCTAGGGGTGAGGTTCACTTGAACGTTTTTGTTTGTCCATTTTGATCGACGATGACCACTCTCATCAAATTATTCATGTGCTTTGGTACTATTTCGTGTGTCCTTGGATGCGTTATTAGCCCTTCTCTTGCCCGATAGTTGCGTCCACATGTCCGACAAGAGACAAGATGATTTCGAGCACGATCTATCCCGGCCTGTCGTCTGGACTTGGCAGCCTGTTGTCTGTTAGCCTAAAACAATGCTCCCCTTTCCGTATCATAAGGCGCCTTGAGGCTTAGTCGCTGCCTCCAACCTCTGATGAGGCCATCCCAGAGGTTTTAAGCGTATTTTTATAAATCTTCCTTAGACTTCCGTGGACTTTCTGCCAATCACAGAGTTCGCCGGAGAAGAGACAACTTGAAATAAATCTACTCAAGACAAGTATCTAAAATTAAAAGTAATTTTGTTCTTTAATTTAAAAATACAAATGCGTAACAAGCAAGTTTCACATAAGGAATGAAGAAATAAACACAATGCAGGAAATAGTCAAGATCATCACCTTAATTTTACAATGAAATATTCTTTTAACAAAAGCGCGCATCATAATAATAAAAAATAAGACATAAAGACAATTCTTTGTTTATTTGGACGTTTTAGAAATATTTGTATATTCTTTTAAACATCTAGAAGGCTTCGTCTTGTCAAAGAAATTACAACCAATATCTCTCCTACATAGAGGATGGTACTTTTCAAATGCAATAAAACATAATTTATAGCTTATAAGAAACAAAATTAAAAAGTTGAATGAATTTTAACTGTTACATCTTTTGTTACATAAACCCCTATTTAAATTTAAATTGATTTGCTTAGACACAGAAAAAAAATCTTAGCAATTAGTTTACATCAATGATAAGAATATTAAAAGGGGAACATGTTTTTATCTTCTTGATATTATGTGACTATCAAAATATATGTGTTTTGCTCTATCTCCAAAAATAAAGTCATTCATACAATTGACATCTATCAACAATATATATTTTGCCCTATAAACAAATGTGATTATAAGTACCATTGCTTATTTTGGTAAATAAGTTATACAAATATCTTTGCAACGTATTACAACTATAAACCCTTTTATCGTATATAATCAAGACTTTTCTGTGTTAAAATATGTACTATTTGAACAATAAATTTTGTTTAAAAACTTGAGAAAATGTATAAATATATATACCAAGGGAAGAAATGTTAGATTTTTTAACACTTTGTACGGTTTCTATAACAAAATATACAAAAATAACAGTTCCATCTTTAACTTGTAATAAAACAGCATGAAAAATGAACTCACATCCAAATATTGTCGCAGTTCTTAAACAACAATTTCAATGATATTTTATCCTTTTCTTGCATTGTAGTTCATCTTTTTATAGATTTATTCCCGTACACTTCGCAAAGATTAAACGACTCTTTTTAAAGTACGTAATCTAACAAAGAGTTACCCTATTGAAAACCTCGTCGACACCATCTTTAAGTGAGTCTGTCTCATCCCTGAGTATCTCCATCTGCTGGTAATAATCCTTTTAAATCGTTTAGCTTCAAGACCTTGTTCGCCCATTTTAAATATCTTTCAATTACACTTAAAATAATTCTAAATTTATGTTTATAATACATGTTCTGTATCTCTAACTCACACAAGATTTCAATGTGACTAAAAACATAAATACAGTAAACACGATTTAAGAGATAGAGATTGTTAAGAGAATTATTACAAAGATAATTATTGTTTTAATTCCCTATTTGCACATTAAATACATTATTAGGAAAGTAAATTTTGAATATAAGTTAAAAAATTTCACAATTTTATATTTAATATCACATAAGATCGTGATAACGACTTGTTACAATTTAGTTTCTAAAATATTTGAGATAAAAATGTTGTTCTCACTGACGACACATAAATTCATTTGAATAAATTTTTAAAAATGACTTTTTATTTGAATAATGAGAATTTTGTTTTGTATATTTGTTTTTATTTGTGGTTTTATTGATTCATTTTCAAGCTATACTAGTCAAAAAACTTAATTGTAGCATTCCAGTGACTTTAAGTTCGATCTGTGCGGTCTAATAAAGATTTCAGTCCATTTAGACACATAATTATAAAATAATAATTTTTATAATTTCAATGAAACCTTATTTAAAATAACCCGCAAATAAAAAAAAATTTAAAAAATAAAATAATTATAATGTCCCTGACACTATAATGGATGAAACAACATCTTGACCGCTGCAGACTAAATAAGCATTGCACTGGTGGTTAACCATGACCTTTTAGTTAAGTACAAATAACTTCGAGGATAGAACAAGAAACCAGTATTTTATTATTAGTTGTATTAATATTGCCACGTATTTCGGGGCCTGTAGTCATTGAGTGAGCAGACTGCGACATTGAAAGATCATTTCCATTTACAACTGTAAGATAAAAAGTTGGTATATTGTAAAATAAGGAGTGTCTATTGGTATTCGACTACCAATAGCAGGTCCCTGCGGTAGCGGCTATTTGTAGTCAGTTATTTTAAGCATCCAATGGAATTTAAGGAACACTTAATAGCTACTGATATAACCATTCAAAATTCGCCAAATGTACCGAAATACCTTAGTCTCATGATAGAGAGTTGGACTTTTGAACTGATTGATGAAGATCAGGCATGGGTACGATTTTAGGTTGAGCCTAATGTTTTTTTCTTTCTTTTAAATTTTAGGGTCAAGGTTAGGGATGGTTGTCTATTTTTTTTTACATTAAATTGAAAAACAAATTTAGGGACTACCACGAATGAAATCAATTTAAAATTATTATAATTACGATTAAATTAGATATTTTAGTTTTAGAGTCAGGGTTAGGGATAGTTGTCTATTTTTTTTACATTAAAACATTACATCAAACTCAGAATATCACCTAGTAGTAGTTTTATTAACAATTAATAATAGCGAACTACCAATAGCAGACAACCGGAAATGGCTATTTGTAGTCGAGTACAAATAGCTCTCTAGAAGCTATTTAATTGGTAGTCACAACCAATAGCCGCAGCCTGTAAAATAGTTTAACCACTGAAAAAAAAATAAAAACAAACTTCAAGAATTTTCAAATTTTACGAAACAAATTCTATGTTAAGCTTTATTTAAATAGCTGCTAAGACAGGATAAAAAAAATTCTGGTATCTCAACTCAATCGGAAATTATTAGTACAGGACTGTTACTATACGTTGTTCGCCATCATTTAATCCCGTAATGCAATTCATAATGTTATGTAAAATAATACATTCTTGGCAAGTCACAAAAGATAATAATTATGTATTATTAGTTATAGCTTCCGTTTATAGAACATTTATCAAACATATATTGTGTAAGAAGATATAGTGTACAGGTAGATGTAACTGTTTTGCAAATATATTTTTTTTAACAAATTCAAATTTTCAGGAATTTCAAAAATTATTATTTAAAAAAACATTTATGACCAAGGCTCATGACAAAAATTATCTGGAATTAGATTATAACAGTTATTGTAACTTTGATTTAAATAAACACTGAATGCAATATATGACTTGAAATGCAATTAGCTTATTCCTAATTAAATAAATTTTGGAATTTATATTTATACTACTCATATACGTGTATTCAAATATGTAACTTCATTGTTGATATGTATAGTAATAATAATCTATGGGCTAGCGTTGGAGTAACAAGAATTTCAAGCGACATATTAGTTTCCTAAAACATATATTTTATATATAATATAAGCAACTAATTATTTATTTTTTTTAAATAAAGGGGATCAATTATTAAATTGATTATTCAATTGTGCTGCAAATGTCCTTAATTAATCAAACAAATTGAAAAATGATTCCGAATCGTAAGTTCACTATTTTCATCCAATGTCTCTGACTGTAAGTAAATTTCCTCCCCCGCCTTCATTTCTAAACACCTGGTTATCGCTTGATTCTCATAGACATGTAAAAGGCTTAGGTCCTGCATGCCACTCCTTTTTAGGACACATGAAGTTAAACTATTTTCTTGAACCTCTGAAGTCACCGAGCTGACACTTATTAAATACAGGCCATCTATCGGAGCAGTGAATGTACCGGTTGATGGATCAAAGTGATTTCCGTAATTGTCTTCGAGATTTTCATAGTTTATAACGTCACAACATTCATAGATGCAATTAAATGGTGTCCATGCATAGAATCCAACATGCGAAAAGAAACATCTGCTTTCTGTTGAAAAAATGTTATCGTATAATATGATTAAAATTCTCACATTTTGTAGTGACAATCAAACACACTTTTTGCTTCTTTCTTTTTAAAATTTCCTTGAAAAAGTTCACAAAGATGTGATGATTAATAAATAATTCACACTACATTGACTTAGAAAGATGGATATATGTATAAAAATTTTTTTCTTTTTCCGTAACAAAAAATAACGATTACAAATACTCGTTCCACCCGACTTTAATTCGGGAGTGGAAGTAGTTGCTTGATAAAATGAGGAAAAACATCACACTTTCAACATTTAAAACGTAAATAAAAGTGTATAAATAGACATAAACAATGGATAAGCGTACGACACAATATTTTTTTAAGAAGTAGCGTAGGTATTAGGAATGACAAAAATATTTTCTTACCCTAACAATGGTCAATTTACACATATTTTTAAAAAGATTAATATCAAATAAATTATTATTTTGCGTCACCATTCTTCCTAACCCCGACTAACAGCTGGCCTCATCTAATTGAATGTAACAAGCAACAATTTCAATAAGCCCTCGAGGGATTATCTTCCTTAAAGTAGACTTTTCAGCTTCCGGTTAAGCTCACATTCAGAGATAGGTCTCCAGCTTTTGGTCAATAAGTTCTCAGAGGCATGTAAAGATTTCGGTCTAAAGATAAGCCCAAAAAAAGACCAACATTATGAGACAAGGAACAGACTGCTTCACAGCAATATCAATTGAGGGAAACACCTTGGATATCGTCGAGGATATTACCTACCTTGGCGGTAACATCACAAGCACACTCTCCCTGGAAAAGTAAATTGAAAGCAGAATCGGCAAGGCTGCATCATTAATGGCTAGGCTGAATCAAAGAGTTTGGAACAATGCACAGCTCAGTGATAGGACGAAAATCACTGTGTACCAGGCATGTGTGCTCAGCACACTCCTCTATGGCAGCGAGTGCTTGACGACCTATGCCAAACAAACAAAGCAACTCAACAGCTTCCACTTACGATACTTGCGCAGGATTCTGCACATCTAGTGGCAGGACAAGATCACGAATGTCAAGATACTCAGAAGGAGTCATATGCTGAGCATGCACTCAATCCTGAGTGAGGGGCGCCTGTGTTGGTTGGATGAGCTCGGAGCGCATTCCAAGAGGCTTGCTTTACGGCGAGCTGGCAACTGATATGCGGAAGAGAGGACGCCCCTGCTTGCGCTTCAAGGATGTCTGCAAAAAGACATGACTCTGGCGCAGATTTACCATAAAACGTGGGAGACCATTGCTGAGGAGCGCACCTTCTGGCGGGCAAAAGTGCACGAGGGCATTCAAGTCGCGGAAGCCTCCCTTACAGGCAGGAGCGAGGAGAAAAGGGTCAGGAGAAAGGGGAAGGGGGTAGAGAAGCAGGAGGAAACGCCATCATCTCTTGAGGATGGACGGATGGTATAGTAGTAGTAGTAGTAGTAAGCTTCCCGTAATTCTCTTTTGGGATACACACACAGCAGACAAATACAACATTGTCTACATCACTTGGTCTGTCAATATTGTTGAAAACAGCTGCCCTGGTACCCGTCCATACTTTGAACGGGTACCCGGGTTACCCATTCGAAACGCTTCAAAAGTTTCTCCGTCAAGCCCGCTATTAGCCTTATGTGTCTTTGTTTATTACGTGAATGCAAATTTAGATGTAATGAATCAGCGATGTAAAAATGATGTCATTGGATTTGTACTGTAGTACAGTGGTGTAAAAACAATGAGCATAGGATTGCAAAAGGTTTTTTTTTCTTTTTTTTCTGGGGAAGGGGGTGTTGCGCTAAACAAATGCTTTTTGAAAGATAAATGGCGGTAATCGTATGATAAAATATTAGGTTATTTCTAGTTCATAGCTGACAACTGTTGTAATTAATCAAACTTTCTGGGACTTGCCACTAGTGATTGGACCCATTACCCAGTATTAATTTTTTATTACAGTGAAAATCCTTCAACGATTGATTTTAAATAAAAAAAAATATTAATAATAGAGCAGGTTTTACCATGAAAAGAAGTGGAGAAAGGAGTGAGCTGGGAGGGGAATTAGATAAACAACATTGGCTTCTGTCAACTGGTAACTCACAGTTGTTCGGCGTATTTCAAAGTCAAAGCCAAGTCATTTCTGTCATTTCCCGCTATTTCTAATTATTGACGTTATGTTCAATTTTCCTTACCTTAATATTTCAAAGAAATTAGGGCTGTTAAAGATTTATTTAAATTTAATAGTTAACTTTTGAAAAATCAACCATTAATTATTCGTTAATTTCGATTAAAGCCAAAAATTAAACATTATGATGTCATAAGTAACACTTGTTAAACGTTCTTGTTGACAATCTAAATATCACTGAAATGTCTCCTTTATATGTCATTTTTTAACCAGCTACGCAAAAAGACAAGTGTTTTAACATTATTTGGTTGAAGTGATGAGCGGGTCTATTAAATTTTGACATTACAACAAGCCGAGCTGAACAATCATTCCCATGGAATTGAGTTGACTGATATGCACAAAACGGTCTTGGCTAGGACTAACAGTCAGTCGTCATTCAATAGTTTAAAACCAATATTTTCATGTTTTACTTTTGACTTCCAATATGTTGTAAGTTTTGGGTCGATTAATCGTTAGAAAATAATTTAATCGTTAAAAGTTTTTAACGATTAATCGAGATAGTAATCGTTAATTTCCGAAGCCCTGAAGAAATATAATATTTTTGTTTCAAAGGTTTTTTTAAATTTCAAGTCCCAGGAAAAAATGCGTATCAAAATACATTTTAGATTGTCAGGACCGTGTTTTATTTCCAGTTGACAGTTATTTCTTTTAAAGCATTTTCATGTTAAACGTTTTTCACAGTATATATTTCAAATGAAAAGTTTTAATTTGATACATTATTTGCGAGCCTAAATGTTAACAGAGAAGAGCCACAGTTGGTATAGACATTGCGGTAACATTTTCATGGGATAGTTAGTTAGTTATTCCTCTCGGGCCGAAGACGGCACATAGGGCAGGAGTCATGAATTTCCATTTACGACGATCCGTCGTCAATTGTATTAGGTCTTGATTATTTCTTACACCCATGGTTGAGCTTTCTCTTCTGATTGTTTACGTAGGGTTTCCTTTGGTCTTCCTTGTTTTCTTTTGTCTTTTGGTGTCCATATGAAAGCCTTACGAGGGAGTCTTCTCTCGTCCATTCGAAGAATATGACCGATATAGTTCCAACGTATTCTCCTTATAAAATTTGACACTTATTCTTGGTTTCTTCTCTTATTGTTTCATTTGATTTTAATTCACTCCATTTTATATTTAAAATTTTTCGGAGGCATTTTTTTTCGAAATCAACTAATTTCTTTTCTATAGCTTGAGTGGATTTACAGCTTTCGCATCCATATGTTAGTACAGGGATTACGCAAGAGTTGAATAGCAAGAGTTTTCACGGGTACCCGGGCGTAATTTTACTACCGCGGTAATCGCATGGCAACAGGTAAATAGGAACCAGTCACTATTTTTTTTCTAAATGATGTTTTATTGTTGTTATTATAATGCTTGATTAAAATACATTTATTGAATATTATTTACCTTTATTATTATTATTTTTTTACATTAACAATCAGAAATAAAATCAACCTAATATTTTAAGCTAAAATGACTTTATCTTAACTAATGGTTATCGACATCTTACCGATTTGTGTTACTGAATTCGATAGTGCAGCTACACGAACCTCAATGGAATCAACCTGAAATCATTTCATAGAGAAATGAAATATCTATATCTGTACAACATTTCTTTTTATAAAAATTATATTATCAGCTTAAACAAGAAAATAAATTGAACACGTTATTTATGAATTAATCAATATACATAATTTGCTATGTATGTCCGTCCGTCCCGTCTCTCCATCCCGTGCGTAACGCTATGCGAGGTAAGTCCAGTTTTTAAAAAAAAATGAAAATTTAGACGTAAAATATTTTTAAAATGTTGGTTTCGAAATTGACAGAGCGTGTTTCTCGCCATAAAATATTGTGACCTAATTATTTGAGCTTATATTAATGTGTGAAAAGGGAACGAAGTAAAAAGAGTCATGGTTTACATGATATGATTAATTTTTGTTTTGTATTAAATGTCCGTTTTTTGTGTATGCGTGCTTGTCAGTATTATGTACGTAATTATAAATTTAATATTCAATATAAACGTATAACATCCGTTTTTCGGTTTATGAGATTTACAATTGGTTGGTGTTTGGTTGTCAAGTTCCTATGCGTTTTGAACTTCAAAGACATTATATATTACTGCAAATGAAATGTGTCAACTTATGCTTCAATTAGAGTTTGTTTTTCTTGTATACCCTTCGAGATTGCATATTTGTATGTTATAAAATAAAGTATTTTAATATCGGACTACCCTCCCCACAATAGTTTTTGTTTGATTGTCTTTTACATATAATATTTTAATGCTTCTTAGACTAAACATTACATACAGAAAAACGTTTCTTTTAATATAGAACTGGAAGGTGTGCTGACTTGACAATAATGAAAACGTTTATTTGAATTCCTAAAAACGTGTATATTAAATTGTATATACGATTAACTGTTGATACTTTCATATTTTCTTTTATCATGTGATAAACTTTACTTCAAAGGTTTCATGAAAAATAAAAAGTTCTTTGTCATTCATATTGAAGACCTCAAGGCGAGAAACCGTTAAGTGAGTGACATTTGTTTGTTTTTTAAAAATTGCTATCCCTGTATCTAATAGAGGATAAAAAATAAAATGTTCTGAATCAGGTTTTATAAAAAAACGTATGTATCTGATCCAATTAACAATTCAAATCTATGTAGTTCATTTATAAAAATATATATATATAATTTTGAACTTTACAACTTGAATATCTCAAAACTGTCACAAAGCCGTTTCTTCCTTTGAGCTCTACGATTTGTAAATAGTGCTATGCTTTTCTTAGCATGTTTTTGATGATGTGGTAGTAATAACGTAAGGACCAATGGGCACCTAAACTGATACGTCATAATAAATCTGGAAAAGGAGCTGACTTGACAATAATAAAAACGTGTGTGTGAATTCCTAACACGTGTATCTGATTAACTGTTGATAATTTAATATCTACCGTTATCCTGTGACAAACTTTGCTTATTACGTTTCATGCAAAATAAATAGTTCTTTGCTATTTACATGTGTAAAAAATTACATATTATTTTTTACATGTTTTGGTAATGTTGTGGTAATAATGTATGGATAAATGGGTGAAGAAGACTGACAAGTCATAATCTTCAATGAAGCTGAAACGGCTTCAAATCACATATGTGCTTGATATGGATCACATTGAAGTCACATAATTTATTTTTAGCGCACTGTGCTCTATAATTGGTGCAGTCATAATTGGTGTGCACTATTTATTGTCGCATGTTAATTTCCGGAACGCGCAACCGGTGGTTTATAAACTCCTCAGCGATATTTGTGAATACTTCGAACTTCAAAATTCTTTCCTGCAGTATCATTTTATGGTTTTTGTAATTCTTTCTACATACTATTATCATGATTACATCATTATTTTGCATGCAAATTTATATAGAGCACAGCCTAAGCTTGGGGTTTTTCTCATTGCACATATATTCGTATATATATAATAACAATATATAAGTTGCTATGTATGTCCGTTCGCAACGCTACATTTTAGAAAGCGCAACACTTTAAAAAAGCCTTGAAAAAAAAATTACTGCACCAAAAATAAATCTTTCCGAACGTCCGCACTAGTGTTATTAATATTTTTATATACCTTCGAAATTTTATTCTTGGGTGTACTTTTTTTCTTGTTCAAGATCTCACTCAATTTTGCCAATGGAGTCAGTCTTTTGTCTAGCAGTTGACAAACCATGCCAATCTGTGTAAGTTTAAATATATTCATTTTCAATATCCTTTCTTAAATTATAGATAATGATTATGGCCCAACACAACATCTATTACAACATTGCATTAACAAAAATAATGTGATAAGTTGTCAATTCATAAAGACAATTTTTAAAAATAAATAAATAAATAAAAATAACAAAATTAGCCTTAGTTCAAATACTTACTAAATCCTCTAGATAATTTATTTTGATACTGCTCACATTTTGATTTGTATCTTTCATCATAGATGACATAAGAGTAATAGATGTTTCTAGTTCATTCATTTTAGCAGACATTTTATCATATGTTTCATTCGAACTGTCAACTCTCTTTGACAAATCTTGTATAGCCATTATGCCATCATTGCTAGACAATCGAAATAAGCTGTTGTCTTTATTCCGTTCATTCATTGAAGCATTGACAGACTTGTTTTCCTCTTCTGAAACATTCACCTTCGCTCCAAGATTTCCTGAAGTTTCATATTGGTCAATCTTAAACGAATGAACTTGGTTTGCCTTTTAAAGGTCCACTATCTTTTGTTTATTTTTTTCTTAAATTTTGAAATTGAACTGTTTGCATGTGTCGACCTTTTTGTTAGCTAGATCTTTAAATTTCCTATCAACGTGTTCTTTTATTATATTTTTTTTATTATTATTATTTTTTTGAAATTGTTCTAATGCCTCTTTTAATGAGAGCACATTAACCAATAGTATGGAAATAATTTTAATTTGGGAAGCAATGGCTTATGGAGAGAAAACACATTTACACATAAATATTTTTTGAAATGCTTATTGAAAACTATGATTAATTTGGTAATACACACTGTTAACACGTGTATAATTAATTCTCAACGACATATACATTTTTTTGTGCTAGTAAAAAGTATTTGCATGAAGTGCGAATCTTACATATATTAAGTAAAGTAATTCTAAAAATAATAATGTTACGCTAATATTAATCCAATACAATAATCATTTGTTAAGGAAAATAGCTTCTTGATATTAAAATATTTTTTTTTACATTTAAAAAAAACAAAGGATACACATTTTTAGGAAAATAAATATTTCACCTACTTTACTGATGGTTTCATCTCTGGTTTTAATCGTATCAAAAGTAATAAAACTAATAATATATTATTAATTTATATAGCGCAGTATTCCTGTTAGGAACTGGGATCACAGTACTTTACATGAAGATAATAGCATACACACACGTATGAAATAAACATTCATATCATAGCAACCACACAAATGACAGTACGTTATACATAAGCTAGGTAAATCATTAAAAGAAATGTTGTTTCATTTATTTTGAAAATACGTAATTTAGTTCAATGTTAGGTATTCGTTATATATTGTTGCTTAATATCCCTTTTTTTGAAAGAAAATGTATGGAATTTAAAATACAAAGAAATAAAACGTAAAGGAATATCATGTTTTTTTAATATCAACACATACACTTTAAAAAAAAAGGATTGTGACTACAAAAAGGTGTTTGATAAAACAAAAAGATTTCAAATTAATTGATCACGAACCAATTTTTAAGGACTAATCTGTTTATGTTTTAGCTATTTCATTTTTGTTTTAGAAAACATAAAAAAGTTATTAACGTTTTTTTAAAAAATAAAACAATTGTAAACTAGTGTTTTCATTGTATAGTGTTTTTTGAAAGATTTCGTTCTGTGCAAATGTGGATAGTGATTGATCAGGTAAGTGTAGCATAAACTAAATTGGAGAAATAAATCTCAAATTAATTGTATAACAGATTATTGTCTTGATTTTTTAAGAAAAAATAATTGGTCAAAATTAAATGATTTTTATTCTATAGTGTATTATTAACAGAAATTCGTATACATGCACAATTTTGCCTCAGTCGCACCACTGGAAGTGGACAAATATTAATCACAATTTTTTAAACAGATAATTAAGCAGACAGGCAGACAAACGAAAGGTTAGGGTTGGAAAAGCAAGGAAATTATTTATATAAACGTTTTTTAAAAACATACAAAAAATGTTTAATGAAAATTGAATACCTGAAAGTTCAAAGGATTTTTCGATAATAACAGTTGTCACTTGTTGAATTCTAGTACTCATCTCAACACAACTTTTTTTATTGATATTTCCACCATTAACCCAAGCATCTACCTCACTTTGTACCTACACATGGAAAGAGTTACTTGCTAACTTATTTGTTAAGGTGTAAAACATAATTTACTTCATGGATAAAAATTATGTTAAATATAAATTAGCTGTTGACGCTATTTTTAATGAAATTGAAATTAATTACAAGCTTTATAGAAAGTTTAGTAGATATACGACTTAAACAATTAGCTTTTCATTCATTTCATTTCTTGGAAATAGCTCTTTTTTTTAACACATAATTTGTGTTTGATGTATCTGTGTGCGCTAGTGTTTACCTAAGTTTTCATTTTAAAATGTGATGATTTTGTTTGGCTGGAGACAATGTTTTATGAAAAAAAATGTTTCATTTATTTTTGATACATGACACCGCATTCAAATTTTTGATTTTTTAAATATTAGCTTACATATTTAAGGAAGACTGATACTTGATGGGGAAAAATGTCGAACCTATTTGTAATCCAAAATCTAATAAAGTCTGACCTGCTGAACACAATTTTCAAGTGCCTCGTTTAAGGCTTTCTTCTCTTCTTTGAGTATCTCAAGATGTTGGTTGATTATTTTTATAAAACGTTCAGTTACCAAGCATGTTCCAGACATTTCTGAAATCGAGAAATAATCTTTATCGTAATCCCACAAGATGTGATAATTTAAATTAATCTTTTAGATACGCCAAATTTCGTTTTCAAGAAAAAAATCACAGGCGTATTAAATCTTTACCCAATGGAAAAAAAACAAGAGAACTAGGCATATACATAATTGAAGCGTTGTAATTTTGGGGCTAAATGGTTTAGACTAAATGATTTTTTTTAGTAAATATGCAATCAATTTATGTATTTATGGCATATGTCCGTCTACGAAAGACGACAGATTTATCTTTATTTTTTGCAGCTCTTGGTGTTTTCTGATGAGACCAATCCTTAAGTGGCAACCTCTTCTGTATGTCACACAAACGAATGCGGTGAGGCAGTGTTGCCTGGCCTTCCTCCTCACTCTTTTGTCGACCTTTTCTGCCCTGGTTTGTTCATCGGCTTTTAGTGATCCTTCTTTCACTATAGTCCGCCATTTGGGCTTATCCTCTGCCAGGTTTTCCAAGTTTTGTATGTCGATGTTTCCTGCTTTCATGTCTCTTCTGCATATATCCGTGTATCTAAAACGTGGCCGACCAACCCACCATTTCCCTGTCGCCAGCTCAATGTATAGCACATTCTTGGGTATGCGACAAGTTTTCATTCCCTTGACGTGTCCAAGCCATCGGAGGCGTCTTTGACTTAATATGGCTGAAATGCTTCTCATATTCTTGAGCCAGGACCTCCATGTTGGGGACTTTCTCTTGCCATTTGATTTCTAGGATTCGGCGCACGCATCTGAGGTGAAAGCTATTGAGCCGTATTTCATGCCCGGTATAGGTTTTCCAAGACTCGCATCCATAGAGGAGTGTGCTCAGTACGCAGGCTTGATATACCTTCAGCTTAGATCTTGCTGTGAGTTTGGGATTGAACCAGACTCTCTTGTACAGCCTACCCATAACATTTTTGGCCTTCCCTATCCTACCATTTATCTCATCATCCATTGAGAGGGTGCTCGAGGGAGGCAGCATCCTGTACCATAATGTTGGTTTTCTTTGTGCTAATGGTCAGGCCAAATTCTTTGCAGGCAGCTGAGAAGCTGGATACAAGTTTCTGCATGCCGTCTGCTGTGTGAGATATTAAGGCGGCATCGTATGCAAATAAGAGATCGCGCAGCAAAATCTTCCTTATTTTGATATTGGCTCTAGGACAATATTGAATAATCTCCCGTCAGCTCTGGTGTGTATGTATATCCCCTCGCTGTTGTTCTTGAATGCATACTGGATTAAAGTGGAGAAGAATATTGTAAATACAGTAGGTGTCAGCACCCGGCCCTGCTTTAATCCACTACTCACTGGGAAAGCTACTGAGGTGGCACCGTTATAGCACACTGTGCTCTGCATGTGATCGTGGAATTGCTTGATGATGTTAAGCAGGCGTGTAGGGCAGCCTTTTTTAAAATAAGATCTGAAAAAGGCCGCTTCTGCTCACAATATCAAACGCTTTAGTGAGGTTGACGAAAGCGATGTAAAGAGGCATATGTTGCTTCCTACTTTCTCCTGCAGCTTGCGCAGAGAGAATATCATGTCTATGGTTGACTTTCAAGCTCAAAAACCACAGTGCGATTCTGGGATTACTCGCGATGTAGGGGCTTTCACGCAGAATAGATAATCGATGGCTCTGCGTAGCCTATAGTGGGTAGGGTATAAAGCTCCACCATCACAGTAGATCTGGATTATCGTCCAGGGCATCAGATGAGACATGGTTTATTGTTGCATGCAACTCCAAGTAGTGCTCAATCCACCTTTTGAGTTTTTGTTTTTTTGTCTCGATCAGTTATAATTTCCCCTGATTTTGAAATTAGGGGTGCTGTCTTGGAGGTCAGAGGGCCTGTTGCTTGTTTTATATTCTCGTATATAGTCTTTGCATCGCCTCTATCATCAGCTGATTGTATGCTGGAGCTTAGGCTGAGCCAGTACGTGTTAGCGAAGTGGCGAGCTGCCTGCTGGGAATTTTTCTTGGCACTCTTAAGGGAATTTAGAAATTCTGGACAAGGCCTGTCTTTATAAGCTAAGAGAGCCTTTCTTTTTTGCAACAGTGAAATTCTTCATTTCCTCCCAGTGAGCTTCAAACCAATCTGCACTTTTGCATTCTCTCTTGCCCAATCCTGCAAAAGCTGAGCCATATATGGTGTCCCGCAGGTGTGACAATTTGCACTCAATAGTGTTTACTGGTGGCATTTGTATAAGTGCTTCTTGTTGTCTCTGGGTGTATTCTACTGTTCTCTCTGGATTCTTGATTGAGCAGATGCCTATGCGTGGTCTGACCTTGCTTTTGTTGCGGTAATTTTCTTTGGCATTAATCTTGCGTTTGCTAGACACTAAGTAATGATCTGTGTCGCAGTCTGCACTGTGGTAGCTGCGTGTTCGAAGGACACTGGTCAATTGTGTGTGTCTTATGATTAAAAGATCTAATTGGTGCCAGTGTTGAGAGCGGGGATGCCTCCATGACATTCGGTGGATCTCCATGCAGTCGAAGTAGGTATTTGTTACACATAGTCCATTTAAGCAGCACATGTCATGCAGTCTCTGCCAATTTTCATTTAGCCTGCCTATTCATAAACGACCGTGGTAATTTGGTCAGGCCATGATCACTTCCAGCTATTGCATTGAAGTAACCTAGGGGGTAGATTGCTTCGTTGGTGGGAATGCTGGCTAGTGTTTGATTTAGATCTTCATAGAGCTGTTTTGTCGCTTCTGAGCTCGATGATAGGGTTGGAGCATAAGCACTGAAGATGTTGGCTAATCCTGAAAATTTTAATAGACGTATTGTTAGTATTCTGTTAGTGCCCTTTGTTGGGGGTTGATGAGTAGAGTACATTTTTATGGCAAAGCCAACCCCGTGTTCCCTTGGAGCGTCCATTGGTCAACCCAACCAGAAAAAAGTGTAGTTGCGTTCTTTTATGGTACCACTTTCGGGCAGTCTAGGCTCCTGAAGGCAGTCAATGTCGATGTTTAGTCTGAAAAGCTCTCTGTCAATGATAGCTGTCTTCCTGGCATCTTTAATAAGCTGCAGGTCGGCGGTAATGCCTGGACACATAGTCCTAACTTCCTAACGTTCCAGCTTGCTAGTCAAAGTGCTGGGGTCTTCTTATCTTTTGTTTTCTAATTCTAGGTGCAGGATTTAGTGGCCTACTTGTTGAGATGTTCCTCTGAGCTCCATGCACCCAGTGGAGCAGGCAGGCCATGTCGGGACAGCACCTTATTAGCTAAGGGCTGCCCAGCTTGAGCCGGGCGATAGCATTCCATTGACACATAGCGATCTCTCCCACAGTCAGATGCAACCCCTGGTGCCTAGCTCAACGCCAATAGGGATATGGCCTATAACAGGTAAACTGTGTCTTCCCGTGTGGTGTTTACACCTTACGGCAATGCTGGAGTGTCCTCTCCAGTAAACATAAAGCCTGTTTGGGGAACCAGCTGCTATCCAAACAGCAGATCCCCCCTCTCCACACCAATGGTGGATCCAAGGGAACGACTAATTTCGATACGCCTTGGTACCTTTTGCCTCGCATGAGCTGCCGGAATGCAATTTGTTCCAATAGAAGACCACTTGTGGAGCTCCATTTCCTTATTTACTGTCGGGGTTTACTCCCTTATCCTTCCCCATGTAGGTATAGCCGCAAGGCAGCGGAGGTTTAGAATAAAAGTTTATATCTCCTAGATGAGTTACCGACCACGGTTAAAAAGTATCATCTACCCGAAGCTACTGGCTTTGAGGCGCCAGATGACCACCTTCATCCCGTCTACAGTTTGTAGAAACCTGGTCCACTGGGCTTTTCTGTGAGGCCTCGCGTAAAGGTCAGGAGCTGGATTTTGGTTAACATAGCCATTAACAGATGCAAGCCTTTTAGGACATTTCTAGAGGAGTGGAATCTCATCTCCCTCCCCTGCCCTGGCAATGACATCCTTGGACCACATAAATATGCAATTAATAAAGTGAACCAAAGTGGCAAGATTTGGCAGTCCTTTAGAGCCACGCTTACATGACGGAAAACATGACCATTATAATTAATTTATTTTAAATATTTTTAGGACAAAACTTGTTACGTGCATTATAACTGTGATATTTTTTCAGACAATATAACTTTGTTTGGAAGAGGGTAGGGCAACTTTTTGTTAAGGCCATTTTTGAGCCTGTCAAAACATAAAGAACTTTTGGACTTCGAGGTACAGCCTCCCGATTCACACCACAAACACGAACTCATTTTCAACATTTTACAATAAACCTGATGGTTAATCGCATTTCATTCCATTCCTTTATCTGTTTAAAAGAAAATAGTTTTATCGTTTATTGAATTCTACATAATAGTTAAGAACACAAATCTAGCTCGAAAATCACAGTACATATTCATAAAAATAAACAATAGAAACGATAAAACAATTTAACGTTTTAGATGATTAAAGAAAAAAAAATATACACATAAATAATAACGTAAATAATTCGTTGAAAAGGAACGAAATTCGTTAAATAAATGTGTGTACGATTGCACTTATTCCAATAGAACTATGAATAACGAGAAATGAATCCAATAGATTGTAAATAATTTTTACGCTTAATTACACATGTACAATAGTTTATTTTCATTTATTTATGTCTTAAACGTAGTTTTCTAGTAAAATACCTTAAAAAACTTAATTATTTTATGCTAATGACACTGACAAGTGTTTGTTTACAGAGTAGTGCAGCAAAGCAGTAAAAGGAAAACGGGGAATTCCAAAAATTACATGGGAATTCAGGATAGGCAAAATATATATCTTTTAGAAGTAATTTCTCTTCCCGCTCATGTCTTTTACTTTCTGTTTTATAAGTCGCCGGTTCAATAGCAATGTACGCAATTTAAGCCTTAGATAATATGTCAGTTTGCTCACGGAACAAGCTTTTTGCTGTAAAAAGGTAGCAAAGACGCACGTGTAAATTAATTATTCAAAATATTTATCAGAAATTATGACAGTCATTAAGAAATCAGGGAAATCAGGTGTGTCCTTTTACCACGCCTTCGACTATTTCATAACTACTTTTACCCATCTCGAAGCAAAAGGCCATTGCTTTTTTTTAATGTAATAAATGTTTTCATAATGGTACCTTTGAAATAGTTTAGATTTATTGCAAAATTAATATTATCCTGCAGAAATGAAAGGATGAACCGTATCAGCAAAGAATAACTGAAGTTTTTTAAAAATAAATTTTGTTCAGTGAATACAATTAAAATAACAATTAACGATGGGCATTAAAACTTTTAATCGAAAACTTTTTCAATTCATATGTTTCTAAGTATTCAAATCATGTTTTAAAAAATAGGTCACTGAAGATTATACCATTTACGAACACAAAATTCAACGACAATAAAGCTAAAAATTGTAAATATCTAAGTCAAAGTCCCAATGTGTATTGTACGATAATTTAAAATTGCAATCAACACATTTTTGAAATTTTAGAGGTATATATATATCATCAGCCACACCAAGAGCTAAAAACAATAATGGTAAATTTATGGTCTTTCGCAGTCGGAAAGATTCCTTACATACATACATACATAAAGAAATGTGTATCTCAAAGCGTGTAGTTTCGCTCGTTAATTTCGTAAAAAGACTCTTTCTGTCTCCCATAGGAGAGAGGCCTTGCAGAGTCTAGCTTTTGTACGCTTTGGGGGCATGTTAAAATCTTTGTTACGTCTTATACTAAATTATTGGCCATTCTATTTTTATTTTAACAACTACTTCATTCCTTTTTTGCAGGGTGTAACGCTAACTCTTTAAACTAATAAACTTTCTCTTACTATTGAAAAGTCTTTTTTTTTATATTGAAAATTTCTAAATTATTTCAAAATTGGAATGTGATCATTATGTTAATATATTTATAGATTTTAAAGTTCGAAAAAGTTTATAGGAAGCGCCCTTTCCTTAAAAAAATTGCCAAAGATTCTTTTAAATCATTTTATCTGTAGTTAAGTGAACGGGTGATTTCAATAAGAGGCTGACACTGACACACATTTGCGTACACTATTTTGAGGGAAAAGGGGTGGGCTACATTTGTGTGGGTTGAAGGGTCGTCACTACACTGTTAGTTGTTCCTCCATATGGAGAGGACAAGTGTAACAAAAACTAATTTAAAAAATAGCTATATTGTCTTATCTATGCAGACTCTCCTTCTAAACAGAAGATAATTGCGTCCACAGACCATGCCGGTCTGTTGGCAATTGACGCTGCGTTCACAGGACACGGCTGTAAGAGTTCCGCGAATTACTCGGCCGTCTTTTTTTTCCACAAAGAAAATAATGGGGGTGAGACTAAAACCAGGCTTTTAAATTAGTAGGTGTACTGTATATAAACATGGTATTAGTTAGCCTCACGCAAGAACCATTGTTGCCCCTCTCTCCCCCACCTCAAATTTCCAAACCATAAGCTGATAGGTCGACCCTAGCGATGGTCATTCGTTATGTTTACATGCGCATACTCGCTTTGGTAAACTATATATATATATATATATATATATATATATAAAGATTCTGTATATTTCCGTTATTAGGCACTAACAAACTTAGAGTAGGTGTACGGGGTAAGTCGTGAGGTCGTGACCCTATGAGCTACGGCACTGGGTGAAATCAACCCTAGTGTACTGTGGCCATCATCTAAGCCCTAAGCAACTGGCGAATGTTGCTGTTGTTTGTTCGTTATGACACAATTCAACGAACTTAAATTCATTACAAATTTCATATCGTCATATAGCAATGAAATCATGAACAAAATCAGCAATGAATAGCTAAACTTGAAAAGCGTAACTGTTGTTTGTGAATAAAAGGTTAGTAACAAGAATGGAAACAAATTTGGAACAAATAAAATGCAAACGTTTTTTTAATTTAGAGTTAAAAGTTTTTTGGGTTTTTTTTAATTTTATTTTTTTATTCAGATGTAGAAAAGTTTAAAAATTGTTTTTACGCAGTCTGTCGTACATTTATTTTTATTTCCTATGAACTCATTTTAGAAATTTTATAAGAATACATGCATAAATGAAGACACATCCGATTGTTAGAATGTAAAACTATTTTTAAAAGTCACTCTCTCATTTCCTAAGGTCCCTTTCAGCACCACACGGCTTGAAAAATGAAAATAAAAGTAAAATAGTTTTATTGCATTTATCATATTTAATTGAAATTAAAGTAAAAATAACCAATTATTTGGTCAAATTATAAAGCACAGACAGTTTATTTCAAGGTATATAATTACCATCGTTAACTGAGACTGTAGAGTCCTGGCAAGCTCATGATTGTTTACGCTTCGCAAGCAATTTAACAAACTGGTTATGGGCATTATTTTTTTATTTCAAAGCAACTACTTCATTTCTTGTTTGCAGTGTAAAACTGTAACTCTTTTAACAAATATACAATTTTGTTCTTTTGAAGACCTTTTTATTTCTTTTCTTTTTTACGAAAAATTTATATTTTATAATTATTTTAAGAAAAGAAATAAGGTCTCTATGTTCAAATATTTACAGATTTTCATGCTAATTTTTTTTTCATAAGAAGCGTCCATTCTTTTAAAATTACTTAATATGATTCGAAATTCGTTAAGCGTTAGTTATGTATTAAGGTAATTTATATCATTAATAAGGGAAAGTCACACTAATAGTGTACATTTTTTCTTTTAATTTTTTTTTGGAGGGTGGCTGGGAGTGTGGTTGGGTCCTCCATATCGAAAAGCTATGTAAAACAAAAAAAAACCCCAAAAATAGCAACAATTTTATAAATATTTAGTTCAATTCATAATATCATGATACCATCAATAATTATTAATTTAAATGTGAATATATATATTTTTGGCACATTCAAACAGGCTAAATCAATTAAAGTGAATTTTTTTTATTGTATGATTATGACAAAAATATCAATATATTTAATGAATATATCAATGAAACTCTTCAAATTGAAAATCAGAATATTCCATTAACATATATTTTTGCCAATTAATGACAGGGCTTAATGGAAAAAAACCTTGGACAGTTCAATATCCGTACTACACGTATTATTTGAGGGTAAATTTATGTTTTAGTCAAACGCCTAGTCTAATCAACATTGTAAGCATAAAAAAATTAACACATAAACACAATGCAGAAATTATTCGAACTCATCAAAACCATTTTACAAAAAAGGTTGCACGCCTGAATTAATGCCAATGTGATGGAACATATGCGATAGTGTGATTCTAAATGTTTTTGGAATTTTAGAAAAATCGTTGGCATTCTATTGAACTTCTAGAAGTTACACTCATAATATTTTATACAAATTGGGCGTAAGTAAATTTCACGACACCTTTCAATTGCAATAAAACATAATGTATAAATAATATTTAACAGCTCTTACATTATGAAAGTATTAATACTATTCCTGGGTTGTAAACGTAACAAAAGGCACTTTAAAAAAAAATTGCTTTAATTACACACTAGAAACATCGTAACTTTTAAATTAATTCAATGCTAAGAACATGGGAAATAAAACACATTTTTATTTCCTGATATTATGTGACTCTTCAAATGTACGAGCTTTGTTCCATCCCAAACTGAAGACATTAATACAACCCATATCGATCAACACCACTTTGTTGGTAATTATTTTAATAAAATGTGATTATAGGCATGATTGCGTATTTTGGTAATAAATAAAATCTATAAAATATATTTAATTTCGCATCAAACGTATGAAACCCTCTTATTGCAAATCATTTCAGTATTAAAAAATATCGCACTCTTTAAATTGTGACATAAGTGTTAAAAACGTAATAAAAATAAATAATACATATCAAGTGTTAAAGCAAGTTCGCTTTTATCAACAAATTGTGCCGTTGAAAATGCATACATAAGTTTCAATTTTAAAAATGTTCAGTTAAAGCAAAACTATAACAAAAAATATGCTTTAACATGTAATTAAATAGCACGAAAAATGAGTCAAAAATAAGTATTGACACAGTAGCCAAACATCGATTCCAATGATAGTTTATCCTTTGTTTTCATTGTAATACATCTTGTTATATATTTATTCCCGTGAACGCCTCAAAGATTTACCGACTCTACATCTATTCAAATGTACGTAATCTAGTGAAGAGTTAACCGACTGAAAACCTCGTCAACACCATATTTAAGGGAGTCCGTCTCTTTCTTGAGTATCTCCATTCCTGGGTGATAATATGTGTAAATTGTTTAGCTTTAAGGACTTTGCTTGCCTTTTTAAATATCTTTCAACAGCTCTTTAAAATATCATATTTACAAAATAATGTTTGTAATAGATATACTGTAATAAAAAACCCATAGAGTTTATAGTGACACAAAAGCATTGATACAATATCAATATAAATAATTTGCAATGTATGTGACGTCCCGTCTGTCCTGTCCGTGACGCTACTAATTTTAGAAAGCAGCGCACCAAATTACTGCACCAAAAATAACTCTTTTTAAAAGTTCGCATAAAATTGTTCGATAGGGAAATAAATGAATAAAATAAAAATAAAAAATAAATAAATGAAAGTTCTGTATTACGTTACTTTTTAATCTGATGTGTATATATTTTGAAAACTTCCGTCATTTTTGACGGTAGATACACTAGTGACTGAATAAAAAGTTAAAGATTTTGAGAAAAAAAAGTACTACCAAGATAATTATTGCTTTAATGCCCTCTTTTAACACAAAACACGGTATCAGACAGGTTCATTTTAAAATTAATAATCGCGCAAACTTTTTATATTTAATACCAAATAATATCACGATGACGACAACTTACACATCTTATCTTATTTTTTTCAGACTCTCCTTCTATACAGAAGATTATTGCGTCCTACGCTTATCTATGGTTTGTGTTTAGTCATCCATTCTTATTAGAGTTTTAAATGTTGATAAAGAGTTGGCTTTCCTGGTTTCTTCAGGCAACCCATTCCACGCCCGAATTCCGGACGGGAAGAACGAAAATTTGTATGAGTTTGTTCTTGCATACAGAATAAGAAAGGTGTTTTTATCCTTATGTCTATCTGAGGGTTGTATTAAGTTATCTTTGTGTTGTATTTCTAAATTAGAGTTAATGGCTTTATGTATGATTACTAGTTTACTCTTGGTTCTTCTATACTCTAGTGTTTCAAGGTTTAATGATTTAACTAATGGTGTTATTCTAGTCAGTTTTGAATATTCTCCAGTAATGAATATGGCAGCTCTTTTTTGGATTTGTTCTATTTTATCAATGTTTTCTTTGGTGGATGGGTCCCATACAGAGGATGCATATTCTAGTACAGGTTTCACCAAAGTGAGGTAGCATTTTAGTTTTATATCAGTATTACATTTGTAAAATTTTCTTTTTATAAATCCTAAGGTTTTGTTTGATTTTTAATAACTTCATTGACATGGGGATTCCATGATAATTTCTCATTTATTATGACTCCTAAGTATTTTGCATCTTTAGTTTGGGTTAGTTCCTTTTCCATGTATGTAAATATTTTGAATTTATTTGTTTCTTTTTCTTTGTTACTCTTAACAGTTGACACTTTTCTGGGTGGAAACTCATACTCCAGTTAGTTTCCCATTTTATCAATTCATCTAGGTCTTTTTGTAAAATTTTGCTATCTTGTTCTGATTTAATTGTTCTATAGATTATACAATCATCAGCAAATAACCTAACTTTTGTACCTGTTGAGATGTTGTTGGGTAAATCATTTATATAAATTAAAAAGAGTAAGGGACCTAGCACAGTTCCTTGTGGAACTCCTGAGTTAACCTTTATTGGTGCAGATTTAGATCCATTAATTATTACAGTTTGCTCCCTGCCCAAAAGGAAGTCTTGGATCCAGTGATGTAAGGAACCTGAGATTCCAAAGTAGTTAAGTTTTTTAAGTAAACTAAGGTGGTGAACTTTATCAAATGCTTTTGAGAAGTCTAGTAATATTGTATCTATTTGATCATTTTTGTCTAAGCCTTTTAATAGTTCATCTATTAAACATATTACTTGTATTTCACATGATCTGTTTTTTTCTAAAGCCGTGTTGATGTGGGCATAGGGCATTATATTTGTCAAGGTGGTTAACTATTCTAGTATATATTATTTGTTCTAGTAATTTACAGGTGATACTAGTAAGTGATACAGGCCTGTAATTACCAGGGTCTGATTTATCCCCTTTCTTAAAGATTAGAGTTACGTTAGCTAATTTCCAATCCTGGGGCACTTTACCCTGGTTTAGAGAGGCTTTAAAGAGAACTACAACGATTTGGGACAGTTTCATTGCTTAGTTCTTTTAATGACCTTGCATGTAAATCATCTGGGCCAGTAGCTTTGTTTATTTTAAAGTTTTTTAGGAGTGAATGTATACCTATCTCATCTACAGTTATGTTACCTATTTCCTCCATTTTATTTAAATTTATTAAAACTTCCTTGTCGCCTGAGGCAGAAAAAGATGATGCAAAATATGTGTTAAGGATATTAGCTTTAGTCTCATTATCATTATAGGTTTTATTATTTGAGTCTTTTAGTGTGGCTATTCCTTTATTCTATACACATTATTCTTGAAAGTAATCGAAATCGTACATTTGAGCTAACTGACGACACCAAAAGTAAATTTTCCAACATGATTTGATTAGAACGTGAGCTAAAACATTTTAACCCATAAATGACTAAATAAACAGCTTTATAATTGTTTTTATTTATCGTTGCACTGATATATTCTTCAAATGTTATATTTACGAAATTTAATTGTAGACTTCCAATGACCTTACTTGCGATTTGTTCGATCTAAATAAATAAATAAAAAATCAGTGCATTAACACACAGCTAAATAATAATTATTATAATTTTTAGTTAAATGTTGTTTAAGATAAGTTTAAGAAGAAAAAAAAATATCACAAACTGAAACATGAAATAGATATATGTTCTCTGACATTGGTATTTTAGTATCAACCAGGTGTTGACCAACGATTGTACCAGAGAGGCCAACCAAGACAAATACATTAAATTGATGGTGAGGCTCTGACATTTAAGTTATATACTGACAGATACGAGGATTCCACGAGAAACTATTATAAGGAGCATTATTATATTGACCTAGAATTTGGATGCTTATACATATATAAATTAACATGAACGTTGCATTGAAAGATCATTCACAATCAAAATTTAAATAACAAGAAGATGACATGATGAAATAAATCAGTAAAACAAAACACAGATTTCAAGAAAATTAAAACATATACAGAATATGTTGTGTCAAGCTTTACATGGCAACGTACACAGTTAAATAAACAAATTCGGGTATCTCAACCCAATGGGAAATTCTAATTACATGACTGTCCCTATAAGTTGTCTTAATTTATGTAATCCAAGATATTACTTTGGAATCTCAGGTTCCTTACATCACTGGATCCAAGACTTCATTTTGGGCAGGGAGCAAACTGTAATAATTAATGGATCTAAATCTGCACCAATAAAGGTTAACTCAGGAGTTCCACAAGGAACTGTGCTAGGTCCCTTACTCTTTTTAATTTATATAAATGATTAACCCAACAACATCTCAACAGGTACAAAAGTTAGGTTATTTGCTGATGATTGTATAATCTATAGAACAATTAAATCAGAACAAGATAGCAAAATTTTACAAAAAGACTTAGATGAATTGATAAAATGGGAAACTAACTGGAGTATGTCTTTCCACCCAGAAAAGTGTCAACTGTTAAGAGTAACAAAGAAAAAGAAACAAATAAATTCAAAATATTACATTCATGGAAAAGAACTGACCCAAACTAAAGATGCAAAATACTTAGGAGTCTTAATAAATGAGAAACTATCATGGAATCCCCATGTCAATGAAGTTATTAAAAAATCAAACAAAACCTTAGGCTTTATAAAAAGGAACTTTAACAAATGTAATAGAGATATAAAACTAAAATGCTACCTCACTTTGGTGAGACCTGTACTAGAATATGCATCTTCTGTATGGGACCCATCCACCAAAGAAAACATTGATAAACTAGAACAACTTCAAAAAAGAGCTGCCAGATTCATTACTGGAGAATATTCGAAACTGACAAGAATAACACCATTAGTTAAATCATTAAACCTTGAAACACTAGAGGATAGAAGAACCAAGAGCAAAGTAGTAATCATACATAAAGCAATTAATTCTAATTTAGAAATACAACACAAAGATAACTTAATACAACCCCCCTCAGATAGACATAAGGATAAAAACACCTTTCTTATTCCGTATGCAAGAACAAACACATACAAGTTTTCCTTCTTCCCGTCCGGAATTCGGGCGTGGAATGGGTTGCCTGAAGAATCCAGGAAAACCAACACTTTATCAACATTTAAATCTCTAATAAAAATGCAGGACTAAACACAAACCATAGATAAGCGTAGGACGCAATAATCTTCTGTATAGAAGGAGCGTCTGTAAACAGATAAGATATTGCAAACTATGACTTCGTTTAAAAAATAAATTATAGACTATTATTTCAAGATTACATTTATATTGTTATATACATCTTAGTTTAATGTATCATAGAAAGTTTAGGGACTTATATATCAGACAAAGCATCAATGGTACACAACTAGTTTATTCTACAAAAAATTGTAAAAATATTTTAAGGAATTAAAAACAAAAATTGTGTTTCCTTTTTTTTTATATCTTTAACCAAGGCACGTTACAAAAATTCTCCGAATTTAGATTTTAAAAAAAATTTGTAGATTCAAAAAACATTTATAGCAATTTAAAACAATTTATTTTTAACGTATTATGTCGCTTTTTATTTTGTTATTTTAATTGAAATCAATCATGTTCTTTGAATACTATTATTTATATTATTTATAATATATTGACTAACTTTATAAGCGATAAACATTTCTAATGAACTATTACTTTTAAAACGTATACATTCTCTATATACGAAGAACCTTTAAATAAAAAAAAATAGATTTATATATATATCTACATATTATAAGATAAGATAAAACAATAAGTTGTGCCCATGTCATCATTTAATCAAGCAACATAAACAATTAATCCACATCCGACTGTCGAATTCTACTTCATATGCCGCTGTCTGTAAATAAATCTTTTCCGCTGCCTTTATTTCTAGACACCTGGTTATCGTTTGGTTTTCTGAGATAGTAAAAAGCTCTTGGTCGTCTTTATTTGTATCTAGTGTGACATTCCTTTTTAGACAATATCCAGTACAGTATCGTGCACCAGCTGTTGACATTTATTAGATACAAGCCGTCTATCGGAGCAGGTGAATTCCCCTGTTGATGGATTGAAGTGATCTCCATAGTTTTCTACGACATGTTCATAGTTTGTAACGTCATACTTTGCCACGGTGCAAGTTGATCGTGTCCTTGCATTGAATCCAACATGTGGAGAAAAGCATTTACGTTCTGTTAAAATTATTTTATAACAATTTTCTTAAAAATTTAAATTAAACCATTTAACGACTTGGGAAAATGTGATTAAAAATCTCTAGGGGGGAATGATAATAACACAACCGTTTTTTGTTGGTTATTTTTAATATTTCTTAGCCAAACTTTATTAGCAATAATAAGATGATCACTAAAAACATTTACAATGATTTAACATATATAGATAGACAAATTATTTTTTAAAAACCTGTTCTTATTCGGATTGCAAGAACAAACACATACACATTCTCGTTCTTCCAATTTGTAATTCAAGCTTGGAATGGGTTATCCAATAGAGTCAGGAGAAACAATACATTATCAAAATTTAAAACTAATAAAAGTTTGCGACTAGACAAAAAAAAAGCATTGATAAACGTATGACGCAATCATCTTATTTAAACATATTTCATCACCCTTAATTTAAAAAATAATATTTAGTTCATATTTTTTCTTTACTCCCACTTACACCTAGTCCTATCCGATGGAACCTCAAGGAAAACAATTTCAAGAATTCCTCGAATTATTACCTTCCTTAACGTAATCTTTCAGGTTTCCATCTCCCTTTCATTGCACCCACAACATACAAAAGACACTTTTTTCTATGTCATTATTTTATTTCTGGCTTATGTTGTTGTTTTTTTTTAAATATTGGGTCAAAGAACATTTAACTATCTATGATTTACCTTTATTGTGTACTTTTAACAGACATAAATTAAACAAACAATAAGTTTAAAAATGCAAAGGACTACTATTGACCAACGTTTATCAATTGCCGATGGGTTACACTGTTTGCATTGGATAGTTCAGCATTACGAATCTCTAAGGCATCAACCTCAAAAAGTATCATTAAGAAATTAAATATCTGAACAAATCTTCTTGTTTTTCCAAATAATATATCAGTACATTTAGGAGGACAATAATTTGAACAATACATTTATGGAATAACACACACCTTTTTTTTTATAAATACCTTTGAAAGGTTATTCTGTGGGGTACTAGTTTTAATTTTGCTAATGGTGTCAGGCATTAATCTCTGAAAAACCACGCCAATCTGGGAAGTTTAATTATATTTACTTTCAATACGCCTTTGTTAAAACCTTGAATAATGTTTATGACCAAAAATCATAACAACAATTTGAAACATGCATTTAACAAAAACAGAAATAGTTGCCTAATAGAGCATAATACAATTTTAAATGATTCTGTACAACGTACTGGTGCTATTCTCATTTTTTAAATATGCCTATTGGTATTGATTCTCAAGTTTGACATATATACAATACCTTGAAAAATAATATTTTTCTTAAAGGATATTTCATAAAAATTCATATTTTTTAAGGACATGCGTTTCTCGGTGTCTATATATATATTTCACCAAAACAAGAAAAAGACGAGTGCAAATAAGCATGACGAATGACTCTCGCTAGGGCCGGCCAATCACAGTTTATTGCTGGCAAGCTAGGGTGATGCAGGGTGGGAGGCTGGTAGCTAACCGCATTGCGGTTGTCTCTAGACCAACCATGCGTTGGTGGTTCCCCTACCCTCGACGTTAACTCGCATTATTTTCATGTATTCCTGCTGCTGTTTGTGTCAATTCCCCCCCCCCTCTTCTTTGCATTATCTATGAGCGAGTCTGCGGCGATTGCTACGCCGCGGGTCGTATCTCGTTAAGATTAACTTGTAAAATGCAAAGAAACAAATCTTAAAAACAAAATAAAATGAGGAATAGCTATTTTATCTAATTTACTAATGGTTCCATCTCTGTTGAGTATAGTTTCTTTTACGATTTCTTTTCTTGCGTCGGTGTTATCAAGAGTATCCGAGTTCATGGTAGATGTTGAAGCTTGTTGCTCAGAATCACCTTTATTTTTAGAAAACCTCTTGAACTTAGAAGATGGGAAACAAATTGAAAAAGTCAGATTGAAACGCAAAGAAATATCATGTTCGTACAAGCCTAGGCCTAAGGGTTCAAGTATAATCAGTCATACTTTTTATAGTGATCAGCATTGAAACTACATACAGAAGTTGAAAATAAAAAGATTTCAAATCAGGTTATCAAGTACCAACTTTCTTATCATTAAGCTTTTTATATTTTAGTCTTATACAATTATAAGGCTTAGAAATAATTATTAATTATTCTTAAAGTATCATTTACTTTAATCTGAGCATGTGTTTTCACTGAATTTATGTTTTGCGTGAAAGTTGTCCTTGTGTGCGATTGTTGGTAGGTGGACAGTGAGTGATTTTGTGTTAGGGTAGTATAGAATGAACGGAGAAAGATGTATACTATTTATTGTTAGAAAGATCTAAAAATTTAATTTAAATTGGATAAAAATTGATTAGTATGAAATGTTTTGGAATAATTCATGGACAAAAGGTGCCGGAATGCCGTTCCGGTGAGTTCTGTCAGAAAAAATACATGTAAGTGGTTTTAACCACTAAACTAAAAGCTAACTAATCATATCCTTATTTAACTTTATTGTTTCTTCCCTCATCATTACCGGCCAAGTAAAATTCTTTAAATATCACAGTTACATTTAGTCATCCCAAAGAATGTTTAAATAAGCTAAATAAGTTGTAGGCTTATAACTTCGAATCGCAAAATTAATTAGATTTAATAAATTATATTCTAATTTGCAGTCATTTAAGTTATACAAATTATGTCATTTATAAATAAATAGCTTTATATTATACTTTTAGTTTGCTACTAATGCAATTTCTAGGCGTGTGTCACTGTCATTTAAGTTGCACTAATTGTTTATGATGATGCTTTCTGGGAATTTTCTGTAATACGAATGACGTGGTCCCAACGACCGTGGAGGAAAACCAGTTTGTAAAAGTAAGGACCACTAGGGGTCGCGCCACGTACTTCACGGAGAAAAATGTGAACTGCTTGGAATATGTTTTTTAATTAATTTCAGAAGGTAAAGATGTAAACTTAAGTCCCAAGATACATTGTGTTTTCTACTGGGCTCTAAGCTCATAAATGTAGGTAATGTTTATATATTATTTTGACTACTAGTATTATTCTTTTTAATTGCTTGGGAACAATGTGTCTCGGAGACGCAGGTCTAAGGGGCACGATGGTCGAGTGGCTGTCGTACCGATTGTCACGGGTTCGAATCTCCGTGCAGGCAGGGATTTGTTCCCGGGCCAAGGGTGTCCCTGAGTCCACCCAGCTCCGAATGGGTACGTGACACTAATTAGGGAAACAGAATGGCTGGGATTAGCGGGGAATCTCATAGCCGCGAAAGCTGCGTCCCTTGCCAACAGATCGGCATTGTATGTGGACGCAAATATCTTTTGTATAGAGGAGCGTCTTGATATTATAGGTAACAGCTTGACAACTATTATAATTTTCTTTAGTGATTTAAGCTTGATCAAGTTGATTACATTAATGTATGCCAGTCTTCATCTACTTATGTCAATTACTCTAGATCCTAAAAAGACATAATATTTTACTTTTTATTAACAATTCAAAGCATTCAATAGCTTATTTTAGAGCAAATCCATAGCCGTTATTGTATATGTTTTACAAAAAAAAATTACAATGACCACATTTATAGATAATCTTGTGTCTTGGATATTCCTGCTTCTTCTGAATGGGCTAATTTTTTTTTAAATTGTATTTTTATTTATGTTTTATCATTTTTTAACAAAACACGTTTTTTAATTGCACTCTGTTCTAAATACATATGTCTTTGATGTATTCTTTTTGGTTTAGACGTCCAAGTAGCGTCATTCTTAGGCATTCAGATTATCAGACGTCGTGATAATGATGTACAATAAAATCTTTGCTTCCGTCTTATTGGCTTTTACTTCTTCTTCAAATATATAATAGAAATTTTAAAAACACCATCATCTTTCGAAAATTCATCTCTTTCATCCAATTACCTTATTTGTAAAGCTATTAGAATAATGTATCTCGTAAAAATATTATAAGGCATTGAGAAGAAACACAGATGTATCAAAGATACACTGTTACATTGCCTTTTTCAGCCAAGCGTGACTGATGTGTTGCATCACTAGTAAACCGTTTCAATTTGATTTTGTCTGCACAAAGTCATATGACGTATTGTAAATGGAATTTGTTTTCGGTAAGCAACTATTTTAAAAGAAAAGCGACAGCAGTGGTCTTCATTGACATCTCTAAAAGATCTTATATTTGATGAATGCAATAACCTTAGGGACAGGACACTTACCTTTTCTATAATGTAAATTAGGTATCAGACTGCCTTAAAATTTATTAGGATTGAAATATTCTGGAAAAAATGACCTCTAAGATATTATCCCTACCCCCTACCCTGTAGCAAAGAGGACCACTGCGTTGAAGGTTGCTACGCCCTTGAATGTTAGAAACACGTAAGATGATTTGGAGAAAATTACGTTATCAGTTCCGTGTTAGTTGTTGATGGGGATAAAGTAATGGCGCTATACTTGTGTTTAGGAACAAACTCTTTTTAGTGATTTCGTTTGGCTGTGTTCAGTGGGACCTGCTTATGAGAACTGAATCAACGCTATGTATTTGAATGTGAAATCGTTTATTTAATATGTGCTTAATGAATATTTTGCCGTAAAAAATTCGCTTTGTGTTCAACGGATCTCGTTAGTGAAAAAATCGATGCTCTTTATGTTGTGCATAGTTTTTAGATTATCTTTTTCCTGTATTCCTTTTTTCATAGATGAACTACATCACTGATAACTGATATAGGTTTTAAAGACATTATGTGGATCTCTTACACTTTCTTTTCTTTCAAAATGTACGGACGCTTAAACAAAGATGTTAGAGCTTTTCTGAACTACCTTAGTCAACATTCGTGCATCTTGAACTTTAAGACAAACAATACACATTTTCAGTATAATCATGTTTTTTAAATTTTGTTTAACTTCAATCTGTTCGGAGTTGAAATTCATCTGAACACAAAGGGTCTCTTCGACTACTGATTGGCTGCGGCCAGAGCAACGACGACTCTATTGTTTCCCGGTCCTTGATTTCAGGGTCTCTGATTAAGATGGCTTCACATCACAATAGTAAAATATAGTCAAAATTGTCATTAAAATTTAAAAAATGTATATATATATACGTCGTCTTCAAATTGTAAGAATTTGTTCGGTGTACATTTCAAGCCACTTTTTTCAGGAGGAGGGATATGGGTTTCAAGAACAATATTTTATTTAATAATGAAGAAAAAAGCACATTGCAAGAAATTGCTCATTATGGTGTTACTAGCGTATCACCCGACAAAAATGACGGAAGTTTTCAAAATAAATACACATCAGATTTAAACATAACGTAATACATAACTTTCATTTATTTTATTTCTTTTTATTTGATTCATTTATTATCATATTGAAAAATTTTTTGTGGAACGTTCGAAAAGTGTTATTTTTGGTGCATCACTATAAAACAAAATCGATTGCAGTGCCACCTAACAGCATTACAAATTTTGCAGCGCCACCTAGTTACATCCATACATACAGACAACTGGAATTATGTATATTGATACTAAGAGGGCACTAGAAAGAGCGAAGTATACAATGGGAAGCTATAAAAATGTCAGCATGATAAATTTAAGATAATTTAGAACAGATTAATAAAACCTAAATTTACCTGAAATTTATTGGTTTATAGTGCAATTTTTTGTACGGTGCCAGTTGGGGTCTGGCCAAAGGTTGTAAACATTGCGTAAAGGACATAGGATATAATTTAAAACACGTACATATACATTTGACTTTGTTCCTAGGACTCTCGAAGGGGAAACAAGAGGCTAGGAAACTCACAGACAATGTACCAATTACGTGGATGCCTGGGCTTTTAGCCTTGTAAGATAAGAACTGCTTAAGTTCAATGTGTCATTATGTATTGATTTTTGCCAATGGTATGGTGTTCACACTTTCATTTTCTTTCTTTTTTTTTCTTTTTTTTGGATGGTTGCTTTCTGTATTTACTACTTCTAAACAAAACACGAACATATTTGACAAATCTTGTTTGGATATTATACATTTAATGCACGAACTTTAATTCAAATTCTGAAAATATAATATGTCTTTCTTTTTAATTCATGTCAAACGCATTGTAGAAAATCAAGAATGTGCTGAAAATGTTTAGAATAAAAGAGTTATATATATTTTTTTCTAAATTGAATATATATATATATATATGTATATATTTATATATATATACAAACATGTGTATATATTGATGTATAAATCGAATATATATCAGTTGAATATATATACATTGATAATGTATGTTTCTATTTACCAGGCTGTCATTAATTATTGCAATGGTACCATTGTCAGTGTCATTAGCGCTTATTTCACAACGAACCAACTTGATTGGGAAAACATCGTCTGGGGTAATGTGTAGTGTCGCTAATACAACCAACTTTCATCTTTAGTCACAAATAACAGACTTAGGAATGTAATTGAAGGGGACCTATTCCTTAAGTCACTCATTAAGCGTAAACGACTTCTAGAAACACAGCAGAGTTGTCTTATGTTTTCATGAACTTAACCGTTAAAATGACTGATACTGTCCATTACTCACTTTTGAATTTCAAATTTTAAAAAAAAAGAAAAAAAGAATTCAGCTGGGATTCGAAATTCGTTGCCTAAGAGTCAAACATTTTTTTTTAAAACCCATATTTTAAAAAAACGTAAGCTCATCTCCATGACACACTCTAAGAAAATATGACTTGTAAGTTTTATAAAATAATCAATCACCTACCCACAATATGGTCGAGCATGTATTCCTATTGAAATGTTGGATTCATCTTGTCAATATAATTCTCAGATTTAAAAAGATAACGTGTTTTAAACAGTGTGTGGTTTAAGGGGACTCATTTATTTCTCATATGTATTCGTTATTCTAACAATATTTAAATTATACAGTAAATTTATCGTATGCCTCTTGGGCAACGAACTTGTTTTAAGAAAATGTTAAAGACATAGATGCGACGACAATTTAGTAGCAATGCAGTCACACGTAAGGTTAATAGAGAATAATAACAACAACGAAACCGTCATGTTATTAATGCCGGTCATATTTCGCTGAAAGTTGAACGTTAAAAACATAATTGTTTAACATTTTTAATAAAATCTCCTGACGTCAATATCAAAGTTTATAAGCATGCATAACTTCTCAACCTTTTCATAATCCATAACGTACTGTTTGTTATTGCCTTTCTTGCTTATCTTTTGCCTTTCTTATCATTGCACCTATAAAAAAAAATTGCTAAACATAGCACACAGAATATTTCCCACGTGAAAATTGCGAGTTTATCCTATTTTACATCGAGGAAGTAAACTACCTCTTTTGAAAACACGAGAGTTTAAATTTATTTGCAGATGTGATATTGAATAACTAGCTGGACGGCTTTACAACTCGGTACATATAGGGCGTATATTTCATGCTGCATTAATTCTCAGCTATGTTATTATTAGAATGGCGTTATATCAGTGATGTCACGCTCTATCTCAAGTGGTATGTGGACCAAAACAGTTTTTTTTTAATAGCGCAGGTGGGGAGTTACGTGAGATAAGCAATAATTCCAATATTTAAGTATTCTTTTCCATATAGATCTACTGGTCAGTTTTACTTATATCCTATTTTAATTTGTTTTCTCTCTAACTTGATGCGTCAAGTCAAAAGCTTATTTAATAGTTTTGTGAAAAGTAATTTAAAAAATAGCCTATATAAAATAGTCTAAACTATGGTAGAAAAGCAAAGCAATAAAATATTAAAATATTTTCTCCATTTTTAAAAATTGCATTACAAATTTAAGATAGGAGACTATGATATCCAGTGACGTAGCTACGGATGACGTAGTTGTGGATGACGTTGCTGTGAATGATGTAGTTGTGGATGATGTAGTTATGGATGACGTAGTTGTGTGTGACGTAGATAAAGAAAGCTGCCGGACAGGGGGAACAAAGGTGCTGATCATGTTGCGTGCGGTTCCTTGGTCCAAAATTTGCTTCGCGGTAATTCTAAACTGCTGTGCGGCGTCGGTCGGAAAATCTGCGGCCACGCAACTTAAAGAAAACATTGGTCATGACCCTTTAACTTTAAATTTGTATTAGAAATGCTAGTGTCTTCAATGAGTATCTAATCCTTATTTTTTTCTGACGGAAATATCCATAGATTCAATTATATTGTTAATTATACGACAAATCTTCAATTTCCTAGTTCCGGAAGGGGCTGTCCTCTTCTCGGCCCGGACCACGAGTAGAGTACGCGAAACACGCAACTAACAACCCCGTCAGTGCACCTCGAAGACCGGTTAGGTGCTTGTTAGTCATTTATGATTACAGTTGCTGAACGTATCTTAGACGGGGGCATGCATCTGGGAGAGTGCTCCTGTCGATGATGAATGTCATTGTAACTGCTGAAGTTCGGGTCATCCGAAGTGACCGTTTCGTCTATTTTCTAGCTGATACAGTGAGCGGCACTGTTTAGTGCCAGAAATGTCAGTATGAATTAGCAAAGGTGCTGTGAAGCACGCGGCGGAGGTCAGCTCTGAGGAAAGCTTCCACTTCGGGGCTGTTCCGATCCAACATCTCTTGGTTGGCTACTTTGATGATTCCCCCCTATCTAGCGACAGCCCTTGGATATAGACTCGTATGCTGGTCAGGGGTGGCGACACAGTTGCAGCGGGTGGAAGTAGAAAATCCCACCAACCGTGTTCCTGGTTGCCCAGACGGCCCCCTCGGTGTGACCCGTCGTGGGGGTGTCCCCATCGGCTACTTCCCCTTGGTGGATTTGGAAAAAAATCGCTGGATAATTCCCCGAGGGCACCTATAAGAGCCTTAGGCTCAGGGCTTTTGATACCATTTCACATTTAAGATATTATAAACCCTCGTTTAGAAGTGTCAAATTGGCAGTTGATTTTATTCTAATTATGAATCATATTTTTATGACATCGTTTGGAAACAATTTTTTTAAAATATCAAAAGTGGGGGGTAGGAGGGGTGGCGGGGGGGGGGGGGGTGGGGGGGGGGGGGGGGCGGTAGGTTGGGGGGAGGGGGGGGGGTATAGGTGTGGAGGGGGTTTTTGGGGAATTAGGGGGTTATGGGATTAGTGGTAAGAGTGGGATTTTGTATTGGTTTTAAGTTTGTGTAGAAAATATTAAAAAAGAAGAATTAATTTAGAGTTATGGTTTGGGTGAGGGTTTTTGGTTGGTGGGAGGGTTGTTTGGAAAATTAGTAAGATATTATGTTGGGGAGATTGAAGTGGGTATTGTATTGTTGATGGGAAAAGGTTTGTTTATGGTTTTAGATGATTTTATTGTGAATATTAGATAACGTGGTTTTAGTATGTATGGTTTGTGTGAGCATATGTGTGGAATTGAAAATGGTGTATATGATGTTAGATGATTGTAGTAATGTAGTATATGTATAGGGTAGGTTTGTGTTAACAGGTGAGTATGAGGCTGAACATATAGAGGGTATAGTAGGTAAAGGGTGGGAGGTCTGATGGAATGAGAGTACTCTCCGAGTGGCTGCGTGATATAGTGGGTTACATATGGTGTAGTATTAAATGTGAAGAATGTTGGGGTGCTGGGGTAAATCTTAGGGCGTTGGCTATATAAAAAATTAAAAAATTGGGTTTAAAACTCGACAAACCACATAATAAGTTGGGGATCTACATGTGGCTATGGTAGCACGACTGAGTGTGCAAATGCCACCGTGGGGTTGATTGGTATGAAATGTACTCACTGGGTGGACATTAAGTGTACTTATATTATATATATATATATATATTTAGATATATATATATATATATATATATATATATATATATATTATATATATATATATATATAATATATATATATATATATAATATATATATATATATATATATATATATATGTATATATATACAGTGGTACACGAGGCACGAAATTAATCAGTTCCGGGTTAGTTTTCGTATCTTGGATTTTTCGAATGTTGAGATAAGTTGTAGACGTATAAATGCCTATTTCCGTTTCTAGTAACAAATAAAGAAACTAAAAATTAAAAATAACTTTGAAAACCAAAGAAAAAGAAAGTAAGTTTCTTCAATCCTTAAAAGTACTTATTATAAATTTAAACAACAATATATAAAAAAACAATGAAAACAGAATAAGATACATGAAAATAATATGTACAGTAATGTGAACCTTTTACCTCTCGAGTGAGGTGATGTGGCGAAGTGTCGGAAGATTTGGTAGGGGAGGAGTACGTATGTCATAAAACATTACGTCACTATGTACGAAACATTTAACTTGATGGAAATAATACGTTATGTACAAGGTATGCATGAATTAATTCTAAATAAACACTTACATTTAGTATAACTGTACGCTAAACATACGTATCATAACACTTAAAAACTTTTGTACTTTTTTTTACTTCCTTTTAAATTAGACTTTTATTTATTTTTTTTGTTTTACACTTTCTTATTTTTTGTTCGACCTTTCCTTTTCTTCGCCTCACTTCTCTCAACATTTTCGCTTACTAATAGTCTCTTAGCAAGATATTGTTCCATTACTTCTGAAATAAATCTGCGAAATGTCACTGAACTGTGAAAGAACTGCTTTTGAATCTTTGAACTTTTGTAGTATCTTATTGGAACAAACTATTCTTCGAGTGGCGTTTCGTAACTTGGATTTTTCGTAACTTGACGATTTCTTTTCTCATCTCGACGTACCACTATATATATATATATATATATATATATATATATATACAAATATATATATATATATATATATATATATATATAATATATATATATATATATATATTATATGTGTATATAATGTACACATATATAGTTGTATTTCTTTATGTATTTTTTATATTTTTTTACAGTAATAGCCAACAGGACGTTGATTTTAAACACGATTATATTCTTTGTTTCAGATCACACAAAGACAAGTATATATTTCCCCATTTACTGAACTACTTCTCAAAGGTACTTGAACATTATTTTAAAAACGTAATTATATTGTGTTTGCTTTTACATTTATAGCCACCCCGAGTTCACCTCATCACACAAGCACGAGTTCTCATCCCTAGACCAGCTTCCAGTCTCCCAACTCAGTTCAGTCGCATGCTCAAACAATGTTATCACAATAAGCACGTCTCATACAAAAACACTTGTTTGTCAGACCATGCAGTGAGATCATGTGGGCTCTTCAACCACTTCATGCATCCGTAGCGTAGGGCTGAATCTCCAACAGACGGGCAAATGAACAGAACTGTATATTGTATTGTGGATTAGCGGATTGGCAGGCGCATTCGGCTGGCGTGCTGATGGTCACGGGTTCCAATCTCCTTTGAAAGCAAGGATTTGTTCATGAGTTCACCCAGCTGCAAATGGGTACCTGAAACTAGTTAGGAAACAAAGGCGGCTGGGAATAGCGTGTAACCCTCATAGCCTTGGCCTTTAAACGCTGCGTCACTTGCCAACAGACCGGCATGGTCTGTGGATGCGATAACCTTCTGTATAGAATGAGCTTCTGCATAGATCAGACAAGAAAAGATGAAAAAGTCACACTACATTAAACAGGCACTGATGATCTACACTGGCTATCTATGGCTGAAATAATATACCTAAACATTCTGTCACTATCTTACGGCTTTATGGACATATCAGCGGCGTAGTATTTCAATGAAGTAACAACTATACATGTATCTCTTAAGGGGCTGCAATCTTCTTCGCAGTCCCTTCTTGAAAGTTCCCAGTGTTGATTGACACAAGAGGAAGACCTTCGGCGTGCGCTCTTTATATTCGGCGGCACAAAAATTATGGAATAGTCTTCTATTTTTGAAAGATTATGAAAAGAAAGAAATATTTAAGAAAAATTTAAAGACTTAAAAAATATATAATAAGTTTTGAACAACATCAATCGCAACGAGCATGCTAGTCTAGCATGTATAGAGTTACTGCCTTAGAAGAAATCATTAACTCATGTGTGCATGTATTGAAAATAGTTGATTGATTAACAAAGCTTCACCATGTAATGGAGACAAAAAAGTGGCTAATAGTTCAAGATAATTTCGTCAGCGTTGACCAAGTCGATGGTCTGGTTGCTTCAAATATTAATTAGGACAAATCAAGTCAATATACATGTATGTGTATCGAACCATCTACCCAAAAGACAAGCAAATGAAACGACGGTACAAAAATAAATACTGGCATTGATACGTCAATGTAGCAGCATTAACAAATACATAAAAAAAGATGCATGGGGCATGTTGAGAAAGCTGTATATTTTAATGTAAAATATGAAATTCTATGGGGTTTTATCGTTTTCAAGGTTTCCAAAGGGCATTTAAATAGCTTTACATGTTTAGTTTTTGTTAAGAACTTGCAGTGCTTTTTTATATAAAAAAAAAGTGGATGCAACGTGAAAAAGAATTCCTGGCAGTAATAAAAATAAGTATTTGGAAAAAAGATACCGGAACGCCGTCCCGGTGCGTTACGCGGGAAAAATAGCACTGAGTACTTGTAATAATTCCTTTTTTCCCTTGTCTTTTTTTCCCTCTAATTAATTAGTTTTCAACGGTTTATTGGGTAATATATGAAGTCATTTTAATCTAAATACTTTCATTCATTTAGTTCCACTGATGAAGGCATTTACCGAAATATTTTCCATTAAGATTTGTCAATTAATTGCAGCTTTAAATTTAAAAAAAAATCAAACAAATCATTTTGTATCATTAATTTTGTCTTTGAAATTATGTTCGTTAAAGTTATAGAAATGATGTTAACTTTTTTTTTCATTTTTTTAAAAAATATTTAAACACATTTCTTCTAGCGCTCTCACACGTGCTACTAAAAGTAGCTCAGTAACCTAACAGATGTTCTGATGAGTTTGAGACTTGTTTTCGAATCGGTTCCAAACTAATTTGGGCTATTCATATATGGGTACATTGTTTGTTAGTCCATGGGCAGAGGCGTCATGGGTGGTGGGGGGGGGGTTGTGGTGCCGGGAGTTCGAACCGCACGGGGGGGGGGACACCATCACAAAGTTAAAAAAATATGTATGTTCCCGTTATTTGGCACTGGCAGACTCAGATGAGGTGAGCTAAGTTGTGAGGTGTTACGCTAATCTTCTACTACTAAGTATATTTAAAAAGCTTAATTCTAGCCCCGTCCTGGGCTCTGTCACTGGAAACTGATTATCCCCCAAGCAGTTGTACAGCCATGTGTCCTTCAGATCGACTGCAATTCCTTGGTATATAATCCCTTCACTTATCCTCTAAAAAATTTGCAGCCTGTAGGCAAGTCATTTCCAGGAGCGGCTTTTGGGGGGTGGCAGCAGGAGCAATCGCCCCAGCCCCCGCGCTTAAGGGGGCCCCGCGTTTCAGACTTGAGAATATTTCGTCCAAGTTATATTCACCGTAAAAAACAAGCACAAAATTCACTAAACTAGAAAATAAACCATTGTTCATAAAACGTGAACATAAATATATTTTAGTAAAAAAAAGAGCCGGCAGATATTGCACTACTGAGTTTACACAAGAATTGATCTAATCAAGATATTATGACCATTTGGGCATATTGGTAGTTCGCGATCTTTACCAGTACTCTGGCCCGCGGGGTCATTGTTGCACCAGGCCTCGCGCGTACCTAACGCCACCTCTGGTCATCTCCTTCAAGTATGTTTAAAGGTAATTTTTCCTAAGACATATTCTGTTCCCGGTTAACAGTAACGGGTAGTACAAAGTCATTCTAAGGACAATTTTTATTACTAAATACCTTATATTAATTTCAAAATCTTGTCTGTCGTCATCTCTTCGTACGTCGTACGTCGGGCTGAAAAAGAAAAGTAAACAAATGACACATTTTCCGTAATGCCATCGAGCTGAAATTTGGCACACAGACTTGTGTCACCTAACAAAGCATTGTATCAAAATTTCAGATCGATCGAACGTACCGTAATTAAATTAATGCATTTTTAGTTTATCTATATAAAACTATATGTAGCAGTCGCTATTGTTTACATTTTACGGGTCACTTCACTTCACGCCAGCCATCGGTGACCACATCTCGTGTTTTAACCAGGTGGAATTCACTCAGTTTCAGGCTGTAAATGTTTGTCGCGTTGGAAAATAATAAATACTTTAAGTTCTGTCTCCTATATAAGGGATTTATAGTCAAAAACATAGGTTTTACGTTTTTTTAAATTAGCAAATACCTTCAACTCGCTGAGCTGTACTTTTACTGTGAATAGTGAACCTTCCACGTTCCTTACTGTTCTGTCTAGTGTGTTCTGAAATATTTCTGGAATTTAGCTAACCCTGACCTTGGCGTCCTAACTCGGATACTCGGATAGTTAACAAAGGGATTCAATGTTCACTCTCAGTTTGGTTGGTTCGTGTAAAAAATCAAACAAAAAAACAACCTCTTGTGCAAATTATCCATATTTTCCGTGAAACGTTTTACACCTCACAAAACACTTTTATTATACTTAACAAAACAGATTTTGCAGATTTTTCTTGCATCCACCGCTCTTTTTTTTTGTATACACGCTACATTAAATTTAATCCTCAGGCCATTAACGTAGGAATGTGCTTGTTATTATGTATCTAGAAAGATATATTTATTACATGAGATGACGTCTTGTTTATTTTTAAACGTCTTATCAACACGAGTAATGTTAAGGACAAAGAGAATCTCACGAGTGCTGTTTTATATGACCCGTTAGTGTATCACGAGTGTGTCATTTAGCTGGCACAGTGGCCGTTCTATTTTTGTCCCATCTAAGTAAATATAGAAAGAAAACAGGACGAAATATTTAACTAAACGTTAATAGCCATGGGGAATGTATAAGCGAATCTATTTATATTTTTTTTCAACTTAAATTCACAGTGCTTGTTCCATAAGCTCTTCTGGTAATGCGACACTAGATTTAAGCTGGAAGCGAAGCTATTCAAATATTAGTTTAATTTTCCTAGATATGTCTTCCTAGAAACTAAATATGTGTGCGTCACGGAATTGCAAATAAGGCACCTTTAGTGTATGACCTTCGCTACACTATTCATGGGATAAGCATGTAGTTTTAAGTTCTGTAGAAAAAACTTTTATATGATATTAAAAATTAAAAACAACAATAAAAAACGAACATCAAAGTAAATTATGTTATACAAACGTGTTGTTTTTATCGCTGAAGCAGCTCTAATCGTGTACTTGCTACAGACACACGCAACTCACTGAAGAAGACACATCGAGATTTAAGTTTCAAGTTTTCTCCAGTTACGGTGCACACAAGCATTCTACCCCCGGTGAGGATATCCGGCTTTGAAAATGTAGAGGGTAACTAAATCTGAAATCCTTTAAAGAAATACGTGTGAAGACAGCGTTTTTATTCTTATTATTTGTTAAGTATTTGTAGTATTGGTAATAGTTTTTAAGAGACTAAATTATTAAACACCGTCTTTTGACAGGTCCTATTTTTAGCCTAACAGATCACGCTGTGAGCACCTTCGACCTCAATCCAGACGATACCATTTATGAGTACGTGAGGGGAGTCCAAGTCTCGAAAAACGGTCTAGTCATACAGTTCACCGGCAAGACTTATTATTAAGTGCATTGTACTATATAAGAGCATTTTCCTCTGATAATAAAACAATCCAAAAAATGTTAAGATGGATTTTTTTCGTATGTTTGTGTTACGAAAGTAATAAAAAATAAATGTGAAACACTCAAACATCGATTTTTCAAACTACCGAACAAAAGTAATTTTAGTCATGGGGAAAATCTGGGTCTTATGTCATGATTTTTTTTATATTATTATTTATTTTTTTGCCCATTGAATCTTTCAAAGGTCTCTACTATGTGTATAGCAGCGTTACTTTTCAAGTGAATACAACGAGAAACTCTCAAGTATTTTCTCAAAAGGTATGTAGAAATAAAGAGTAATTATAATTCAGATAATAATATTGCGAGGAATCTTTCGTTACTGTATGGATGTTTTTTAAATTTAAACTGTTTGTAAAAGTTTTTCACCAGGAAAATATAACTCTACTAAGATAACTGACTCGTTTGAATAAAATACTGCTTACTACCGATATACTCGTTCTATAGCCAACGTTTTTAAAAAAAAATTAGGGGAAAAGGTGTGGGCGGGGGTCGCCTTACGAGCGGGTCATATGTGATTTCTGCATGCACATTGAAAATCGGTTGTTATTGTAGATCAACAAGTTTTTTGTGTACATTCTACAAGATTCGACTGCTTTAACAGATGCTACAAAATATTATCAAATATCTGCACTTACCTTATTTATTTATTTTATTTATTTTTGTGAATGTTTTTAATAAATTGTTTTACAAATTTTGTTTTCAACAACGAATATTAATGTACTCGCTTTCGCCACTGTTTGAATCGAAATATAAACGTAAAAATGTGCGCATAAAGCCTAGAAAACAAATATTTAGAGTTAATTATATTAAAAAAGAACTGAACGCAGTGATAGGCGGCTTTATTTCCCTGGCTTTTGTTGCCTGAGGCGTTCAACGATTTTATGTACCCATTCCGAGGGAAAAAAACCAACACAAAACAAAACTTAAATAGTTCATATTAAGTAAAAACAGTGTCCCAGTCCCATCCCAATTTCTCATCCTAGTTACGCCACTGCTTTGAACTCCTTAAAATCGCCAAAATATGGTAGCAGCTAATCATACGTATCCTAACACGTCTTCCTGCTGATGTTGCAGACTTGGTTTCACTACGTCCACCGCATCAGCCCCAACTCACCCAGTGCATCAGGGGTACTCATGAGGTCGGTCCACACGTGTTGCTGGAATTGTAGTTTTGCACAGGAAACAGTTTATACACGTAGTTATGTTTTTTTTTGTAGTTATTTAATAAAATATGTTTTCAAATAATTTTTTAAAATCTAATCAAAACACTAAAAAATAAATTAGAAACAAAGAAATACAAAGAAAGCATTTTTGGTTGATATTTAAAATATTCTTTTATAAAGAAATATTGTTAGGAGCATAAGTTAGAAACTATCAAAAAGTTAATTGATTAAAACAAAATCATTATATATCAATTAAGTCCTTACTAAACCTTACACTGTTCTTATTTTTATTTCTATGACGATTGATTTTTACCACGAAGTGAACGTTAAAAACACATTTTTTGTTGCAAGTTTAATAAGTAGGTCTTTTTTTTCTCCTCAATCAGAAGGAATATTTCAATTGAACAAAGGGGATTTAATACAGATCTGCTTCTCGGGACAAGGATTGGTTGACTTTGATCCGAAATCGACTTTTGTTGGTCTCTTTTATATTGGATAAACATTGCAAATCAATTGAAAAATATCATTTCATTCAAATGTCATTAACATTGTATGTAACTCAAATCCAAAAAACAAATGGCTCGAGCCATATTTACCCATCCCTTTATTTACAATAAACACTCATTTCCCAGAAGACGCCATCATCCAACACGTCACAGAAAATCCTGGAAAAACATTTCATGGCAATGGCATCATTAGCTGGCGATCTAAAATTTTGGAGACTTTTGAGTACGCTCCCGGGATGGAAATGGGATACTTTTTTTTAAATTTAACACTCATGGGGCGCCGGGGGCCCATAATGGGGATTTTTTCTGATATGAGCTATACAAAAATTAGTTTAAGGCTTAGCTGCTTCAAAAATGAATGGATCTTGACCAATCTTGGTACATAACAAATTTATAGCCTATACTAAAATACTATAGAGCACTAATTTCCTAATGTCCTTTTATTCGGGGCTGGGGGCCCAAAATGTCTTTTTTCATAAACGTTTAAGATTTTATTCCCAACTCAATTATTAATGATCTTGAGAAATATAGATAAATATATCCACTATAAAATTGATTGAAATAAATATGTGTTTTGAACTTGATATCTTGCACTAATTGGGCCCTGGGGCCCTTAATGTCGTTTTTTGCTTATATGAGCTATATAAAATTAGTTTTTGCGTTAGCTACTGAGTAAATGATTGGATCTTAACCAAACTTTGTATATAAAAACTTGGTAGCCCACATTGAAATAACAAAAGGCACTGCACTTCTAATGTCCAATTGTTCAGGGCCGGGGGCCCCAACTGTCTTCTTTTGTATACTCTAAGATATTATTTCCCACTCAGTTTTTAACGATCTTGAGAAATATATCCATGAGGAAATTGAATTTAAATGAACAGGTTTTCAAAATGTAAATCTTGAACCGAATAGGCCCGAGGGCCCCTTAATGTATTTTTACACTATATTAGCTATATAAAAATTAGTTTATGTGTTAGATAATGAGAAAATAACTGGCTTTTGACAAAAGTCGGTATATAAGATCTTAAGAGCCTAAATTAAATTACTATTGGGCACTGAACTGCTAATTTCCATTTCCTCGAGACTGGGGGCCCTAAATTTGTTTTTTACTAACTTATAATATTGTATTCCCCATTCAATTTTACACGATATTGATAAATATAGATACATATATTTATATATTTGTTATGAAATTGATTGAAATGAACAGATTTTTAACTTCAAATGTTAAACTGATAGGCCCGGTGACCCCTAATGTAATTCCTTTTTAAATCCTTTATATTAACTCGTGGTGTCTGCGGCCGACCGACCGACCGACCGACCGACCGACCGACCTTGTCGCCAAAATTTTTGATCGATTTTTAACCCACTTGCTCGCAAGATAGCGAGCTGAAATTTTGCAGGCAGTTTTGTAACGATAATAAAAACAATGTATCAAAATTTCAGATCGATCGCATGTACCGTAATTAAATTTTTGATTTTTTAGATTATTTTATTTATTCCTATGTATCATGCTATTTTTTGAGATAGAGCGTCGCTGTGCGTATTATATTGAACAACCTTTCTGTCGCGCAATAAGGTGCGTATTTTATTGACAGCTCTTTTTATAAACATATTCCTGATCGGTGCGCATTATATTAAACATGTTTTACGACACAACTGCAATTTTGTATTTCTGGATGGTCTGGCGCTGCGTATTATAATGAACATTCTTTTAATTACTTCTCGTACATAAAGGATTTATAGTAAAAAACTTGGTTTTTTTACGGGTTTTTCTTATTTAAATCCTTTATATTAACTCGTGGTGTCTGCGGTGGACCGTCCGCCCTTGTCGCCAAAACGTTTGATCGATTTTTTACCCACTTGCTCGTAAGCTAGCGAGCTGAAATTTTGCAGACTGTTTTGTACCGATAAAAAAAACAATGTATCAAAATTTCAGATCAATCCCATGTACAGTAATTAAATTATGGATTTTTTAGATTATTTTATTTATTCCTATGTATCATGCTATTTTTTGAGATAGAGCGTCGCGGTGCGTATAATATTGAACAACCTTTCTGTCGCCGCAATAAGGTGCGTATTTTATTGACAACTCTTTTTATAAACATATTCCTGATCGGTGCGCATTATATTAGACATGTTTTACCACACAACTGCAATTTTGTATTTCTGGATGGTCTGGCGCTGCGTATTATAATGAACATTCTTTTAGTTACTTCTCGTACATAAAGGATTTATAGTCCGCCCGCCCGCCCTTGTCGCCAAAACTTATGATCGATTTTTAACCCACTTGCTCGTAAGCTACTGAGCTGAAATTTTGCAGGCAGTTTCGAAACGATAATAAAAACAATGTATCAAAATTTCAGATCGATCGCATGGACCGTAATTAAATTATTGATTTTTTAGATTATTTTATTTATTCATATGTATCATGCTATTTTTTGAGATAGAGCGTCGCGGTACGTATCATATTGAACAACCTTTCTGTCGCGCAATAAGGTGCGTATTTTATTGACAGCACTTTTTATAAACATATTCCTGATCGGTGCGCATTATATTAGACATGTTTTACCACACAACTGCAATTTTGTATTTCTGGATGGTGTAGCGTTGCGTATTATAATGAACATTCTTTTAGTTACTTCTCGTACATAAAGGATTTATAGTCCGCCCGCCCGCCCTTGTCGCCAAAACTTATGATCGATTTTTAACCCACTTGCTCGTAAGCTACTGAGCTGAAATTTTGCAGGCAGTTTCGAAACGATAATAAAAACAATGTATCAAAATTTCAGATCGATCGCATGGACCGTAATTAAATTATTGATTTTTTAGATTATTTTATTTATTCATATGTATCATGCTATTTTTTGAGATAGAGCGTCGCGGTACGTATCATATTGAACAACCTTTCTGTCGCGCAATAAGGTGCGTATTTTATTGACAGCACTTTTTATAAACATATATTCTGATCGGTGCGCATTATATTAAACACGTTTTACGACACAACTGCAATTTTGTATTTTTGGAGGGTCTTGCGCTGCGTATTATAATGAACATTCTTTTAGTTACGTCTAATACATTAAGGATTTATAGTAAAAAACTTGGTTTTTTACAGGTTGTTTTTATATCTATATGTATTCCTTTTTACTGAGATCGTTGCAACGCACGACGGGTCTGCTAAGATAAACAATAAAATGTAATTATTTCTAATTATAGTTACTACCCCTTACAGAGCTTTCACTTATTTATTAACTATTTTTGAATTGACTTCAATCGGAGTGAAATTTCCTAGACGGCACCAAACTCTTTGTGAATGTGGATTATGTGTAGTTCTACATTAAAATGTCATAAGGAGTCGGCCAAGCAGGCTAACACTTCATACTGTTGCAACCTGCCGTCTTCGGGATTGTTAAGATACCAGCCTGCCTTTGAATTTTCTGTGTGTGTACGTTACTGAATGAATGTTTGCGAAATGCACTTATAATAATTATGATAATTAGATAACATATTAATTTGATTATTTATTTTATAATATACGTTTACGATATGCTTAATAGTATTAATATATTATTCACATTCATACATGACATTATATTCCTTTTCAAAAAAGATTAAATTGTACGCAATTTTGACTAACCTTTATTAATACTTTGACATTACCATCCCTTTAAATACGCCTTCAAAGATTTCGATGAATCTTTAGCAAATTTTTTTTTAAACAATTGACTCTTCTTTTCAACAAACTTTAGAACAATCAAATCTATACGTATTTTTAAAAAAAAGATCTTATTCGGATTCATAAAAAGATTTAAAAACTTAATATTTAAATTTTTTAAAAAACAAAAAAAAACAAACAAACCTCCTTTCATAGCACGAGATCGCGTATTAATTTTAAAGATACATAGACTTTAGGCAAAAAAGAATGCCCAACAATTTAAGATACGGTTTTTATATATGCTTTTACTTTGCAAATAAAGAGTACGCAAGCTAAGCATTAAAGGCCTCTCTCCTATAAAAGATTGAAAGAGAATTTAAAAAAAACATTAAGAAAGATTACTACAAGCTTTGAGATAAACGTTATTTTTTAATGTAACACAAAAACAACAGTTTCATGTCACTTTCATTTCCAGAGAAATGTGTTGTTTGCAATCAAAATATCTTATGCTTTTGTGTTTAGTTCTCCAGCCATGTTGTTCTGAAATGCATCTTGAGAAATGAGATATGGAATTTTTAAAAAATCAAATAAAATCACAGTTCAGTCAAATATTAAATTTTTTCTTAACAACATTTCATTTATACTTATAGTTAGATGACTTCTTGGTGGTCGAACGGCCTTTTTACCGAACTTCAAGGGTTCGAGTGTGCTAGCCACACAATCACTCGGTATGCCGTGGCTAAAAAAACATTTGAAAGCTACTTTACTTGCCCTCATAAGGCCATCATGATCGGAAAAAGGGATTTTACTTTACTTGAGAACATTTCTAAAATGATTTGATCGTAATTTTAAATCATCTTACAATAGACAGTTAAACTTTGACTGAATAAGTACAACTAGACGCCCCGCGGCGTAGCATACACCACAGACCTGCTCAGGTAGAGTACAAAGAAAGTGGAGTAATAACGGACACAAACTACAGCACGAAGAAATCAAAACAACGCGATTGAACGTCGGTTGGGGGGGGGGACTTCAAACTCATTGTTGGTTCGAGACGTTTGCAGGCCAAATTGGGTACACACCTAACTTCTATGAAGTGAGCTATAAAACGATAATCGGTTTAAAATCAGAGTTACATAATCGATAATCGACTTAAAAAAACAACACAAAACAACAACACGCAATTAACCACCCTAAACATGACTAACCCTCGCTAGGGTCGGCCAATCACAGTTTATGTTTAAGGGATGGTAGTATTAAATGGGAGGCGGGTAACAAAAACTTCAGTTTGCTTGTCTCCATGTTTACTCGCTATTTTTTACTTACTTTGTGCTACTTTTTGTGTCTGTACTCTCAATCCGTTCTTTGCACTGTCTATTATGAGCAAGTCTGCGGCGTATGCTACGCCACGGGTCTCTCCAGAGTTCCTTCTTTTCATTCACTCACAGTCGTTTGCCCAAATCCATCCCATTTTGACAACTGTGTCTTTGCATACGGGTTCAGCTAGTGTTGGCAATAAAGGGCTAAACGAACGGGCACATACAGACATGTTTAAAAATTTAAAAAAAAATGTTTTCGCCGGGGCTTGAACCCAGGACCATCGACGTATGAGGCGGGCGTGATAACCAGTACACTACGAATCTCCCATTTACTGTGAAGGCACAATTCAAGTGAACGCAAGTGCATTGTTGCCACCCATCCCCCCCCCCTTTTTTGTCATTTCATCCCACCACGCTGGCCAACAGTGTTTAGTTCACCCGAGCGAGGGTCATTCGTCATGCTCTGTTGCACATACTTGCAGCTTGTTGCCTTGTTGCAGGGTCCGACCATGAAGAGAATTATATATAGAGAGATTTTTAGATTTATCGAAGTTAACGTTTGTAAGCGTATCTGGTATTATCTTTAGTGACATATTTCAGCACCCGTGATTTAAAAACAAACTTGAAATAAATAAATTGAAACACATTTTGATTCAGACGTTTTAAAGTATATTGTTATCAGCGGCGTAGCGAGAAGGAGGGAGCAAGAGGGGCAAATGCCCCGGGCAGCACTTTTTTAGGTGCGTCAAATTCCTCGTTAATTAGCTTCTAAGATTGAAAACTATTTAACAAATTCCTCGTCGTTAATTAGTTTCTAAGATTGAAAACTATTTAACAAGTAGAATTTTTTTTTACAAAATAAAATAATTACTAAATAAGAAATTGACAAAGAAATAAAGAAACTATCCTCAAATATTTAAGCTAAGTTTTACTGCCAAAATTTCAAACACCATAATTGATATAAATTATTCTGATACTGAAACTGATATTGTCAGCAGCTCATCTTGTAGAAGCGAAAATTGCTATATCCGATTAATTCTAACTAAATGTGATAACACCTCAATTAATAAATGGACATAATTAATGTAAATAAGTTGTCCGTACGCGCAAACGAAATTTTGAGATTACTATAAGATTGAAAGAGTAACCACAATATTAACATTAACTTTTACAACACGGAACTTTTACCAAAGTCAAGACGAGACGGGTACGCGATAATGATTTTAACGTGAGTACACTACTGGAAAATTGTTTGTGTAATCAAATGTCTTATTCTTTTAGAAAAGCAACATTATTTTAATTATAATGTCCTTTTTTAGCATAAAAAACTAAAAACAATGCGTTGTTGTAAAATAAAACAAAACAAAATGGCATGGTAAGAACTTTTGGTAAGAATATTTTACGTTATTAAATCCTAGAAAACTAGAATATGGCTTTTTTGCGGTCATTATACATAAAATAATAATAATAATTAGTTCTAATGTAGAAATACAACACAAATATAACTTAAAACAATCCTTAGATAGACGTAATGATTAAAAACACTTTTCGTATTCCTTATGCAAGAACAAACACATACAAATTCTAGTTCTTCCCAACCGGAATTTGGGCGTGGCATGGGTTGCCTGAAAAAACAAGAAAAAACAACACTTTGTCAACATTTAAAACTCTAATAAGAATTCAGGACTATACACAAACCACATAAAAGCATATGAAGCATTAATCTTCTGTATAGTCAGAGGGTCTGTAAAAGATAAGATAAGATAACATAAGATAAGATAAGATAACATAAGATAAGATAAGATGCTTGTTATCGTTATGTTACTTTAATTCACTATTTTCGCAATTAAAGGTTAGCTATTCGATGCTGTTGTGATTAATTGATATTTTTTTGCATAGTGACATCAACTTTCATCGAATCTAAATTAGTTTCAAGTAGGGTTGTAAACGATTAATTCAAATCTAATCGTTAACTTTTGAAATATTAACGATTAATTAATCATTAATTTCGATTAAAGCCAAAAATTAAAATTTATTATGTCATAAGTAACACTTATTTAACGTTCTTGTTGAAAATCTAAATAACACTGGAATGTCTCCTTTGTATGTCATCTTTTAACCAACTAAGCAAAAAGTCAAGTGTGTTTGCATTATTTGGTTAAAGTGATGAGCGTGGCTAATTGACAATATGACAAGCCGAGCTGAACAATCATTCACATGGAACTGAGGTAACTGGTATGCACAAATTTGTCGTTGCAAGGAATGACATTATCTGATATCAGTGTTCATGAAGTTTCCACCATTGTAGATGGTTAATGGATTCAGCAACCTTCATCTCCATTTTCTAACGCAGTAATTCATCAGAAGAGCTGTCGTCATTTTCTGTCTCTTTTACGGACTCCATTACTGCCTTTAGCTTAATAAGCTTTTCATTTGGTTTGATAAGTAGGTTAAGTGTTAGAACCATGGTAAGCGAAATTTATCAACATTTTGAACATTCCCGTAAGACAATAGTTTAAAACCAAAAAATGTTCGTGTAATCGTCAGGAAATTTATTATTTATCTGCCGCAATTTCTTATTGTTTTTATATTTTTATATTTTTTAATTTTACTTTTTACTTCCAATAATGTGTAAGTGATGGGTCGATTAATCGTTAAAAATAATTACTCGTTAAAAATTGTTAACGATTAATTGATAAATTAATCGTTAATTTCCGCAGCCCAAGTTTAAATGTATTATTATTACCACATTTAAAGAAACAATTGACAATAGCTTAGTGGAGGGTATAAATGGATGAGGATAAATGAAAGGCACACTTTGTGACTTTATGGACACCTCTTATTTCCCTCATTCAAGGAAGGATTGTCAGCATTTCATAGATATTTTTAGAGGGATAATTTACACACACGTCTCTGCTACTACTAGTTATACACAATACCGTTTGTTCAATATTCAAGCTGAAATATTATTTAAGTCTTAAATTTCGTGGGTCGATATGGAGATGGCGACTTATAAAAACAGAAAGGTAAAGACGTGATCGCGGGAGATAAATCTAAAGATATATTTTGTTTTTACCTGAATTAACAAATCATATGTGAAATTCCCCATTCTATTTTTACTGCTGTGTTGTACAAAGGCTAAGGGCAGGGACAAAACGTTTTTTGATACTGTCATTTGTCATAAAATAAGTAGGTATTTTAAGATTATATAATCTTTTAAAACTTGTTTTCAGACATTTATACATTTTAAAAAGTATAAATTATACATTTTACTGAGTGTGAAAATGATAACCAATCCTTTGAATAAAATGATCTTTTTCGGTAGTTACATTAGAGTTACTCCAACCTTATGCTTAATTCTTAACTGGCTTTTGTTGCCATTTTAAAGTAGTTTTACTTTATAACTATATATATATATATATATATGTATATATGTATATATATAAATATAATTATATAATAAATAATAATAATAATTGATAATTTATATAGCGCTGTATCCAGTGGGGATCTCATGGAGATCATAACATACATTTAATAATTAAATAACCATTCATACCATAATAACAACATAAAGGACAGCACATTACACATAAGCTACGCTAATCATTAAAACAAATGTTGTTTCATCAATTTTGAAAATACATTTTGAAAAGATGCGTCTTAAGTGCAGTCTTGAAAGACTTGGTATATCTCTGTTAAACTGTCAGCCATTTAACTATCTCAAAATGTTAAGTTATTTTGTCCTTTCTATAGTTCTATTATGATGATAGAACTGTGGTCTACTATTATTTATAATTCAATTATAGTTATTTTTCATAAAAATAGATAAGAGAATAGAGTCAAATGAGAAGAACTATCTAATCTGTTGCTCTAAAAAAATGGCTAAATGTTGAAAAAGATTGTATGTGAGTGTGTGTTTGTGGGGGGGGGGATGTGCGTTGAAGACGAACTTTCCTCTAAGTGTCTCCAAGCTAAATATAGTCGTTGACAAAAAGCTCCCGCCCCTCTTAGACACTGTTATGTTGTCTAAAAACGAACTCACCGGAATAATGCATATTCCAGAGTTGGCTTATAGCAGGCTTACAATGAAGTGAACAATAAAAATTAGAATTGAAAAGTTTTCTGTAATGTAAGCGCTGCTCTAATGGATTGCTAAAGCCCGTCATTTTGGTTCCCTTTACTATTGAAGAGCTACTCAAATTGATTTTGTCTTGACGAATTAGCCTCGAAACGTAAACTTTATAATTATACACATCCCTCGTTCTCTTGTTAATGTCCTGAGTTAAAGACATTATACATGAGTGGACTTTTTCTTACAAAACAATAGGTGTATCCAACATATCTATTCAAAAGTTTAATTTTTTATGAGGGCGATGAACACTTTTTTCTGGATTTTAGAAATGTCCGGCACTAAATTGGTGGCTGACAGATTTGTGAAAATAATCAACCAACAACTGGAGGTTCTCAAAGAAGAGAAGAATGCCGTAAACGAGGCTCTTGACCATTGTGTTAAGCAGGTCAGATTTTATTCTATTTTCATTTACAAGTAGGTTTTCCTGTCACCCCCCCCCCTTCCCTTTTCCTCGTCAAGTATAGGTCTGCTTTGAATTCGTGAACTAAATTTGAGAAAATCAAATATGAGAATGACGTGTTATGTAGGAACAATAAACGAAACAACAAATTTGTTGCTAAAATAATGTTTCAAGAAAACACAACCAGCACAATTTAAATTGAAAACTTAAGAAACAAAAACACATATATATGCATTATATACACACAAATTATATGTTTGAAAACAAAACACAATTATTTTCACAGATAAGAAATTAATGAAACGCTTTGCTGTGTTATACAGCAACAATTTTAAATTAATTTTAATTCGATTAAAGATAGCGTCAATATTTACATTTTTTTGTAAGATATGGTTATCAATAAAGTAAATTTTAGTGTTTTACAACTTAATAAATAATGATAACCATTATCCATGTGTAGGTACAAAGTGAGGTAGATGCTTGGTTTAATGGTGGAGATATCAATCAAAAATCTTGTGTTGAGTTGAGCAACAGAATTCAACAAGCGACAACTGTCTTTATCGAAAAATCCTTTGAACTTTCAGGTATTTCATTTATTGTAATTATTTTTTTTACACTAATGTATTTAACCTCCTATGTCCAACCTTCTTTTTGTTAGCCTGTCTGTCATTCTGAGTCTATGTTTAAATCTTGTCATCAATATGTATCCAACTTCCAGTTTTTCAACCAAGCTGACATTTTGTTTATAATAAATGAATCCATCAAAATCGTTAGTACGAATAAATTATTTTTTATTAAAAAATCAAGTCCATTACCTATTAAACGATTATTATTATATGTCTTTTTTCGTTCATTTTTCTTCTACCCTTAGCTAGTCACTCATTGTCCGCGTAGCAACGGCTGAACAAAAGGAAAACTTTCACACTTCTCTCTGTAGAACGAAAACACGTGTACATAAATAAACGTTCAAAAAAAACTTTTATCACTTTTTATGCTTTTTTATGGTAAATTGCTAAACATAAAGAGAGTATTGATAAGATATTATTTTCGTGGTAAATTAATTTGAAATATTTGTTTTTAATCACTATTTTGTAGTCACAATCATAAACACTCTGAAATATATTTATAACTTAACGCATAGACCAGTGATGGCGAATTTATTTCACGCGTGCCACAGTCGGCACGGAGAGACTCATCAGCCCACACGTTACTAAAATATTGCTTCCTTAAGTAAATCGTTTTGCTGGCACTTTGTGTTGGCAATTTGCTATAAATAAGTGGGTTTTGATTGAATTTTGGGCACGCCATCCCTGGCATGGACTGTAGAAATAATAAATTACGCACTTTTTAAAGTTTAATTTTTAACATTCATATCTTAAGCTCAAGAGGTTTTCCTCAACAAAAGTGATATTAAGCTACAATCTTTGACTACAACGATGAATTTGGAGACTCTTGATGCCAAAAAAACAAGGGATGAAACGATCAGTAAATCTGGTGATATAATTTTTCCTCAAAATTAGTATGATTTCTTTCCAATGTGTTTACAAGTTAATTAAAATTCCAAGAAATGCGTGTCCTTAAAAATGGTCATTTTATAGGATTACTACTAGACACATGTTATTATTTTCATGATCTCATTATTCCATATATGCCTGTGCGCACACCCGTACACATATTGTTTTTAGAATAGCAACAACATTTTCAATAGCGATGGTCGAGTGGTAGCGCGCTCGACTGGCGTACCGATGGTCACGGGTTCGAATCCATGTCAAGGCAAGGATTTGTTCCCGGGGCCTAGGGCGTCCCTGAGTCACCCAACTCCGAATGGGCACCTAACACTAGTTAGGCGGCTGGGTAATGCGTGGAAACCACAAAGCCGTAGCCTGTGAGCGCTGCATCACTTGCCAACAGATCATCTGTCCTGGCCTGTGGACGCACTTATCTTCTGCATAGAGGAGCGTCTGTATTGATAAGATAAGAAAATATGTTGTAGAGAATTAGTTAATAATTGATAAACTTTTATATTATCAAATAAAAAATATTTTTTTACTAAGAATTTCAAGGAATATCTGTCCTTTTTTTTCTACCCAGAAACCATCGCTGCCCAATTTACAACTATGAAAATTTCCATACTAGAAGATACTGTGCTCTCACTCAAAGAGACATTACAACAAGTTCAAGAAAAACAAGAAAACGTTGATAGGACATTGAAAGATTTAGCCTCTGAAAAAGAACATTTCAACAAAAAAGTTGAAACATTAACACATTCAAATTTAAAATCCAAGAAACAAATTAAACAAAGGTTAGTAGACATTGAAATGGCAAGCCAAGATAATTCTGCTAACATCGACCAATTGTATGAAACTACAGCAAATCTCGGAGCGAAGTTGAATATTTTAGAAGATGAAAACAAGTCTATAAATGCCTCAATGAATGAACTGAATAAAGAGAACAGCTCACTAAAATCTCGTAGCTATGACGTCATCATGAATATACAAGATTTGTCAAAGAAAGTCACGAGTTACAATGACCAATATGATGAAATGTCTGCTAAAATGAATGAACTAGAAACATCTTTAAATCTCCTGTCCTCTATTATAAAAGATCCATTTCAAAATGTGAGCAGTATGAAAATAAAAAGTTTAGAGGATTCAGTAAGTATTTAAATTAAGTTTTGCGCACAAGCGATCTTCTATTGAATTAAGGATTTATTAAACAATTTTAAAATGCAGGGTTTGAATAGTTTTTGTGACAGGCAATGGCGATGATGTATATTTTAAAGAAAGGATACTGAACATGAATGTATTTAAACATACACAGATTGGTATGGTTTGTCAACTGCTAGACGAAAGACTGGCTCCACTGGAAAATCTGAGAGAGATATTGAACAAGAGAATTAGTACCACCCAGAATAACCTTTCAAAGGTACTTAATAAAAATATTTATGAAGTTAACTCATAAATACATTGTTCAATTTATTTCCCTTCTAAAAGAGGAGTTGTTCAGATATTCAATTTCTCATTTGAACCTTTTTTTCAGATTGATGCCTTAGAGATTCGTATAGCTGCACTATCGAATTCACAAACACAAATTCGTAAGAAATCGATAACAATTAGTTAAAATAAAATACAAATATGGTCAGTTTTATTTTGTTCTTTATTGTAAAAGAAAATGAGGGTAAATCATAGCCTATTAATATACGTTAGATTAGCATTAAAAATCAACAATAATAAAGCATCATCCAGAATAAAATTAACAAAGATAATGTGTTATGTTTGCTAAAAATATATGTCATGCAAGAAAGACGGTAAGCTAAAAGCAAACCCTAGAAAATTTAATATTTTGAGGAATTCATGAAAGTGTTGATATCCCCTGCTCATTACTGGTTGCTCATTGAAACTTGTGAATGCAACTTCACTTGCCCCATAGGCCGTTATGGTCTGAAAAGGGGGTAAAGCCTTCCAAGTTAAGGCTATATAATTGATAGTGTGGGATAGGGAAAATGGTAAAGCAATTTACTAAACAATTTAATAAATATATATATTTTTTTTTAAAAGTTGATTTCGAGGTTGACAGTGCATTTTTAAATATATCATTTCTCTTATATAAGACTTTAGAGATATATCATCCTTGGAAAATTTAGTTAAATATCTCTATATATAATTCTCTACATCGACCAACCATGCGGGACACAACACACGCACGCTGACTCTCTAACCCTCCTCCCGCCCCCTTCAACAAAGCGAGTATGTGCAAACGAGCATGACGAATGACCCTCGCTGGGGTCGACCAATGTCTCCAGACCAACCGAAGTTCACTATGGTTGTTTTGATTTCTTCGTGCTGTAGTTTGTGTCCGTTATACTCTACTTTCTTTGCACTCTCCATGAGCGATTCTGCGGCGTATATTTCGTCGCGGGTCATCTATTATATTATAATAAGGAACATATATTGTCGTGTTATTGTCTTTCCCCGAGATGGCATATTTTCATCATATAGTGCCGTTGCATTGAATATATTAATTATATGTTTTTAAAATGTTTCCTACAGATAAAAAATATTTTGCTCCACTTGTTGGATTCTATGCATCGACAGAATTATTTTGCACCGCGGAATGTAACTACGTTAGAAAATTTGAGGAAGTGGAAGACAACTATGGAAATCACTTTGATCCATCAACTGGTACATTCACTGCTCCTATAGATGGCTTGTATTTAATAAGCGTCACCTCGGGAACTTCAGGGGCTCGTGAACTTTACTGTACTAGATGCTATCTAAAAAGGAATTTCGCGCGGAGTCACAGTATAGACGATAAAAATCTTTTTGATATCCACGCAAGCCAAACAATAACCAGGTGCATAGTAATGAAGGCAGGGGACGCAATTTACTTACAGTCAATGGCATATCATAAGAATATGGAAATTTGGTTTTCGATTAATTTTTCCTGTTGCTTGATTAAATGATGACAAGTGCAGCACAATTTTTTTAGTTTTCTTCTAAATTAAAAAACGAGTTGTTTTTCTGTAGACAAGTTATTTTTTTAGAAAATAAATATTGCGCTTGAAAATCTCAGGAATCTTACGCTAGTGCATAGATTATTACAGATGTCGATAAGAGAAATCAAGGAGCAGAAGTCATTGAAATTAATAAAAACAACACAATAGTTTTAAATTCAAGTATTTTGGATCAAGCCACTTGCATTTAAATTTTTGGTAGTTGCTTAAAGTATGTATTTGAGGTAAGCTAAAAAATACTTGTTGTATTCTAAATCAAGAGAACATTTGTCATATGGCTTAGTTTTTAAAAAAAAGAAATATATATAAATATATATATATATATATATATATGTTTATATATATTAAAAATAAATTTAAATATATAGCAATCATAATAAATAAAATTCCTTAAAATGTGTTTCATGTTGAATAAATTAGTGGCATTTACAGCTTCCTGTTCCAATTGTCCAATTTTCACCATCAATGTTTTATGAATGTTTTTAAAACTAAAAGGTATAATAAATTTATAATTATAACATTTGGTGACGTGTCTAGAATTTTTTCTTTACATGAAATCATGATCTGCAATATTTGTCTTTGAATAAATAGAGTTAAAAATGATTTTTAAAAACAAAGTTTTTATAAGTTTATGAGGTTTTACATATGCAGTTCACTCATTCTCTCACCTATAGATGTTTCTTTGGCCTTCTAAATTATGAATCTTTAATTTGTACACCAAACACCTATCTTTGTGTTGTATTTCTAAATTAGAATGTGATTTTGAAGCACCCGCCCCACGTTTTTAGTCATATTAAATCAAAGTACTTGAACTTATAAGTTTTAAATTATTTTCTTCTTTTTAGTCTACTAATAAAAACGTTGTTTTTAAAAATCCTATTTTACCTCTATTAATTTTTTTAGTCGACTTATAAAAACCTGTTGTTTTTTTTAAATCTTTTTTTACCTCTATTTATTTTTTAAAATACAAAACACCTCATAAGCGCCCGCCCAACGTCTTAATACCACGGTGATGTTTTCACGGGGTGAACTCACGGATGTCAACAAAAGCAGACGGGTAAGATGCTTATATAGAGATAAACTAAAAAATGCATTAATTCAATTACTGTACATTCGATCGATCTGAAATTTTGATACAATGCATTGTCAGCCAAGAGCTATCTGTGGTAAAAACGTGGTAATAACAAAAAGGTGAAACAAGTTAAAGGAACTGTCGTGTACTAAAATTTCTGATTGAATGGAGATATCCGCATTTATTTGTTCATCATGTGTACGTTGCTATGTTACGCTTAACACACAACAAAAAGTTCGTGTTTGTATTTTTTTGAGGTCTGTGTCTCATTATTTTACTTTGTGTAAAATTGTAAGACAAAAAGCCGGTTAGAATGTTTAATATTATTATAAGTGTTAATAATCGTTCAATACAACTTTCTTGTTAGTATTTTATAAATGGGCCCCTAAATACTAAGACAACAAAATAATACTAATTTTTATTGAATTGATTCTCATTCAATCCTTGTGTATGTTAGCACACAGTTACATAGCTTAAAATGTTAAGTTTAAGTTTAATGCATCTTTTGTCCTGAAGTGGTAATGATCTTAGGACATTTTTAAAAATAAATGTGTATATCAGTCAATTATAATAATTTTTTAGGGCTGTTATCGATTAATTTAAATTTAATCGTTAACTTTTGAAAAATTATCGATTAATTAATCGATAATTGCGATTAAAACCACAAATAGAAATTTATGACGTCATTAAACTGAAAATTTCTCACGGACATTGAAAATTAAGAATATTTTGAACTAAATTTCATGACAATGTGTTGATACTTGATTTGAGCTGAAGGTGGTACGTCAGCGATGTATTTGATCCTTTAAAAGAGAATTTTTTATGGCAGTGAACACAGTAAACGTTTTCACCATCTTCGACTTTGCCATCCACAGTTAGCTTAAAAACAGAATTTTTGCTCAACTTTCCTGTTATATGTTCAAATTTAACTGCGCTGATGCTGTCAGCTAGGCCGTCTTAACGCATATGCCCGTTGGGCATTTTCCCGGGGGCCCACGAGCATATGGGTCCCATGGGAATATGTTTATTTATATATATTATGTATATTCATTTTTTATTCCTGTGGGGGAAGGGCCAAACACTATTTCTTTGCCCGGGGGCCCAAAATGATGTAAATACGGCTCTGGCTGTCAGCCATTATATAGTTGACGTCTGCCGGTCAACATAGATTAATAAAATAAATTTTAATATTACGCGGGAGATGTTTGTACTAAATATTTTCTTAAATTTTAATCGAATTTTTATCGATTAAAATTATTTTAATCGATATTTAATCGATAAAAATTTTAACGATTAATCGAGAAATTTATCGATAATTTCCGCAGCCCTACATTTTTTTTCTATCTTTTGTTCTTTTTATCAGCATCCTAATAAAAATAAAAAAAAGATAAGAACAATTTTTAAAAAAAATTAAGCATATAAGTTCACATGTTCACATGCTCGCTGAAAATTATTTTCACTTTTTATCATCAATTTAAAAAAGAAATATTTTAGGAATTTTAGAATAATAAATATAATAGCATTTAAACGTTAAATATAATTGTTTTAAAAAATACTTAACAATTTTGTTTAGTATAAAAATTTGAATTTTTTTAACCAACGTGACATTGCCCTACTATTTTTTATCAAGTTAAAAGAAGACAATCTTGGAAAAGTTAACAAAAACGACCGATGTCTTAATTCGCAAGCTACTTTATGCGGATGATGCGGTACTGATAGCAAACACAGAGGCCTGCCAATCAGCTTGACAGAGACACATATAATGGTACAAGACACACGTTCTCTTCCTACACTCAAAATCAACAATGAAAACTTGGTTGTTGTAGACAGCTTCTCTTACTTGGGGTCTAAGGTCTCCAATACACTGTCCATCGAAAACGAAATAAACATTAGCGTTGGCAATGCATTTGCCAGAAATAAATAAATGGGTTTGGCAAAAAACTCCAAGCTAACAGAGAAAACCCAACTGTGTGTCTATCGGTAGGCTGCTATACGGGACCGAGACGTGGACCATTTATACACCCCATGTGCCTGAGACGCAATCTTGGCTTTAAATGGCAGGAATAAGTGCCAAATGGTGAAGTGAACAAAAGCCTGTTCACAATCCTTAGTGAAAGACGCCAAATATGGCTAGGACATGTAACAAGAATGAGCCCGGTTCGCAACCCCAAAGACCTCCTTTGTGGAGAACTGGCATCGGGAAAGAGGCCGCCCGCGTATACGATATTAAGATGTCTGCCAGAATGACATGAATGCAACCAGCATAAGCACAAGTGACTGCGAGAGTAAAGCAAAAAAAAACGATCTACGTGGTTCACAGCTGTCAAGGAGGCTGTAAAAGTAGCCGAGGAGTGCAGGGTGGAGGACGCTATAGTCAGATGGGCTAGGAGAAAGGCCAACACATTTGGAAGCACAGAACTCGTGTGAAAAATCTGTGATAAAGACTGTCTCTCAAGGATATGACTGCTCAGCCACTTGAGGAACCGCAAACCCGACCCAACGGTGATTATTGAGTAACTAGAATGAAGTATGCCGAATAAAAGTGACAGGGAGTAAATGTTCAATGTTAAAATATATGCTAACTCAGGAACATTGTAGCATTTGTAATAGAACATAAAATAACCTGATAATTCAAAAGACTTGGCGATTATAAATGATATAGGTTGTTGAATTGTATTGATCATCTGGGCACAAGTTGTTGGACTTACGTTTCCACCATTGATCCAAGTATCTACATCCCTTTGTACCTGAATGTTGAATTTATGTTGAAATGTGATTATTTGGACATTTGATTCATTTAAACCTAATACATTAAATGCAATTATTGCTATGAAATAACTTCAAAAATGTATTTCTCTTCATCTTGTAATCAATATTGTGATAATTTTTGTTCCTTTAATAAATAAGGGATTTCATATGTTTGTTAGAATTGATAAATGATTATTTAGATATAATTTTAATGTTTTATCGTTGTCAATGAAGTATTTATTCATTTCTTAAATTTAAAGATGTTTTATTTACAATACAATATTTTTAAAAATGCTAATATAACTTTTAATTAAGATGTCTGATAAGACGGTCAACTTTAATTTAATGGTACAATATAATATACAAATATAGATTGAATCAGTGTAAATGTTTTATTTTAAAAAATGGATTAAATCAAGCATGAACTTAATTTATTATTTAGGGAAAAAATGAATTTTAGTGCAATAAGTGATTTTATTGATGGCCTTTATTGCTTGAGAACATTTTAATTCCTTGATCTTGCTTATTAATCTAATCAATATGTTTAATTTTTTTGAGTTTGTCAATAAATATTTTAGAAAATTTCATTGATTAAACAATGCATTATATTCCAATACTTTCTTCAAGTGCAAGGATATGCGCCACGTATCTTGGAGACACCCTCGATCGTGCCAATGGCACAAGCTGGGCCTCATCACCACCAGGCGTGCACAACTAGCTAGCATCCTAATCGAACAAAGCTATCACAGCGCCGACTGTGACACGGATAAATCCTTTGTGGCCAGCAATGTACGATAATGATGAGGAAAAACTCGTAGCACACCAAGAAAAAGGGATGTCCCCGCATCAAAAACTTCTGCACGAAAGACCCTGTGAAATAGCACCTGTTCACTGACAAAGTGAAGGAAGGTCTCTCAAATATGTCACCATGCGTCACCATTGACTCCCAACGGACGCATCTCAGACACCCAAGCTATACATCAGCAATAAATGCCTTTGGCAAGAAATCTCACAAAAACACGGACTGGTTTGATGAATATTGGGACGAGATAAAACCTCTCACTGAAGCCAAAAGGAGAGCTCATATGACCTACAAGGAAAAGCCCACACCCGAAAGGCTGCATGCCTTAAAAACAGCCTAGTCGCTGCCCAAACGTTGCCCGTCAATGTGCCAATACCTACTGGCAATACCTCTGCTCCAGCATACAATCATCTGCAGACATGGGGAATGCCAAAGCCATGTACGAAAATATCAAAAAAGCAAGTTTTATTGATATTTATTGTGATCGATTGTGGGATTTAATGTGAGATATAACATTTCATCAACTAACACAAACGATCTGAGTCCCTCTGTGCGGGACTACTTAGTTTGTGACTAAAAAATTATTTTCTGCTTTTTCATGTGAGATTCTACATTCCTCACTGCAGCTGGGGCTCATCTTTTTAAAAAAATGTTTTTTTGTTCATTTTATTTTCTACTTTTACGCGTTAACAAAAGATTTGTAAAACTTAATTTCATTCATGAAGTCTTGTTAAATGTCCTGTTAGCCAGGTTCATCTAGAAACGAAATTTGTAAGCAAAATTTTTAAAATCTTCTATAATTATAAACTTACACATTCTTAACTCCTTTCCATATATGCGCTGATCAACTTAGCAGAAAAATATTTTTTCACAAGACATGGAGTGTCTATTTAAGACATTATATGATTTTGTTTGTTCTATCTGGAATGATTTTCTATACACACTACACATATCATACACACAACACTACTATGCATAACGGGAAGTGTGTCATTTTTTAAATTCCTTATATTAACTTCGAAATCTTGTCTCTCTGTCTCTCCCTCTCTCTCTGTCTGTCTGTCGTCATCTCTTTGTACGTCGGGCGGAAAACTAAAAGTAAAAAATGACCCACTTCCCGTGATGCCATCAAGCTGGAATTTGGCCCATAGACAGACTTGTGTCACCTAGCAATGCAATTGTATCACAATATTTTATTCATTTAATGAACACCTTCCTTTTTGGGTACGAAATAATTTCACTCCCACCATGACCACGTCCCACGTTTCTGTAACGTGTTAACAGTACGATATTGATAATTTATATATCCTTTTTTTCATGAATAATGTACATATTTACATTATTCCATTAACGACTGTAGATATAAGAACTACATACATCTTATTTCAGATGGCTCAGTCGTTATGCTAGTTTCATTTGTTCACAATAATTTTCTGATATCTTCATGACGTTGACCTTCATCGCTTTGATTCATTTTAATATCCGCCTCGTTTTCACTACTGACACTAAATTATGTCACACATCACTTTCCATATGTGTTGGTAGGCGTTATCAAATAATAACATATCTCGTACAATGATTCGTTGAAACACTTACTGTTAATAAAATGAACTTTAATAGTGTAATATCCGATAATTATACAAATCACCATGTTTAAGAATAAATTTGAGATTTCACATGGTAGAGACATCAACACAATCAATCATCTTGGTTCTCTCTATATATCCTTCCACGCATCTCTCACGTGACCTTTTTCTCTGTCCTTAATCTCTATATTCTCACATGACATTATGTATGTATGTAATTTGTATGTATATGCGTGTGCATGTTATATTTATTTATATGTGTATGTTTTGATGTAAGTATGAATTTGAGTATGTATATGTTTATGTATGTATGTATAACTGTATTATTATGATTCAATTACAAACACTATTTCGTGACATTATTCATTTTAGAAAGACCTTATATTAGGAAAGTATTTGCAAATATTTGTTACCGAACATTAAGTTGCATTTGATAATTATTACATAAATAGGTTGTGCTGGGGTGCAGTGGCGGCTATGGCGTACACATTTTTAGGGCACCTACAGCGCCCACTTTTTTCAAAAGCCCAAAGAACTTAACCCTGTTTGATAAATACTAAATATTAAACTTACTGGAATATACACAAAATATTTTATAATTACCAATCCTCAAATGCTCTTTTTACACCGTTCCCCTTTCCAAAATTAAATTTAAGCTCAAACGCTGACGTAAAATAATATATATATTTTTTACACGATATTCTTTATTTGCACACTTTGTATTAAAATGAAAGCTCAAACAATGACGCCATAGCTTAGAGTTAGGGATCCATTGAGCCATCCATCCATTGACTTGGACTATTATATTATGTATGATATTTTCGTATGAGTTTAATGGCTGTTCACTTAGCTCTCCTTTGAATGTATGTCGCGTCATCGATTTTTAATGTTAAATATTAACAATTGCAAAGAAACAGGACAGCCGCTTCATGAAACTAAAATTGTAATCACAATGAGACTTCTGTTCACAAACCTTAAACATGTACAATTAGTACATGCTTACTTGCAACTTTGTGAAGGTACGAATTTTTTGAGCTTCAAAATAGATTTAATTTGAAATATCATATTATATCGTTAAGAAAACATAAGTTTAAGGCTATTACTACTATATTTTAGGCCTACCATTATTATATTATATAGTGTCTATAAAGCAACGGTTGCGATACTGCTGCTCGAGAAACACGTTTGGCTCTCCTGTGTTCGCATTTATGAAAAAATATGTTGCAAGGATTACTGGAAGATGTGCTAAATACATTTAATGACTCATTCTGATTCATTACAGCTCTCAACAATTTTTAAAAAAAATGTTTAATGGCTTTCAGTTACTAAAGGTCCAGCCATCCCTGTTATAGACTGAAGTTAGTTACTAAACTGTGACGTTATGCATAAGGCAATATATTATTTTAGTTAAAGATTTTAATGCAAATATGTATATGTCAATCAAATTATAAAACTAAAATAAAAAGCATATATGTATTAGTCAGTAACTGTGCTACTTACTACTAACACGAATCCACATTAAACTTATAGTCAAGTTTCACTTGGTTCTTTACTTGTGACTTAAATTAAAAGTTCATTAGCTAGAGTTCAAACTAGGCGTAGAAACTTCAATTTCACATTTTTTTAAAAGAAAGTTCATATCGTAAGGTATTTGTTTTCCTCATTCATCACTAATATTCCATACAAGCTAGAAACATGAAACCTGGGTAATTAGCCATGAAAAATCCCACGATATTATCGAGCAATTTTTAAAAATAATTTACTACTCAATAGGTGCCTGGGACTACAATGTAGTTGTTTTTTTTCCTCATAACATGAACTACTAGTCAGAAACCTGCTTGGGTAGAAAGGGGGGAACGAACAGGACGCAAAAAACAGTACGAAGAAATCAAAACAACGCGAGTGAATGTTGGTGGGAGAACCACTGACGCATTGTTAGTCTCGTGACATTCGATCTGCAGGTTATCTACCTGCCAACCACCATTCACACCCTAGCTTGCGAAACATAATTTTGAGGGTCAGCAATGTTCGCAAAAAAGGCGGACAAGAACGGGCACAAACAAACATTATTGATAATTTTAAAATAATGTTTTCGCTGGGGCTTGAACCCAGGACCTTCCACGTGTAAGGCGGGCGTGTAACCACCACACTACGAATTACATGTTATTCTGTGAATGAACAACGCAAGTGAACTCAGGAAGTATTGTTTGTCTCGTAACATGCACACTCACCCCCCACCCTTTTTTTTGAATCCACTACGCTTGATTGGTCGACCCCAGCGAGGGTCATTCGTTATGGTTATTTGCACATACTCGCTTTTTTGACTTATATATAGATATATACACATTTGTAAATCTTTCACTACTGTGTAAATCGATGGATATTGACCAAATTAGGTATATAAAACTTGTTGGTCTACATTAAACTCATAATCTCCATTCCTTCGGAGCCATTGGCCCTTAATCTCGTTTTCTTATATGTTCAAGACTTTTTCCCTATTTGATTATACACGATCTTTGCAAATCCTGACAAACACATATTTCCATCATGATGCAGTTGAACTCAACAGCTGTTTTGATTTTCAGCATCTTACACCGATTGGCCTGAGGTCCCAAATTGTAGGTTTTTTTTTCTTATTCAATCTGTATAAATTTAATTTTATTCATCGGTTTGCCATGAAAATTTAGACGGTTATTGAATGCGCGTCTCAAAAAAATTAAATAATAATAAATGGTTTATAGCATAATTTTTTGTACAATATAAAGATATTCCTGGGCAGGGGACAAAAATGTAATTTATTTGTCATGAGCTTTATAAAAAAAAGTAATTGAAATGATTTGTACTAAAACTGGCAAACAAATACATCCCCCATGATACCGATTGAAATAAATAATTGTTTTGAACTTTACATCTTAGACAAATGTTTCCCAATCGGTGAAAGAAGTACATTTTCAGCAACTGTTTATTTTACTCTGCATCATGATGGATGTATTTGTCAGAAATGTTACTCAATAATTAATATCTAAAACTATTGATTGATTGATTTTACTTTTCTTAGGGTTGGAACGCTCTGTGCAGTTTTTGAGCGCTCTGTGAAGTTTTGGAACGCTCTGTGAAGTTTTGGAACGCTCTGTGAAATTTTGGAACGCTCTGTGAAGTTTTGGAACACTCTGTGAAGTTTTGGAACGCTCTGTGAAGTTTTGGAACGCTCTGTGAAGTTTTGAAATGCTCTGTGAAGTTTAGGTACGCTCTGTGTAGTTTTGGAATGCTCTGTGAAGTTTTGGAACGCTCCGTGAAGTAATAGTTCCTTCACGAGAAGTGGTGGGCTCTACGCTGCTTGAATTAGGAAATTCCACACCTCCTTGTGAAGTTATATTTAGTTTGAGGCAACTTTGAGCATGTCCTGGATGCCCAGGCGGCCGCTTCAAAAGTTACCGTTCAGGGGTGGGGGCATCTGATTGTTTCCCTTGAAACAGGTAGGCTGGGAAGGTTTTCGTTGAACACCCATGAAGAGCAGTAGGCTTGGGGCGGCTGACTTACTTCCATATGTAATTTCCTTTTGTGCCTAGACAGCTCATTGGGCGGATATTTTTTGTTTTGCTCTTGTTTCGGTCTGTTTCCAATAGTTTAAAATCTTAGAATTTGTAAAGACACCCATTTTTTTTAAAAACATTTTTTTTTGGGGGGGGGGATGATTTTGCTTCTAAAGGTTGTTTTCATTCTGCCTTGTTTCCTCTTGCCCTCCGACAGCCATTGGTGTCTCCATCAAGGTAGTCTCAAGACGTCCATGCCAATTGCATGGGTTATGAATGATCATCTTCTTTATAACGAGCGTATAGCATACATTATTGCATACCCCACACCCTTGGTGTATCTTGTATAATATGATTGTTTACACAAATCTTCTAAACAAGCTAACGTCATATAATTGACATTTATATTACCATATATGTTACATATCAATAAAGCCGCTTTTTCATCTTGAGCTTATTGTTTCTATTATGGAAATACCAGGTACCCAACCCATAGTTTATTTGCATGGCATCAGACAAATTAAGAAATACGTGACATCTCTTTTGTGGTCGACCTCCCGCTCTTATGGCCAGTATGATTTTTTGACTAGCAAGCCTCATCCAGCGTGCATCACCATAACTATTATGTTTCAAAGTTGTTGTTACAGGCATGTTTAAATCCCCGACAAGCGTGGTACATTTCAACTCTTCAGCCGGTTCTACAGTGTTAACATGTTTTATAGTTTTAATATTTTTAATTATATTTGAATTGTATATTTTCTTTGTGTAAATCTATTTTAAGATTCTTAATACTCAAAATGTGTGAAACACAAGTTAGTTATACATTGTTTCATATTATGGTATATTACATTTTAAAAAGGCTCTTAATAAAAATGAAAGCTTTGTTTTTCCTATTTAAATTATCTCGAGAACAGCGCTATTTTAAACATGTTTGTACCGGTTCTCCGAAGTGCAGCGCTTACGTGCAATAACATTTTTCTACTCATTCAAAAATATAATAGCCCAAGTCACTCATTGGAAGGATGTGTAACGCTATGACGTCATTTTGAGCTTATATTTTAATAACAAGGCGTACATCGAAAAGCGCTCAAAAAAGGCGGACAAAATGATTATAAATTAAAGATTTTCGCCGTAAAAAATATTATATGACGTCATTGTATCTAGCACAGAACGTCAATTACCGAAACAACGCACGAACCTGTGACGTCAGCAGTTGAGTTAAAGTATACAACAGTTTGTGTTTATAAATCCTAATTATAAATTACTTTGTGTACATTAGATTAGAAAATTAAGTTATTTCTAAAGCATCGGATTGATTGAGTGGTAGAATTTGAAGTGTTCAAGTGGGTAAGAGTCATTTTTTTATTATTTGTACTTTTACTATTATCGTTGCTATTGGAGACGAACAGTAATCAGTTTGTGAGAAGTTAAAATTTATCGTTGATAGATATAGTTATGAGGCAAATTAAAAAAACAAACAAATTATGATGGAGGTTGATGAAGACCCTGTTTCCAGAAAACGACCTAAAGCTAAGGAACGTCAAGATAGATGGCGTGCAAAGCAAACGCTTGGATAAGTTGAAGCACTTCGTGCAAAGAATAATGAGTCGCAAAGGAAACACCTTAGAAAGTTTTCCCCTGCTCCGTTAAAAGCCCAACGAGTGACCAAAGCTGCATCTGAACTCCAACGCGTTTCACTCATGTCTTCAGCTCAGCTGAAAGCCTTTCGATCGGCCAACGCTGCATCTTAAAATCAACGCGTTTCACACATGTCTTAAGCTGAGCTTCAAGGCTATCGAGCGTCCAACACTGTCTCTCAGCGACAACATTGAGAGCGTCTGAATGAGGCTCTTCGACGAGAAGCAATCAACTTCAAAGTCAGCAACACTTTTCAACACGATTGTGGACAGTTTGGTGTGAAATCTCTAAATTGTCAGTATAGTGGGGCAAAGCATTTTGAGGGTTAGCGTCCATCAGATGTCCTATTTACGTCGTGCTGTCGCAAAGGAAAGGTTATGCAACCTAAGCCGCATGACATCAAAGGAGACGTCGTTGAGTATCCGGAGTTTCTTAGACAACTTTTATCAGAACCTAATCATCCCAATTTCAAACATTTTCGTGACAACATCCGATCGTATAACAGCGCAATTTATTTTGCATCATTGGGTGCTAATATCATGGGCTTACCAGGGAAAGGCCCGTAAATATTCAAGATTCAAGGATAAACGTTCCACCGTTCGTCACATCTACAGCCAGTCAAAGCCCAAGCACCGTAATTTGCCCAGTTCTATGTTGTCGACAGTACCAAGGCTACAGATGTAAGAGAAGGACACTACGCTAATGAGAACTGCACGAGTGAAGTACTGGATCAAATCAATCGCTTTTTTTGTCAACACAATCGTTTGGCTCAGACTTATCAACTTATTAGAGATGTCGAAGCGGGAGAAGCTGCACGTGCAGCTGAGGCAGATGATAAAGCGGCAAAAATAAAGATGATTTTCAGAAGCGATCGGCGATCAGACCAACGTCGATACAACTCACCCACCTCAAACGAAATTGCTATGGTGTTTGTTAACGACGATGGTGAGCCACCTTTCAAACGTGACATCCAGGTCTATCCAATCATTCCAGAGGATCCTAATAAGCAGTTCATGAAATTGAATATTTCAAGTCTCAACATTGATCCGATTTCCTACGCATTATTATTTCCTTATGATGAAGCAGGATGGCAGCCGAATTGGGAGTGCGAAGCCTACCCAGGTGTAAGTAGGAATCGCATCCGTAACAAGATCAACATGATTCAGTTAAAAGCAGCCATGACAGCCACCCGAGATGACTTTAATCCTATCATGAGTGCCGGAAAGCTTACACAGCAGTGGCTGGTGGATTCCTATCTGCAGGTGGAAGCCAACAATCACAACTACATTCGTCAGAATCAAAAACTTTTAAGAGCGGAACAATATCAGGGTCTCGCCGATCATATGGCTAACATGGATGAGAATCGCAACATGGAATCGGGTGTATCGGTCATACTTCCGTCATCTTTCGAAGGATCTTAACGAAACATGCGCCAGATATGCTGCAATGCAATGAGTTTATTTGCTAGACATGGTGCCCCAGATCTTTTCTTCAAATTTATGGCTAACCCAAGTTGGCCCGAGATCACCAGCAACTTAAGACCCGGAGAACAGACCTCAGATCGAATTGGACTTGGTAGAAGTGCATGTGTTTAAGCTGAAACTTGACTCACTCAATAAGGACATCACTGCAGCAGGAATTTTTGGTGAATCAAAGGCATTTGCTACAATATTGAGTTTTAGAAGCGATCGCTCCCACATTCGCGCATCTTGGTGACATTGAAAGAAGAGTTCAAGTTCACAACTGCAGAGAGGATCGATCAATTTATATGTGCTAAGACTCGCTCCTATGGAGCCGGACCTATGGATGGTCCGCCGGAAAGGTTTGGCCTCTTCGTGGCCCGGGAGACAAGTAAGGAGCAGAAGTTGCACCTGAAACTAACAAACCTGGCAGCTGGAAATGCCAAATAAGGGGAAAAGGGCTGACCTCGCGGAGGTTCCCCGAATAAGTAGGGTTCGCGAAACCCGAAACTAACAGTCCTGACTAGGAAAGTCGAATGGCCCTGTTAAGATGATTACAGTCGCTGCACGGATCGTAGATGGGTGCACAGAGGTGGAATGTGTACCTTTCAATGACGAAAACCATTGTACCCGTTGAGGGTCGGGCCATCCGAAGCGACCGTTTCGTCCCTTTATCTAGCAAAACAGTGAACGGCGCTGTTTAGGGCCAGGAGGACCAGCACAATACTAGAAAAAAGTGCCGCGATGAACTTCGCACGGACGTCAGCTCTGAGGAGGCTTTTACCCGGGGGATGCTCTTATACAAGCAGTAAGTGCTTGGACTATGCGGTTGCCCGCACCCCTCAGGTAGCCGACAATGATGTTTCCAACACCTTGCTGCAGTCCTCGGTAAATTAGACCTTACTTTACGCTGTGGTGGTCCCGTAACAACAGCAGGTCGAAGTAGGAAAATCCACATCCACCTTCGGGTGGAAACTCCCTTGAGAGGCAGATTAAACCGCTTAGTGCGAGCCCCTCTGCCCAAGTGGCCCCCTCTCTTAGGGGACCGTCTCGGGGGTGCCCCCGCCAGCCGCCCCATCTCGGGGGAGGTGGGAGGGTTGTCGGAGGATTCCCCGAGTGGCCTTATAAGAGTTTTAGTAACTCAGGGTCTTTGACACCATCTCAAATGTCACATATGTGCTAAGATTACATCAGAGGAGTGTTAAGAAATGCGAGATATTGTGCTAAAGTGCAACATGCATGGTCCAGGCGTGGAATGTCATCAGAATGCACCCTGTATGCAGGATTGGCATTGCTCATAGCAGTTTCCGAAGGAGTTCAATAAGCAGACGATTCCAAATGTAAGTAGGACCTTTAACATGCATACAGTCTCCACTCTATGGTATTAACATAGGGCTGGGATCAAAACATCATTGAACTTTTAACATACATACAGTCGTCAGTCTATGATATTAACATAAGGTAGGTGTTAAGTACCTTAATAATGGTTTGAGAATCTCATTCAGTTTAGAACCATTGGGGGATAGGGGTTTAGACGCTGACCTTGAGTGGACAAAGATTTTGGAATAATCTGATGAGTCATGGATAATTTATTAGGACGCTACAACTACTTAAGTCACATGTGATCACGTGTCAGGTGCCTGATGACGCCTGAATGTATGCATGCGAGCACGTGCAAAGGAATTGGTACATGAGGGCTGACCAATCAAATTAAGAGTTGCACGCTGACCCATGCCACCCAGTTGAATAGCCAATAATAACGGCTCGGAATCTAGGACAGCGGGTCGCCACCCACGCGGTGAGCAGCCCAATATATACCCCAGCAAAACCCTAAGGCGTCCTCTCTCTCTCAGAAGATCACAGTCACAGACCACCATAAGATTGAGTTCTGAGGTGTTAGACTGTTCGATTAGAGGAGCCTAGCTGAGAAGTTTGTTCCCAGGTTGAGTACTTAGTAATAGCAGTTGAAATGTTTTTTGTATATAGTTAAATGCTTTTATTCTTAACTATATTGATTATTGATTGTTAAGTTAAGGTGTGCACTATTTTTATTGTCTTCAGCTAGTATAGTAGGTCATAGCGGAGAATAGCGGTTAGGCAAGCTAACCTATAGCAGACTAGACAGGAGACGTGCTGCTTTGAAGAAGGGGACAAGGCGACCCCATCTCTAAACGTGAGAACCACTGTGGAAGACGCTCATCCCTGTGAGCAGACCAAGCAGACTGTCAATCATTCCACATAGCTGAGTTTTGACCCCGGACTGACCTCCGGAAAAGAATTGCCCAACCAAATTGGGAGACGCTACGCTTGACTGCGGAGCAGATAGAGGCAGTGACGTATAAGTAACAGTCACTCATCCATTGGCCACACCCGTTTGACCAGAGGGGAGTTGGGTCAAACGCGAATCATTGTTAGATTCAGTCGTTTAGCTTATGTAGTGTATTGTCCAACCATATATG